>VXAC01007637.1:933961-1005546 GCA_013399225.1 Rhipidura dahli | reverse complement strand
GTGTCCCCGTGTCCCAGTGTCACAGTGTCACAGTGTCCCCATGTCCCAGTGTCTCAGTGTCCCCATGTCCCCGTGTCCCAGTGTCCCCGTGTCCCAGTGTCGCAGTGCAAGGTCCCCGATGCCGCACACGTTCCCCACGAGCAGCGCGGTGTCACCGTCCCAAGGCTGCCCCGTGCCCCAGCTCCGAACGCAGCCCCGCCAGCCCAAGGCCTCTCTCTGCCAAAACTCTTACACTGCAGTTCGGAAGCAAGGCCCTCGCTCCTGCCAAGGAGAGTTAAAGGAGGATGAGTGAAACTTAGGAAGGGTGTGATTTTGAGTGTCTTGCTCAAACATGCTGTAAAACCAGTCTTCAGAAAAAGGAGAAATGCCATAAAAACTGTTTTGCTGTATAAGACTTGGCAGGTCTTCCTCAGCTCCCCCAGCAGCCATTTTTCCCCCTTTTTTCCTCTGGCAATGAGCCTTGAAAAGACCTCAAAGATGTTGATATGCTGACCAAAGAAACTCTTTCTATAAACAAGCAAAGAAGGGTTTATATGAAATGTATGTTGTTTATCATTGCCATTGTTGCAGTATATTAAGATAACAGGCGAGACGAAACATTGACAGCTCCTAAAGCCACTGAGTAAACCTAAGCCTGCACGTAAGTTCTTGCCTGGGGCTCCTTAAAGCTACTGCCTTGGTTTTCTTCCTGCCTATGCTTGTTGATTTCTATCAAAATGAGTTAGAAAGCAACTCATCTTGCCTATATAATTCCATGCACACTTCCTCTCACCTCCAAAAGGGAAGGTCAGTTTCTGGACAAACTTTGTTTCTACAGCTTTAAAAGAGTCTGTTGTGTTTCACTCTGTTTTGAATGGTGTAATTATCAGTAATTATTGGGAAATGAGCAGAAGTCAGAGGCAATTCCAGAGCCACCCAGAATAAACTGTGCATTGTTGAAGGATTGCAGCATGGCTGTTTTACAGAATTAACATTCTGAAATAGTTGGAAGTGACAGTTTCCTTTTCAGGGAGGGGAGAGGGCAAAGAGCTAAGCTGTTTCTTAAATGTTAATCTTTGCATTCAGGAAGAAGTCTGAGCTGGAGAACATAGGGGCATGGAAGAGATCCCTTTGTAGCCCACTTTTCCTTTTAAGTGAATCTTCTTGGGTAGGTGCTTTCTCTGTGCCCAGAGAAAGATTTCAAATGTCAGAACAGGTGGAAAAACATCCTATAAGACATGTATAGGCAATCAGTGGTATTTCCTTTAAAGAACACCAAATCACAAGGACAATTACAAATAATTATATTATTCAGTTTTAAATGACATCCTTTGAAAGATGAGGGTCTTAGAATAACTGAGTTAGTCACATTTTAAAATAGTCCTAATGCCCTTTTCTTTTCAAGTAAATTAATAAATAAATGTCATGTTGCATGAGTTCAATTAACTGTGAGATAATGAGGACTGTAGAGCAGAGATCTTGATGGGTCACTGATTGCTAATGGACTACAGATTCTTGTAGGTCATGAGTTCATTGCCAAGCTGTGCTTAAAGATTTCTCCTTGACCTATTTATTTATTTATTTATTTCCCTTTTAAATACTGCTTAATTGCAAAACAAAAGTGGCTTCATGATCTGAGTGCAGACACTAGTGTCCACATCCAAACTGTGATGGTTATGGGGCTTCAAAAGAGAGTCACACTTCTCAGAGAACATTCAGCAAAATGAAATTCCTCTGCCATGAAGATCCATCCCAGGTCAGCAGTACCCCCTGATGGCAGTGACTGAACAGTTCTGGAGATGCTGAGTGTAGAAAAGGGATCCTGGAAGGGGTCTGTGGAAGGTTGAACTGGTTTCTTCCTTCATTACTATTTTTCCACTGTTTCCCCAGTGCTGACTCTGAGACCTGACTGAATAATTGAACTCCATGTTCGCAGATGCAAAAGAACCAGGACAGATACTTGGATCCTGTGCAAGTGTGACTATGGAGAGGATGACTACATTATTGCTATTGAATGAACTTCTGATTTCCAAATGCAAGGTTTTGTTGGAGGCCAGGAAGTGGATAATATTTGTTTACCTGCTATACCTGATGTAAAACCAGATATTGGGGATCAGGAGATGAGCTGCTGTCAACCTGATCCTGAGTCACCTGCTGAACCTGGCCCTGAGCCATTTGCAAAACCTGACCCTAAGTCAGATGTAAAGCCCTCAGAGATAATTTACACCCTCCTGTACAGTTACTTTTATGATTCACAGCCCTGCAATAAGCTCCCAACACTTCTGGAGATGTTACAATCTACTGAAGTCTGAGTTAGAACATAGAAATGGTGTATAGATTCTCACAGGGTGAAAGGTGAAGGTTTTTGGGATTGTTATTATAGAAAGCTGAAAAGAGATAAAATGGTGGTGTGACACAGTTAAAATTCCCTTTTTCCTTCTTCTTCCCATGGATCCCATGTTATCCTGTAAAATTACTGGATGATTTTTACCACATTTCCGATGTTATGAATAGACCTGTGACATGGACATTGGTTTAAATCTATAAAGAATAAGTTATGTTAGATTTAGTATAAAAAGGGCTCGGGGAATGAGGAGACATCACTCTGTCACTCTCTTTCTACACTCTCACTTCATAGCTTTAGCTTGCTAGCTGTAATGCAGATAAGATAAAATAAACAACAAAGAATTCAAGCATTCAGTTTCTTCACTTTTTCTACCTGCAACACCAGCACAGACAAAATTCCCCAGGTTGGTCCTGATAACGAGGCCAGGATCAGATAGGTTTCTACCTCTCATCTACCCACAAAAAGCACACAAATGACAGAGAAGAGAAAGACAAATGTGCAAGATATAGAGATGTATATCCAGATATGCATGTGAATGCCACAGGCTACAGGAAGCAACTATAGAGCAGCAAAGTATTGGCTTGTGGACCAGATGCCCAGACTGGGATGAAGAGAGACCAGAGGAGCAGACATGAATGACAAGACAGAAGCTATTTTGCATTAATCTATAACAATATCAACTGTACAGACTGTCCACAACTGCCTAACACAGGCTCTTAGATACATCAGTGCTCCTGGGGTTTGGTGCACAAGTAAAGTTGTAGAAAGATTTAAGATTCCACTGAGTCCTGGAGCTGGTTTTGCTGTTCTCACACTGTTAGGTATGCTTAAAACCACCTGCCTGGCCTAAACTAATCCCAACTGTAGTCAAGTCCATTTCCTGATAAAAACATGTACATCTGAATTAAAGTCTATTTTCCTTTAGAAGTTCATACTTTTAAATTCAAACCCTATTTTGTCATATAGATAGGAATAATATGCATAATTGAAAAAGAGTCCATTGGAAGTGCAGAGAGGACACAAAGGATGTGGATTTGGTGATATGAAGGTGAATGATTAATATCATGTATTAGTGCCCGACATAATACATACAGAGACTGACTCCCATCCAGGTCTGATAGTCTTTAAAAATTATATTTTCCACTATTTTTACCCCAATCTTAAGCTATCCTAGCTCTGGAAACAGTCACCAGTGCTAAATTGTTAGTGGGTTTGTAATGAGAACAATAAAGAAAAGAATCCTTAGTGAACATTTGTCCTTGGAATTACACAGGGAGGTAGAAATAACACTCCACTTCCAGTTGCAACATTTATTTTTCTCCTTTGAATGGATGCTAGATAGCAGTGCATGACAATACATCTTAATGACCCTACAAACAGACAGAAAGCAAAACAAAATGCAAAAATACTAATTCCACTTGTCATGTGTGCCAGTTTCTTTCTACCAACACAATTTTGTAATTGAAACTTTAAAATGCATTTCTGACTTAAAGTAAAAAAAATATTCATTGAGCTTTTTCCCTGCATCACTGTAAAAAATTATTTTTCATTCCTCAATTTCTCTGCCCTTCTTCCTCCATTCAAAATACAAAAAGACTCCCTGAAAGCAGCTGAATCTTGCACTAAAGCACAAACTTTGCTTCCATAATATCTTCTGTCCTGCTAAGCAACTGGTTGTGGTGCACTTACTTCAATTTTTACTGGGAATATCCTATAGAAGAATACTTGGCTTTGGCCAAAGATGTCATTCCACTTCAGCCATGTGGAGTTATTCAGCTGACAGAGCAGAAGTTACCTGGAGAGAGCATGTGGAAGTTAATTGCACCAATGTACTGACAGCACTGGTCATTGAAAGTTTCTCCTAAATTACTGTTCAGCTCAAGAGAAATACAGCTATTTCTTTCAGCTGAAAATATGTCAAAATGTTATTTTGGAAAGAAACTCCTGACATTCAGCTTCACTGCTTGTAAAATTAGTGTCACTGCACTTGTCAGAAGTTCCCCTATAAATCTGAGCTGTGAGACCTTGAGCAACTTGAGAATAGGATAAAATGCTGTGTGGAACAAACTGATAATATTTCAGTCATAGCTAGTTTTGAAACAGTATTTTAAATGCAGATATACTTCCAGATATGTAAGTAAAGGAGATGGAGGAACCTAGGACTGTGAAGAGACTTTTTGCTCTCTGTTCCAGAAGCGCCTAAACATTAAGATGTTTAATGTTTAATATTTAATACAATTCAGTTGCAACTTGATCAACACAAATATCAACCAAATATACTCCCCACACACACACACCCCAAAACCAAAGCAAAATGGTATTCATCATTTAGAATGGTTTTAAAATGAGAAAAAATTAGATTGTCATGAACCAGACTAAGAGATTTGTGACTGTGGGATAAGGAAATGTGAAAAATTTTGCTTTATATCTGTGTTTCTCTGGGCTACAATTAGAAACATGTCTATGGTACCCCTCGTAGTGGCCAAGACTACTTTCACATACAGTTTTTAAAACTGTATATATCTAGAATCAGTGATAGAATTTGGCTGTTTACTAAACCATTTCCTAAATCTCCACAGACAACGAGAAGTACAGATGAAGGAAAGTTCAAGTAATTCCAATAACTTTCCTGAAATCGTGGTCTTCCAGATTGGCATTAAGGGAACAAATTTTTAAATGTCTGATTTAGACAGATAGGCAGGTGTTAGACTCTAAATACGAAAGGTTGCAATTCATGGGCCAGATCAATTTTCTCCCGTGTGAATAAGAAAGCAGTGCTTACCCCTTTTGGCAGCAAGATCAGAGGAACGGTGGTCTTCTGACAAAAGCTTTTCCCTCAGGGCACAGTCCTGGGATTGTGATGTGGCAATAATTTTCTAATTGCTACTAACTGCTCCTTAAGGGCTGGATTGTAATGGAAGCCTTTGCCTTTTCTTTAACATGAATCACCTGAATCAGAACTTTTATTCCTGGTGGGGAGTTTAAGACCAGGATTTCAGGTTTAAAGACCTTTTTTCCTGGAAACCCTTGGTCTGGAATGCTTGTGCGTTTAAAATTGAAAGAGGCTGCTAAAAGCGTTTTCAAAATCTTAACATTCCTCCTACAAACTACATTTACAATAAATTCTTAGAAATTCATTACGCTTACAATAAACTTTTAGCTTGGAGCAAATTGTTCTGTAAATATCTGTATCGGGGTTTGTGTGTTGTCCTCCAAAGCATCTGTTAGTGGGTGCTGCCCAAGGAGACGCTGCTCGGGACTGCAGACCTGACCCTGGGTGCAAGTCCCGGGAGAGCCGACCAGCTGGCTAACAGCGGCAGCTGGAGGGCTGCCCCAGCCTCCCTCCCTCTCTCACACAGCAGAATCAGTAAGGTTAGCCCTGGATTTGTCCAGCTGAGCCTTGGAAAACTCAACAGACGAGAAACTACTCTCTGGGTAATCTGTTCCCTTGCTGCCATACTCCCCAAGCGAAGAAGTTGCTCCTGATGCACAGCCCGACCCTCCCAAACTGCAGAATGCAGTTCTTGTGCCTTGTTTCACCAACTCCTGCCTCCAAGAAAAGTTCAGCTCCATCACATTTGCAGCTCCAGATTATAGGCTCGGGTTAGGTTGCCTCAGTTTCCATTTTTGACCGATTTAAGGAGCCCAACAACTTCAAATTTTGCTCACAGGTCCTCAGTCACAGTAGCTGTTAGCTGTCTGCTGGGCCATGTCATTTCTGAGCAGCCTTGTTTAGCCAGGTGCCCTGTAACTCAACACACATTCCTAGAGCAGCCTCAGCACTGCTGGCCAGTGAGGATACTAACTTCTCTTTATTAATTAGCCACTGCCCTCCTCCAGTGGTAGCCAAATAAGCAGATTGCCTTTTGGCAGAACACATCATTGGCCATATCCAGTGTGCCACTTGACATAATCCCAGGGTCATTCTCAGCAGGGCAAATATTCCCGGCTTCTACTGATGCAGGTGGTTATCCTGCTCTTTGTTGATTGTCGTGACTTATTTCTATGATCTGAGAAAGGAATTTTTCCTTAACCTCTGTTTTTCACACAAAATAGGTATTTGCTACTGTGTCTTTTTCGTAGATACTTTTAAAAATCATTTGATGCTGTTAAACTTCTTAGAGAGAATTTGGTGCAAAGAAAGTAAGTGTGGTTTTTCTGTCACATTAGACTTAAAAATATCATATTTATGTAGTTAAAGTTTTCAGACAAATAAATTCAGAGTTAATGTATTGATTTGTTAAAAGGATCCCATCTTCCCAGGAAAGAGCTACCTGATTACCTGAAACTGAGCTTGACCAAATTTTAGGGGGGAAGCAGAGAGGGACGTGTTTCCACCTCTGTTTTGTTTTCCTGTGTAGCTGGTGGTTGTAACTGGCTAAAAGCAATTTATAATTAATCAACACAATTATCATTTATAATACAATAAACAATTCTATTCATTTTCAGAATTCATATATCCTGTTAGGAGCTATCATGATTTCATTCACAAAATGTGAATATTCATATTTCATTTTGTAATCTAATGATTACATAGTCCCTGGAAAAAATGATTGCAATATTAAATAAAACATTCACTTTTTTCAACATTGGTCTGTGTGCTTAGATACAGTATAAAGTAAAGCAAAAAAAGACCTTTCAAGTGTAAAGTTTTCTATCGATAAAATCAGGAGCATTAAAATAACCACTTGACACGTATTGTTGACTGCATTTTACAGTATTTGACACACTACATAATAACAACACAATTATCAAGGCTGAGTTACTCTTTCCATAAACTATTTTAGCATCTCTGTACTTTTATCATTGCATGGATGTGATGCTTATAGCCTTATTTTGAAATGTTTTCTCATCAGGAAGTTTCAGTAGTATTAGAAAAGCTTTTACAGAGGAAAGCATAAAGGACTTGCAATAGCTAGCAAGCATGACATCATTAAAAAGCAATGAATGTTAGGAATATTCCTGTTCTAATCCAGGCCACACATCCTGCTGCCCTGGAAGACGGCCAAGCTCAACATCCTTTTAGGGTTACAGGGCAGGCTGCGGCCTTTCACAGTTTGCTTTAGAAATCTCTGCATGTGGAATATTCACTGGCAGGCATTACAATAAAATCTAAAATTACTCCATCAGAGAGCTGGTGTTCCACCCTTCCTGCATTCTTCCCTGACAGTGAAATTGCCCAAAAAGAGCTCTATTGCATTTCATAGATTTCTGTGATGGACTGTGTACAGAGGTGATGGGGGATGATTTTGCACATAGATTCAACAGCATGTTCCACTTGAGAAAAAAAAATATTTAGACTGCTTAAAAATATGTTGTGATAATGTTCTTTTTAGTTCCATTGCATGAAGCCATTAGGGTTCAGTTCTGCAGGCTTTTATCTGTATTTTCAGTGAATGTTTTAGATGACCAGAGGAAAAATGATTAGACCTTGCCTTTACACAGCACGGCTGTCACATCAACTATACAAAGTACAGCTCTCTGAGGCAAGGCACTCTGCCATGCTAAATCCCTTTACACCATTCCTTTGGGGGAAAAGGGAACAGAAAGCTGCAGCAAAATGAAGAGTGAAAGACTCCCAGAGCAGTGGTGTTACTTAGCTGACAAAAAAATGAGAAGTGTAAGTGATTTCAGGATGCTGCTGTATTATTCCCAGTTTAAATCCTCAGCAGCATTCCTAGGAGATAGTCTTCTGTCAGCACCCAGTTAGATGATGAAGTAAGATTACAGTGGGGTGACAGTCTGTCATTTGTATGAGGACTTTAGGTGCCTAAAGAGTAACTTAAGGAAAATATTATTTGTCTGACCAACTAGTGGAAAGAGACACAATGAGCTCCTGTCTTTCCAAGCACAGATAGTAGCTACTGCTTGGCTTTCTCTATTGACAGCACAAGGAATATATGTATCTGTTCTGAAGTATTCACTAGGGGCCTAAAATTTAGGTGTGTTACAGATGCTACAGCCAGGTGATTTAACAGTATCCCTCTCTTCCCAGGCTTCCAAAAACACCAGTGAAGTGAACACCTTCCCTTATAAAGTACTCAAATTTTAATTGTGTGCTGAATCCTTCAATAATATTGATCATGGTCATCTGAAAAAATGTGGGAATTGAGAGAATGAGGCTACAGTCTTTTGTGGCACTTTACAAGACATGTTTTTTGGGAAAAGCCTGGATTAAGAAGGTCCTAACCTTCATGATGTACTCCTGCACCAGCTGAACCAACATTTACTATTCCAATGTATAAGGTTATGCAGCAATGGGTGAAATTATCCAGTTAAATATAACTACTCCCCCTTTTTTCACAGATTGACCAGTGATCTATTTCACAGCATGGTTTCACAAAGGGTTGGGTCACCACAGATCAGGAGCTATGAAATTCAGCACAGTTTTTTAAGCTGTCTTCGACTCAAAAACTGGAATCTTCTGAAATTACACACAGAGACACATAAATTAGGTGTCCAAAATACAACAGCTGAATGAAATTCCTTAGTTACTACATTTTCATTTTGTTCTAAAGAGAAATTAGTAATTACACTTAGACTGAGTTATGTTACAGGATATCATACAGAAAAGCAATATTTCATGCTCAGAATTCTTTATTAAGTGCTAAGTTACAAAGCCCAGTATGAAAAAGTATGTTTAGAAAAACTGTACAGCATTTTTATATCAAAATCCATCCCCATAAACTGGATGATTTTCTGGAAGAAAAGAAGTTATCCATAAATAGGCATACTTAAAAAGACAGCAGGAACTGGTGATTTATGAGAAATAGAGGCACTTACCAGTCAAGACAATCCCAGAGAGAAAAGATGAGGGAAACACAGACACTCTGAAGTGCATTGTTACAATGGTAATCACATCAACTCTTTGTCTTGCTGGTTTGTAACTGTTATTCCGTATAACAGGAAAGGAAGTATAGTATAAAAACAGTTTCAGGATTTGTCTATGGTTATCATTTCAGAGTCAAATCTATCCCTTTGCTTGGCTGCAGAGTATATGACATAAAAAAACCTGTGGCAACAAAAGTTTGTGGGAGCCTGAACCTTCATTACATTATGGTATAATGCTCTTTCATATTCACTGTCAGAAACCTTGAGAAGTTTAGAGCTGTCTAGAGATTAAGCATGCCACACTGCTCTCCTCTGGCTCCTTTAAATCTGATGCCCTTCCTCCTGAAAGACCCACATCTTCCTTGACAAGGAGTTTTTACTGCAGGATCTGTCCCCCCTCCCCTGGTGGTCCCCTTTTAAAGCTGGTCAAAGCAACTTGAGCTTGGGAAGAGTTCAAGGAAATCCAGGCAGTACTACATGTCCTTGAATGTACATTACCAACTGTGGGGCTAAATTCACCATCCACTGCCATTTCTAGCTGTACTCTTGAGGCCAAAATCAGGGCTTCATGGTGCTGAGTACCCTGAAGGCAGGTGAAAAGCCCTGACTTTGTGATTTGATTCTGTGCACCCAGGTGAGTCCAGTCTGCACACCCACACCTTCACACCCAACTCCAGCACTGGGAACACTGATGTACCTATAGCCTCACAAACTCAGCTTTTTCTCACCATGACTGCAGCCTCAGGCTTTTCAAGGAGACCAGACATGTAGATATGCTATGTTGTCTTTGAATTCTGAAGGGATTCTCATGTACCCCCAAGTGTTGTTGCAGTGTACCTCACTGCCCTGCTGAGAGTCCCTGTGAAGGCTTCCACAGCCAGAAGAGACACGGGAGCAGAGCTCAGTGAGCATTTTGGCTATGTGCCCCTGCCTGGAGCACACTCATGTTGCAGGAAATCATGTGTAAAAACAGTGAGGTATGCAAGCAGGGGAAAGTCTGGTAGTGAGGTTTAGGGACAAACATCCCTCAGGCTGTGTGACCATAAATGATTCCCTGTACTGGATCATGACTCCACTGTTCTCTATTCCCCTTATTTCCCTGCTTCCTTGTTCCTCTCAACCCTGACTTCAAATGGCTACATTTTGTAGGATTGGAAAACACATGGTTTTCCACATTGCACGGTGCTGCATGACTCCAGAGACAGTCGGACTACATTCATGCAAATCAATTATAATTACTGGACCCGTTCTCTGGACCTGTGGCAAACAGCTCCAGTCTGGAAGCTTCCTTTTAACTTAGGAAATCTGGCCTTTGAAAGTACATGTTCATATCCAGACTGGCTGTTGTCAGTGATCCCTCACCTGCACTAACTCCCATGCACTATGTCACATGCTGATTTGGGCCAATTTTGCAAGGGGTCATTCAAACATTATAATAGTTAAAGACAAATCCTGAATGGTAGTTAAGCATAGATAATGACAAACATTTTTCCTAAGGAAGTATCTTCTTAGGGGTTATGATTATGAAGACTTTTAAATCTGGTTGAACAACTATAAATTGATATAAGCCAGATATCCCACTGGCTCTTTGCAGCTCCTGGAGAACTGTGATGCTGACCTTAAAGGAGCAACACATTAAATGGTTTTAATATGACCTAGAACTACAATTAAAAGAAATGGAAATATCCACAGTTCAGTTATCTGTAATTTTCATATTCCACTGTATGCATGGGACAGTCCCAACAAAAAGGCCATGTTTTAAGAGTCTTAAAGAGATATTTCCCTGAAGTATCACACTTCAGAGGAAGTCTGCTCCTCCTTTCCCTGTGTGATATTTCCTGGAGAAAGCCTGTCTTCTCTGCTTGATACAGAGCCCTTAGTGCTTTATCCACATGGAAGCGCAGACCTAACATTTATTTAACTGAGAATAGGGGCACTTATTCCTTGTATACTTTAGAAACTTTCAGGGAAGATATTTTATTTGTAAAGTTTAGAGATTTGGCATTATTTCTGAACAGTGCAAGTATTTAATCTCTTCAGTTAAAGAAGAAAAAATATTACCACTTAAACCTCCCATAATATATGACATTTTTATTTAACCAATTTCCCTCCTTGCCAGTATCCCACCAAGAATTTTGAATGAGAACCTTTGTAAAGCTTTAATGTTTGATAATACTTTATTTCCTTCTCTGTGTTTAGACCCCACTTGCACTTTGACAAATTAATAGGTGTTTACAGCTCTGTATCTCTTGCCATTAACATTGCCTTCTTGAGCTCTTGGAAAATTTGTTACTGCGGTCTCCCGTTCTGTGTCTCTAAAGGTTTCATGGAAGACTTTCACAAATTAGAGGGAGGACTCATACCTTCATAACTATGGCAGCTCTTGCAGTCACACACTGAAATATTCCTGGAGAGATTATTGTCTTAAATGTTTATAGAAAAAGAGAGGGAAGCTCTTGATGCACTGTTCCATGTGGTACAGACATGGAAAGGGGCAAATAAAATGGTGTTGGCATAAGCAGTGGACCTAACCAGCTACAGTATTTTTAGGAACAAAGGAGAAACACATTTTTAATATTTTTTGTGCATGTTGGATTTTTTTGAGCAGGCTCTAAGGCTAGACAGAAGATACTACCTTCTTCATGATACGTGAATGAAGATATGCTGTCAGTAATGTCAGCTTCCATAACTTTTCTGTAGAAATAATTAATCTAGAGATTAGTGTAGATTGCAAAATGCAACTCATTCCTTACTTGTTTTTATTTTCTGACTTGACTTTCTCCTCTGACATGAGTAATGTTTTTAGTGTGCTAGTTGGTGCATATGTCATGGGTTGTGCAAGAATGCAATTGTGATCAATATTAAATCAGACATCTCAGAACTTCATATGGAGTTGAGGGACAACTCATTGGCATTAGAGCTTAAAGAAATTTGAAACATTTTGCTCCTGTGCTAATGGGATTGCACCATTTTAGAACAAACCAGTATTTCCTCCAGCATCATGATTTTACCCTGGCCACAGCTCAGCTCCGTGCAGCCACTCACCCACTACCCTGAAGTGGGATGGGGGAAACTATCTGAAGGGTAAAAGGGAGAAAACAAATGGGATGAGATGAAGACAGTTGAACAATAAAGCAAAAGTTTTGCATACCAGCAAAGCAAAACAAGGAATTTGCTCATGACTTCCCATGGTCAGGCGGGTGTTCAGCCATGGCCAGGAAAGCAGGGCTACACCATGTCTGGCAGGGACTTGGCAAGGTAAGCACCATCACTGCAAACATCATCCCTTTCTCCTTCTTCCCCTAGCTCTACATGCTGAGCTTGACATCACATGGACTGGGATATCCCTTGGGTCAGCTTGGGTCACTGTCCTGGCTGTGCCTGCCTCCCACCTCCTTGTGCACCCCCAGCCTCCCCTCTGGTGGGGTGGGTTGAAGAACAGAAAAAGCCTTGATGCTGTGTAAGCCCTGATCAGCAATAACATAAACACCCCTCTGTTTTCAAGCTGTTTTCATCACAAATCCAAAATATTGCCCCATACAACCTCCTATGAAGAAAATTAACTATCCTATCCAAAACTAGAACATGCACCTTCTACAGATGTCAGGAATATAAGTGGAGTTTTCTCAGACCACTGCTCCAAGTTGTTTGAACAGAAGATATCTGAATGAAATAGTAATTTCCAATACATCTGCGCTACTTGAAGAATTACTACCTATTTTTATCCCTGCCAGAATTTGGCTAGCAAGTCACCTAAGCTGAACTTTTCCATTTTGCTCACTAATTACACAGACCTTCCTTTTAGAATGTACATGTTTAGACTTTTGTGCCTTATTTGCAGAACTGCTGAGTACTCACAGCTGCTGCTCAAGCCATTGTATTCTGAACATATGAAATGAGTGTTGATGCAAAATAGTACAAGACAGCCAAAACTGGCACCAAGTTGCAGAGGTAACATGGGATAACAACACAACAAAACCACTGGGGAAATGTCAGTGTGTGGGAAGTGATGCAAACAGGAAAAAGAAAACAGGTATTATAATTATGCACACAAAATAAAAAAATTGAAATTAATCATCATTTCTTAGAAAAGATCTCTGGAAGATGTCATGAGTTTGATTCTCTGTGATGGTCAAAAGACAGGCAGGAAATGGAAGGAAAAGAGTTAAGAAAAAATACTGCAGTATCACACACTGAATCTGAGCACACTCTTGTACTTTGAATGTTATTTTGAACACCAAAGGGACTTTTGATCTGACACCATATAGCCATTTCTTACATCTTTTAGGAAAATCTCTAAAAACTGTGATACATGATATATATCATGTATTCCAGAGTAGGAATTAAACATTACTGGAAAATATGGACGTTCATGCCTAGTGCTCACATCAGTAAAAGCAGCTCACTGGGAGCTAGAAACCCAAGCCATAGACTGTGCAGTAACTGTGTCTTTCATACAAGCAAATTAAGGAAAATCAAGACACAGACTTGCATGTTCACACACCAGCCACCCTCACATGTAATTGTTAAAGTGCTCCTGTTCATGCTTTTGGCTGAACACACAGATCTCTTGTCACAAATGCCCAGGAGACCCTTGCAGGACAGCAAATGTGGCACGTGATGGTGTCTGTTTCCGAGAGACATTAAGGATGAGGTGATTCTGTTCTGCCAGGAGGAAAGTTCAGTTTTCTGGATGCAATTGTCCCATTCTACTTCCTCTCAGTTTCGGGAACCAGGCCCTGGCTCCTTTTATTTATTAGGATATATATTACCTACAAAGATGAGTGCTGTAAGAAAAACTAATAGATAATATATCTGTCTTCAGAGTAGGATTTGAGTAATATACAGAAAATAATTGTGCATACATACACTGAAAGCAGGGAATAAAATAAAATAGTGTGTAGATGTCCTTTACAAGCAATCATCATCTGTCATGTGTAATGAGGTAGTGGTCCCACAGAGAAAGAATGTTAACATATAATTCAACGTTACAGCATAATCTTCTCCAAAGTAGAGGGATTGGGATGTCCTAGACAAATAATTTCACGCTTTAGTATAGTTTATTTTCCATGTCAATGCTAAGACTTAAAATCCTTTTGTGGGTGCTTTTCATGTGAGTTTCACTCTGTAAACATGTGCATGCACATAGTCCTATGTCCTATGCTTATCAAATATCTTACACCTCTAGGAGAAAGCTTTCACAGCAAAATAGCTGATGCCAAGGTCCCAAAATTGGAATTACAAAGGAAAGTAGATTGGATTAACCCTGGTCTGGTCCTGTGAACATATTTTCATTACTGAGTGAAACTGCACTTCTGTAGTGCATCTCCTGCATTAGTTCCAACTGAAATGATCCAGTTCAGGGGCTCAGAAACTGCTCCCAATTAAAGCAATGTCCAGGAGGACGACCAAGGGATTCACATCAAATGTACACAACTTATTCTGACTAAAATGTTGGTATAGGTTCATCTGAAAGCAGACATTTTAAAATACGTATACAAATCAGAAGAATTTCAACGGACAACTATGGAAAATCCAAGTTGCATTCAGTATTTAAATAATGTGGTTGTTTGGGTGTTTTCTGATATTGTCAAAGGATAAAGATTTGGACTTCTATCCAAAACCCACCAAAATGGTAAAACCTTAAGAATGCCAGCTGACAGACTCTAGTACGACATGCTGGAACTATAAAGGAAATAAGCCTGTGAGTGCTATATCACAGCCATTGTCTGCATTCCAAATATCCAATAACTTGCTTCTGCATTATTCCATGTAATTTTTGCTGCATTTTGTGAATCTGTGTGCTTTGAGATTACTAAGTATTAGAGTAGAATTCTTCCAAGGATAGCAAAGCTGTCTCTTTCTGAGCATTTGTCTTCATTCTGATGAAGTGAATTGTGACAGTTGTTTGCAATAATTTCTGTGGCAGAGTGTTTATGTTCATTCATATATGTATGTTTAATGTGGACAGGAATATCAAAATCTTGGTTCTTCATAAAATGTATACTTTCTTGTGTATTTAGTTACACTCCATTTTATTGCCTAGGTAACAGATAGGAACATCTATGATTACATAATAAGATACTTATAAATGGAATGTTAATAGCATCTAATAATTTTAGCTATAAGTTCTGTGTCTTGTTAGTAAACAATGTATAAAATTAGTTTCATGTTAAAGGGTTTTTCTTGGCATTACATTTCACCAAGATATGTCTAAAAACACTTTTGTGCATCTGAGTGGACTCCAATTCTTTAATAATATAGCTGAATCATCAGAAGAGAAGGACACCTCATGCTGTTGTTAGTTGCCTTTCTATATTTTAAGATGAGAGATTAACAGAATCTAAAAGTAGAATGTTTGCTGCAGTCATGGCAACGCACATTTCAAAATGTGCAAATGTTGGCACACAATATTTTAATGAGGAAAAGATGATAGATAAGCTCAACACATATCAAAAGTTAAGCCTTTTTTATTTGGGCACTTTGTGTCTCTGAGCAGTCTTAGAACTTTGTAAATTCTAGAAAAGTGAGATTATAGCCCAGATCTGACTGAGAACAATATTAGCATTGAGCATTGGAGCAGAGAGTATAGTGGGGTTTTTTTTAACTGGAAGGTTTTTTTTTCATTTATTGTTGTATATTTATCCATACAGAATAAATAAATCCATATAGAGCAGCCACTGTCACTGCTCATCTTAGGGCACCTTGATTAACAATATGTTTTATTAGTATCTTGGCAGCTGACTGCAGTGAGCTCTAGATTCTGCTTTGGAGTTTTTGTCCTTTGCTGGTTGGTTACACAGACTGAGGGCCAGGCTGGCTTTTGCTTTCTTTGTGAGTATAATGCCACTTTGGAGTAATCCAGCTGGAATGGTGAAAAGGAAGTAGGCTGATGGAAGCAAGTACTGTGGGGTCATGCTTGTATTTCTTCAGACAGACTTCCTGCTGATGAACAGGGAAACTTAACATTATTGCCAGAAAGAGAAGATTCAGCTTGGTATATGTATAGAGTTACAGAAACACAAAACGTTCCAAGTTGGAAGAAACCCACCAGGATCCTCAAGTCCAACTCCTGGCTCTGCACAGGACACCCCAAGAGTCACACCCTGTGCCTGAACACACAGAGGTTTGAATTCTGTCAGGCTTGGCTCTGTGACCTCAGTCCTGGGGAGCCTGTTCCAGTGCTCAACCAGCTTCTGGGTGAAGAACAGACTTGATTTTATCTTTCTGTCAGTAAGAAATAAAGTAGAAGATGGGAAAACTAGGTTTAAGTCCTTGTACCAAAGTCTGTCATCAGTGACCAAATAGAAGACCTGAGTAAGGCAAACAGGCTCTGGGCATGACCTTAACACACAAGCAAGCACAGCACAGAGCTGGAATTGACTGCAACAAACCCAGGACTTTTTGCAGGAATAACATCATAGTGCTGCCAGACCAGGCTATGAACCCTTCAGAGAGGAATCCTGCTCGTAGCACTGCCCTGGTGTGTCAGCTCCTATCCAGGAACCATGAAACTCCCAGGGCTCCTGGGACACCATTTGTCCGAACACACCTCCTCCTCTGTGTCTCTGTTCACTATTCCTGCCCCTGAGGAGTTCTGAAAATACAGCAACAAGCAGATGAATATGTGGACAGGAGGTTGGCATGAATGTAGACAAATCATGAATTTTTCAAGGGCTTATCAGTATTTTACACCCCATGCTGTAACATAAAATTGAAATGTGAGAGACACTAGAGAAAGTTCTTTTGCTGAAGAAATAAGAATCAGACTGGGGAATAAATCCATTGCTAATATTTTTGGATTTGTTTATTGACCTGTCTGCTGAAACAAGAACATAAAATGAAAATTATGATAATTAGAACTGTACATAGCCAAAAAAAAGTTGCACTGACTTTCTTCTAATTCTTTCTAAGTCCCAGGGGAGCAAAGCTTTAGCATGAAAGAAAACAGAGAAACTGGTAGCACAATAAGATATTTAAATAAATACTTGCTTCCAAATGATTTGCAGGTGTCAACTTATCTAACATCTGCAAGGAGTTTGTGCTTTGACCTTGCTGTTCATGAGTCCCTTCCAGAGCAGCTAATATTTTGTAATTGAATCAGCTGCTAATGCTCTGGAGTTTCACGTTTCATTAATTAGAAAAGTGTTGTACAGTCTTCTTTTGTCTCAATTACACTGCTAATATATCTCATTTACCTTGTTTACAGATGACAGTAATATTTTTCCAAAACATTTTGTAGATGGCAATATATGCAAAGTGATTACTTTCCTTGTCCTTCTGTTACATGGAAAACTAACATTGAAAAGAGGGTGATAGGCTTGAAGATTCCTTTCCTTTCCTTTTTCCTTTCCTTTTTCCTTTCCTTTTTCCTTTCCTTTTTCCTTTCCTTTTTCCTTTCCTTTTTCCTTTCCTTTTTCCTTTCCTTTTTCCTTTCCTTTTTCCTTTCCTTTTTCCTTTCCTTTTTTTCCTTTCCTTTCCTTTCCTTTCCTTTCCTTTCCTTTCCTTTCCTTTCCTTTCCTTTCCTTTCCTTTCCTTTCCTTTCCTTTCCTTTCCTTTCCTTTCCTTTCCTTTCCTCTTCCCCCTTCCCTTTCCCCTTCCTCCCTTTCCCTTTTCTTTTCCAATCCCCTCAATACCACAGAGTAGTATAAACTTGCTTAACTGACTAATCTCACTTACCTATTTATATATTTTGGCACTGAAAGGAGTGCTTACAAAAAAAAGAGGAGAATGATTTTATGGGGCTATAAGGAAGCTGTTAAAAGCTTACCCCATGATATGAATGTTTTGATCATATCTAGATGTCCCAGATGAGCTAGGAGATGCACGAAAAATATTCCTTTGAAGAATTGTGTGTTGATAGAAGATAGGGACAGTATTAGCTTTATTTTTGACAGGGAATAAAAGAACAGAGAGATTGAAAATTGGATTCAGGAGGATGATTTGAGATACTTCTAAATTTAAGCAAGACTGACATGTTAAACTCCTTTTGTTCCCAATGCATAGCAAATAGACAGCTTTGAAGGCACAGGCTCTTAGACAGAAGTCCCACATGGCAGAGGACTAGAACTGGAATAGACTACATCTACCACATTTTTGAAAACTGCTCTATAGGTTTGTAATAAGTACCTAGGCCACTAGGTATCTAATAGGTATGGAATTTTCTTAGAGAAACAAAATTTGCTCCTTTTTTTTCCAGTTTGGAATTCTTGAAAATTCTTTTGTCATATTTCAAATACGATTAATCTGCTTTTGTTTTCATTGGAACTACATACAATCATAAAAACCTTCAAAGAAAGGATTTTATTAAAGGTATCTTCTCCTTTAAGCTTTCATCTTCCCTGATGTGTGATGAGATCCCAGTCTGTATCCACTTTAGGAATATAATGTGAAGATGGATGATCACCTGTGAAATTGTAGTACAGTAGCACATGGTAAGACACCATGAAAACCATTTGGTGGATGCTAGACAGAAATATGTGTACGAACTGGTTTGGTTCTGTTGTCTATCCTCCTTCACTGATGTTCTAATCAGTTTCTATATGCCCATGTTCTGCACACTGTGTGGCAAAAATAACCCCTTAAGAAAAGATCATATTTGCACCTTCATTTCCCATTGCAAGGAAAGCAGAAAGACACACAGGTCTACTGTTAATAATGTTTTTAATTCTTCCTTTATAGGCAACGATATTATCAGTCTTCCTACCAAGCCCTGGGGTTTATTTTACAAATCCTATTTACAAGATATCAATAGAAGTTCTTAGAGGAATTAGAATTACTTGCCCAAACAAGGGTGTGAGGATCAGCCTGCAGCTTTAATAAATATTGGATACCTGAATGTGGAATCAGATTTAGCTGATAAGACTTGTAAAATCTATCATCTGAGAAACTAATAAAAGTGATCAGAACTTGGATTTTTTTTATTCAGAAAGTTTTGAACTGCCACAGGTAGCTGTGGCATTTCATACCTAAGAAACACAAGTGTACATTGTATTTACAAAGTCTGTCTTCATTTCTTTGAACTATCTACAGCTTTGTTGCAAAAAATCCCAGATATATGTTACTTTATTTTCATGTAGATCTTGCAATGTTGGCCATTCTGCAGCTGGCAAGTATTCTGAGTTGCTAGAAAGAAATACTCTTACCATAAATATATCAAAATCACTTCAATTAATATATTACTTTGTAAGGCTTTTGAGTTACATTTGCTTGAGGTTGTTTATTTGGTTGTTTTGTTTTTACTGAGCATATAGTCACTATTTGCTTTCTCTTCTGCAGCCAGGCCAATACCCCAATACTATTTTGTTACCTTTCAGCCCAAATGATAAGCATTTCTTTTTCTAGCTCACCAAAATATCAACAGATTTCAATTCTCACCTTGGCTACATTTGTAGTATTTTCAGTAGGTTGGCATGAATAAGTAGGTGAATTACTAAAGAGAAGAGAGAAATTATATATTCTTTAAAGCGGGTGATATCTGTGATCTCACCTTTCATAGACAGAAAGTCCTCAGATATTCTGTGGATGCTCTGTCTAAATCTTTCATTGTGTCAGACAGTGATGTGTCAGTTATGCCAAGAAGATAAGTGTTGCAGGAAGGAAAGGCATCTCTCAGGTTATTTGGACACTGAAAATCAGAGCAAAAAATGCTCAGAAAATGAGGTTTTCCTAATTGAAAACATGCCCTATTCCAGGAGTACAATGGTGCAAGTTTTGCGTGCTCCTGATCATGTGCCTTTGGTGAGACTAGCCAGTTGCTCAGTTCTTCCTGCTCTACCAGTTCATTTTACATCAGTGTCCATCTTTGTCTTAATATTTAATGTTTAATTTAATAGTTATAATTATTATTAATAAACATGCTCTATTTTTGTCATTTCTTAGTGTTAGAATAGATGTTGAGTTACCAGTCAAGACAAGGGACTCATTATATTAGGCAATGAAAAACCCAACAAGTTTACCTCTGATTTTGAGGTAAGAGATTTCCTCAGGTGTACCATCACACTCCTGGGCAAAGGATACAGCCCCTGTTGCTGTATTTTCCACAGTAAAATGTGTTATAGTTTCCTATTGTTCATGATGTTTTGAAGCATCCCTTTTATGTCAGCTTTTGATGTGTCTATCTCTTAGAAGTACACAATATGCTGACAAAGATCAGTGAGACCGAGAAGAAAAGGTGACAGTGTCTAGGTAGACTGAGATTTATGAGATTAACTGACAGTTTAGAGCAGAAAAATAACACAAGCAGTTGTTGACACGATGTTCTCAGCCAGTGTTATAAGGCAAGGAAACAGAACACAAGATTAAAAAAATGAAATATTTATCTTGTGTCCTTGTCACCCTGTGCAAATGTTGGCTGCAGGCAGCAGAAAAGTGAGGACAAACCCAGTAGCCCACAAGCTGCATCACACCTCGTGGCACACCCAAAATCAGCAGGCTTTGAGCTGAGCTGGTGAGGAAAAGAATTACCTCTGGCTGGCCTCAGAACAGCAAGGTCATAAGAACACTGCAATTACAGCACAGTCCAGAGCTAGTTTATTTCCCAAAACCTACTTTAATATATCTCACATTACATTACCTAAATGGTACTATAAAAATGAAGATACCAGTAAAAATGGAGTGCTTCCTAACAGAAGCAATAATATATAAAATACCTTGGATAAAGTCTCATTGTCAGATTAGTAAAAGAAAATATACACTATTGCAGAGGAGATTTACAGTAAATTCTGTTTATTCTCAACAATATATGAAATTATGTGGTATTAGAATATGTCAGAAGGCTGACATGAGATCAAATTAGCCTCAATTACAATCAGTTGTTTGGGGGTTTTTTTAAGAAGGAAACTATCAGAATGCTTGCTTTGGGTTTTTTATTGTTTTGTTGGTTGTTCGTTTTTTTCTAATATTACAATGTAAATTGTAAAGTATATATCATAAGAAAAAGTACTTATTTGCCTGTATACCAGACTTTTAACATGAAAACAATATTCTTTTACTTAACACTTTGCTTTTTCATCTCACAGACATACTTTCTGCACACAGAGCATTTCAGAGTCATTGGACTGTAAAGGGATCCATATGTTGCAAATTTGTATAATCTAGAAACCTCCAGAGGGAAATTTCGTCATTTCATACCAAACTGCTAATTATCTGCAAACCTGAGTGTGAAGCTAGCAATTGATCCATGTCTCGTGTTTGCTATCATGAGTGTCCTGATTTCACATTTCCCAATCCCAGGCTAACATGCATTTCCTAAAAGCTTGAGCTGGGACAGATGGATTTAGTGTGCATGAGTGAGAGAGTTATGACTACAGAGAAATATTCTAAATATTCTTCAAAATAAATATTTCCTCTCCCAAGGCATAACAGTTTATTTTTACCCTTTAAATGTAAAATTTTACAAGTTTTTGAAAATAAAGACATAGAAACATTCTTTTTTTTGTTTTGTTTTGTTACAGAGAATTTCTATATTTCAGAGACATTTTTGATAATTACAGTTTGCAAATGATGCAGAAACCCCCTTGTTTTCATAAACCAAATGCCCTTTCTTGAGAGAGTTGGAAACATCTGTGTATAGCATGTTGGACACCCTTGGTCACCATATGCTGTGATGGGGTTTAAACTCTGTCACAGAAACTAGAATTACTCTAATCTCCACCATGTTCAAATCTTTGTGGGCAGCTTTTGGTGGATAAAAATAGACTATGGGTTGAATGACTGTCAGAAAAGCCTCCAAACAGACAACTCCCAGATTGTGATGTGCAGGTCATAAGAGCCATCCCTCCTCCAATGAAGCATCCCACATGTGGAAGCCGTATATCTTTGTTTATTTTCAAAGACAAATAAGGCTAGGAGCTGTTGCAGGCAAATGACCACACTGCTTTTAGATTCGAGCTGCTGACTGTACCTGATACTTGTCTTCCCAACATACATTAGTGCTATCTTGTGTATCTCTGCAACTGGAGTCATCAGTGCAGTTAGCTTTTTGTTAAAATGGTTGTAACACAAGTGAGAAAGCTCCGGTGTTGATTTGCAATCATAACTAAATACCTAAATCTGAATGTCAAGGGTTGAAAATGTTTGGACATTTAAAGTGTAAGTAATATATGGTTTGTCCTCTGCAGAGAAAGTGAATTTCTCTGTCTCCTCATTACTTTAATGTTTTTGGTTAGATTATAGTCATCATAGCAAAAGCCACAACACTTACCACTAAAAAGCCTAACTTTGTTCTTTCTCTCACCTGTGCACTTTGCTATTCTGCTCTTCTCTCTGCAGAATAAATACCCTGCAGAATAATCAGGCTTTGACAGGACTGAAACAAATCCTCCCCACATTATTCTGCCCTTCCCTCTCTCTAGCTCTCCAATGTTCATTCTGAAGTGGGTTTCAGTAAATCTCAACCTTAACCTTCTTGCATGGTCCATTAGTGATGAATGCCCAGAAGTCGCACAGGACAACGTGAAGCCCAATTACTTCTTCATGTGCCTTTCAGGAAGTCCTGTAGGGCTCCAGATAATTTATAGCTGACCAATCTCTTATTTTACACCAGCTCTACTTACAGAGACATTGACACAATTGATCACCAACCTAAAGAAGAAAAGCCCAATCTGACAGAGCTAACCAGAAATAAAGCTTTCTCTGTTTCTTGGAACACTAGACACATGGGAAGCATGGTCACTTGATTTTTACAGAAATATGTACATGAGCAGGTTTTATGGGGCACTCAACAGATGTAAAGAAAGTGCTGTCTGCAGTAGTAAATATTTGAAGGCTTCTAAAGGAATGTGTGGTGAATTTTTCATAGGAGGTTATTTGCTTTGCTAAAATCGTAATTAATATTCTCCAAGAAGGACTTTTTTCCTAATGTGTTCACTTGTGTGATTGGTCAGTTTTGGAATTAGAATCAGCCTCATATAGTAAAACCCCACAAGATAAAAAGGGAAATAAATCTAATTCTCTCTTTGAAAGCCTGGGTGAAGAGCAGGAAACAAAGAATGCTATTATGAGTAAAGCATACTTTGAAAAAACAGAATTTGTCATATTAATACACTAATTGCATAGTTAATTCCCTCAGCTGAATGTCAATGCACATATTTTTCCTGTGTCTGATCCTGATCTTGTTTGCATCATGTTCCCAGGTAGAACTACGCTGGGGGACACCTGTGCTGCATGCATAAGCTGCCAGAATTGGAGAAGTTCTGGGCATGCAAGAAAGCAGAGCTTGGCATAAGGGCAGCAGGTGGGCAGTAAATGGCAAAACTCCAATTGTCCATTGTCTTGTATCCACATATTCTTATCTAAGTTCCCTTGGTGATGGGATTTCCTAAAGCAATTTGTGGGCTTACCATTTATGCATACAGACAAGTAGTAAGGGAGGGAAGGACAGGGAAGATGAACAAGTGTGTGAGTTAGGAATTATTCTCTCCCCCTTTTTTGCATCTGCCAGAAAGGTAATAGAGACTGAGCTGTAACATCCAGTGAACTGAAGTATCCTACATTTAGGCTGCAGATGAAGTGAGCTTCTGGGTTGCAGTACATGGCTTATCAGTATGGTGGCTCACCAGCAGATGGACATTCAGGCCCTTACTACAGTAAATGTTCAAAGATCTGAAGAGAGAATATTAATCTTCAACTATGTGTTTCTTAATGCAGCATGATCTGATTCAAATATTATGAGCTTGGACTCAGCTTACTGGGGATATGTACTTTTCTGTGATACTAATGGTTTTTTCCTACATGTTGGAAGCAAGATGCTGCCTTTGAAGGAAAATTGATGGGTGAAGTTCCAACTGTTAGACTCCTCTCACCGTAGAGAGGGTGGCCTGTATCTGATCAGACAGGTTATTTTGCACACTCTTCCCTTTGCATTTCACAGCTTCCTAACTCAAGAGGATATCTCCATTAACTCCCCAAATATATTGACTATATTGACATTATATACATATAGTCCTGCCTCAGAGCTGACTTCTGCCACATGGCAGCATAGAGGAGGCATTAGAACACTCAAGTACTTTTAAGGCTGTACTTGGAGTGTTTTGGTCAAGGTCACTTGCCAGCTGCAGTGTCTGGAAGTCTTAAGAAGTCCTAGGTTTATGCTATAAATACTGGTCCAACCTTTTTCTCGGTAGACAGTTTGATGAAAGGACTTCTACAGAGGTTTTTCTGCTGATCTTTCTTGTGGTCAACAAGAAAACTTGAAAAAAACTTCTTGTCAGGAAGAAAAAGCTCAAATAGGCAAAGTGCTTGACTAGACAAGTGGCAAAGGGCATAAGCAGAAAAACTTATCAGATGGCAGAGATGTACTTGCATCAGTTATTCTGTAAGTAAAATATTTATGGTGTTTGAGGCACTCCCTTCCCAGGTAGGTATGATTCAGATACCAAATTAATCACAAAGGAAGAAAAAGAATTTAGGTTTCATAAATATGCCTTGAATATTCAGAATACATTCCCAGTATTTGTAGTGACTACGTTGTGAGAATGGTCTTGTGCGTTTGCTTTTTATGTGTGCTGGCACCTAATAGACCAGAACAGTTGTACTGACTCAGAAAAGCAATGGCTTTGACTTCCAACAGCTTGCTTTTGACTGAAATTCCATCTCAATTTCAACATTCCTGAATTTTTTAGTAATTAATTTTGCTGTTTCAAATTGAGTTGACCCAATTATCTTCATAAGGAAGATCCCAAACCAGCAACACAACTCATGGTAAGCTCAAAAGTGAGCTGATTAAGATATTTCGGGGGTTGTACCCCATCTTTACCCTTGACTTTCATTTCAGAAATCGCTGGTTCACAGCTTGTTTTGCCACTGGAGTCGGCCACTGGAGAGCTGGGGTGACTGTGCCAGATTGCAGTGCTTGTTAGGGAGAGTCTTTACTGCAGCATCCCACTCCCACAAAGGTCAGGGGTCACATTCTCCTGGCAGGAGACCTGCCAGGAGAGCTTGCTCTGTGGTCAGCAACAGGTGGAAGAGATTAACCCTTTGAGAGTCATGCCCCCTAGCCCATCAGGGGTCATGACATCGAAGGCAAGGCCTGTTGTCATCAGCGAGCAGTCAAGCTGCAGTACTGGATTTATTAGGTGCATCACAAGGCACTCTGTGAAATAACATTTTCCTCTCTCTGTCTTTGTTTGGCAATTCCCTAGAGCTGATCCAGCCAAATGAATTAGAGAAGTGCAGTTAAACTGATTAGTAACTGAAAGCCCAGTAATTTGTTTATTTACCAGAGCTAAATTTATATGTCTATTTTCTTGAATTGTCTTTGCTCTCCGCACGGTAAATTTCAAAACTCTGGTACTTAACTGGAATATACTAGCTGAATTAAAAAAAATGTTATAAATTCATGTATTCATTATATGTGTTATAAATTTATTCAGATATTGGTCAGGATCATCATCTTTGGAACATCAGACAAGTTTGCTTCCTTTCTGCTTTCTGAAGACTGGCAGGGAGCCATGGAGTTTGGTGTCATTTTTGGTGGCTCAGCTTTGCAGCGTGACCTTGTAATTGAGGTCCTTCCCATTGGGAGCTGCAGCACAGCTCATCTGAAACATGGTGAAATTCAGTGCAGGGTTACATTACCGTCCTTATGGGACCTCTTACAAAACCACACTGGAACCTTCCACACAGACTTGGTTCACTACCCTGCAGTAACCTCCTGTGCAGGGAGAGAATACCTCATGCCTTGCTAAGCAAGCTAATTTCCTCTCCCTCATCAACATTTTATTTCACTTTTTTTTTTTTTTCATAGGGAGTAAAAATGGGTGGCTCAAGCTCAAACTCTGTTGAAAAAAAAGACAAAAATATTGATTAAAATCTGAGTTCAGAAATGCTAAGGTTTCACCTAGGAAGCATAGGAATACAGCCCATGCAGCTCAAACGTCTCAATTCAGGCTACACTCAAGTATCTCTTACTTGATAAGACTTCTCTGACATGTGTGAACATTGCAGGTGTGAAAATACCACAAATTTAGTGCATCTATAGGCCTTAAGCATTAATCTCTGAAATATCAGTATGGCACATTTTGAATCTCAAGTCTGCAAAGAATAAATGGTGTGTGTGTTCTGAGGTTTCTAGCATTATGGGAATGCTTCACTTTCTCTCACAACTAAATGCTTTGCAAAAACTTAACTAAAGCATATCATATAAGGTAGCATTTGGGAAAACAATGCATTTAAACAGAAAAACCCCTAATATGTACACTTTAAAACACTGGTTGGAAAGGAGGCCCCCCTGACAATAGCTGTCTGTGCCATATTTCTATGAAGAGCACAAGTGCCATGTTACTAAAAATGAAAAACAAAGCCATGGGAAAGCATTATTTCAGCTGTCATCACTTTGTTCATATTACAGTACTATGTACATAGTTACAACTATTGCTTGGTTTCCTTTTTGTTTGTTTAGATCTTTTGTATGGCAACAATGTAGTGAAAAATACTATGAAAAATAAGGAAAAGGTTTTTGATACGAACCCAGATATGAATAGCCTGACTTCAGATTATGATTGTATCCATATGATTTCCTTCTTCTAAACAGAAAAATTCAGATTCACTAAACATACACTGAAATAATTTAGTCTTGACTTTTAACACATGCTAGAGGAATGCAGGTATTGCCATAAGACACCATAATGCAATGAGATTCGAAATTTTCCCTTTTAATTTTTAACTGTAAGCATGTTTTCTCCTTCCATTCTACTGATATTATAGATAATGAGTGTGGTCTTTTTCATGTAAGCTCAGATGCAAATGGCAAGACTTGTTATGGAGGGAAACTTTAATTACAAAATTTAGGCATGGCTATATCTAGAGATTTTTGAGAACACAAGAACAGGAAGACAAAAAGATGAGGTTGAAATTTATAGAGTTTATAAATCTATGCCTATGTCACTGTTCAAGGAGGCATGTTATTGTGCCAAATTATTCTTTCTTAAAAAAACCAAACCAAACCAAACCAAACCAAGCCAGAAAAACCCCAACATATAAACCGTTTAATATTTTCAAGTAGTCTTGAAAATGTAATAGAGAGGTTTCTGGGCTGCCTAGGAAATACTGAAAATAGCTCCATGCATTTCTGGGATATGTTTACTAAAGCTACATCCTTACTCATGCTCAGGGGTTTTTTGAGATATTTCTAATTGACCTGGATCAAAATAATGATTGTTCTATCAATTTACTAGTTTGGATGGCTGAATGTTAGAGCATGGGAATGTTACCTGCCACTATTTAATTTACTAGTACAGCACAGGTACCTAAGATATTTGCTGTCCAACACCACTCCAGAGAAATCTTTTTGTCCAGAAATTTCGTGGGTCTATGGCAGTTTCAGAACAATGTTCCATTACTGAATAAATTTTTTAGAAAACTGGTAGAGACCTCATCTGTGGCTGTATCAGAGAAGAAAGGAAGGAAGGAAGGAAGGAAGGAAGGAAGGAAGGAAGGCTGTCTCTTCTGTGGAAGTAGAACTGTTTCCATTTTGGGTCAAATCTGAAAGACTCTTACAATTTTGAATGTGTTCAAATTNAAGGAAGGAAGGAAGGAAGGAAGGAAGGAAGGAAGGGAGGGAGGGAAGGGAGTTTTAGCTTTGGCTGCAGTTTAGTGTGGATCCAGATCACATACTTTTTGAGTGTTCAAACACTGTTTCCTCTTAAAATATAAAACCCACAAATTTCATCAGTTGTTAGAAGTCATTCTTTAAGGAATAGACGCACTATTCAGAAGAATTGTGCAGGGACATGAACAGAAATAGCAGGGCAGTTGTGACTCATGCTACCATCTCAGATAGATCTGTCCTGCCTTGAAGGTGTCACCTTCCAACTGAGGTGACAGTAAGGTTTATGACTTTCTCTTGGTCATTATTAGAAGTGCCATAACACTCAGATGGGAAAGAAAGTGTCATAGAGAAAATTTTGTGTGGTTTCTCAAATTGCTTTTGTTTTTCACAAGAAAGAAAAGAAAATTTTAAAAAGAAGGAATTTAGATTATTTTTTTCCGGAAACTGAAAAAAATGGAAGAAGAACTTTGGTGATCCCTATGGGTCCTTTCCAGCTCAGGATATTCAATTATTCTATCCTATGAACTGCCCAAGAATGGCACAGGTTTTGATGCATCTCCTCAAGAGGAGTCTATGAAACTTAACTTTGATGAGAGTAAATTCTCTCCAGACAAAGGAGGAATCTGTTCCTTCACATATTCCTGGAAATTTATTTTGGAAAACTTATTGTTAGTTCTTTAGTAGCGTCTATCAAGATGGGTAGGATAGTGCCCTATTTTAAAAATATTTTTTTTGTTCCAAGTTGTCAGCAAGTTTCATAGTAAGGAGACAAAATGAATGTCTAAGAGCAAAAGAAAATAACTAACTAAAAAATACTAGCGAGCATAAAAACTATAAGCTGAAATAAAGAGACAGTCACACTTATCATCAGAGCCATGTGAAAGTTCCCTTCTGAACTCATATTTATAAGTTGATTTAGACTTCTGTGTTCTCCTCTCTAGAAGCAGTTGTATAGTTTCCCTAAAATGTGTTCTTTCTTATCTAGCAACATGGCTGAGGCTATTTCAGACTCTGTTTTTGCTGTCTGGAGAGCTACACTGTCCTTTCTCTGATGGACACAGTTGTCTCTCTTGTCTATTCATTTAGAAGGTTGTTAGAAAGGCATTTTCCACAGAACCTTGCCTGGGTCCTGTCAGAGCTCTAGCGACTCTCCCTTTAATGCTGGTTATTTTCTTTTCATGACTGTCCTATTTTCCCCTTATCTATCAAACCTCTGCAGCTCAGTCAATGACCTCAAGCACTGCTTGCTGGACTGTCAAACGAGCTCTGCAAGCATCATGCACAAAGACAGATGTTGCTGTGATGCTGCTTATAGTGGGAGACAGAGGGATGGGACAGCTCCTGCGGCATGAACTGCCCCAGACATTTCCGAAGATCTGTTTAAGTGTTAGTCTTGTGTGGCAAAGTAAATAATTGATTTTGCATTTCTATGCTTGACTTGGAGCTAGATGACTCCTCTGGAGAATTTGCTGGTGGTTTCACAACCTGGATCAAATTGTACAGATCCATGAACTGGCTGACTTCAGTGCCACTCCAAAAAGGAAAGAAGTTGCTTCCATCTGTGATCCCGTCGCAAGATCTAGGGTTCATATAGGAATTAATCATTCAGATTGACACATGAAACATCAGCAAATATTCTGAATGGATCTGCTTTTTACTTACAGTGTGCAAAACATTTCAGAAAAAAAAACTGATTGAAATTGATGCTATGATGAAAACAATCACAAATTTATTAGAAGAAGCATACAGGAAGGAAGAGAGAAAGAAATAATGATATAAAG
The DNA here is from genome assembly GCA_013399225.1 of Rhipidura dahli. NCBI lineage: Eukaryota > Metazoa > Chordata > Aves > Passeriformes > Rhipiduridae > Rhipidura > Rhipidura dahli. The sequence continues at coordinate 976,058 of VXAC01007637.1, read as the reverse complement.
TAAAAGACAAGTATTTCAAAAAATCTATCTAAAGATGACTGTGTGTCTTCTGAAAACTAGTATTTTCTCCTTGTTATTATTTTGCTGTTATTATATTTGATTAATTATTTACACTGCACTATATACGTGCATACATTTTTCAAAGGTGAGGTATTATTTACCCAGTAAGTACTATGTAAATCAACTTGCAAGAACTGTTAAATATTTATAGTCTGTCTGGAAGGTTAGAAGAAGTGCAAGTTGTAGGGATTGCAACTGCATACTGATAACAACAGTAAAACCAAAACATAAACATTGCAGAGGTCAAAAACATTTACTGTTTTCAAAATTTTTTTCTTGTCCCAAATACCAAGATTTGAAAAAATACATTCTTTTAAAATATATCTGTTACATTCCACTGGCCTAGTAAATTGCAGCTTGCCTCTCACAAAGCTTTCATGCTTGAGATTTGGTCTGAATTCTTTAGCACTTCAAAGCATGACTGAAGAAGAGTGTGTCAGTAATTTACTGTCTCTTTGCATCTGTCACCTTGATTTTCTTTACCATAAAGCTTTAAATCTTGGACCTGGAAAAGGTGGAAAGAAAATGCTTGTGCAGCTCTCTCCTATTCCCATTACCCTTGCAGGAAACAGGGGAGAATATAAAACTCTGAGCTTACAACCTTCCTAAATAAGGACTGGCTTTTGTTTCAACATAAATCTTTCAAGAGTTAGCAGATGTTTCAAATTGGATCTTCTAAAATGCTGATAACTGTGCATATCTCAGACTACAATCCTTTCCAGAAGTCACTTTACTTCCGAAATATTTATAAAAAGACCATATGTTGAATTTGTTCTTTGAGTTGGGGGAGGGGGAAACACAACAATGCATCAATGTATAGCTGATTTTCATTTTCTTTTGTTATTGTTCACTCAATAATCACTTTCCATGAAAACTGTATCATTCTTCACTTTCTGGAAAAAAAATTTATTCTTGCATTATTAATTTGAGCAGTTACTGAATTTATTCCCATATGTCATCCCAAAAATAATAACAGTAAGAAAACACGTATGTCAGCATGTGTAAGATACGTAAATTTTTTACATATTTATCCTTCACTTCTCTAATTTACAGCTGTTTGCCTTCCTGCTGCTAGATTGTACCCATATTTTGTGCTTAAACTGAGAAACTGAGGAGAAGAGTAGGCTGTCACTTCATCAGATTGGAGGCAATCCTTGCTTAATTACTTGAGAGGTGTTGCTTTCTTTCTTGAGTCTCCTTTTATGTCAGGAAGTCAAGTAAAATGATACTAAATTAAGCTTCCCAAAGGGAGAACTAGGCAGATTCTGCCCAGCCAGGCTTACATCAGTCTCTGGATACCAGAACTGCACACACATGATGGGATCTCCTAATGCAAGCTCTGAGGACAGGGACCTCTATGTTTGTGGTGAGCTTCACACAAAGAACATTGACTAAAACCTGGCCAATGTGACCCTTTATAATAAACAGGGAGAGGCCACTTAGGCCCATATGCCTGAGATTCCTTTAATCTAACTTCTGTCAGATAAAAGGGCTGCTTTGTCAAGCAAAGCTCCTTTTCTAATCAGTGGGAAGAGATAAGCATCTCCTAAGGCAAACTGTTCAACTTATTTTACACACCTAATGTGGTGATCTGAGATAAGCCATCCTCCAGAGGTGCTCACCTCTCCCTGTTGCCTCAAGAAGAGGCTTCCATGGTTAGATAGACCAAACTCCCAGGTGGCTGAAAGAAGAAAAATTTGATCCTAGCCAGTGAGAAATAAGGACCAAAGCTAGAGGCAGCAGTCAGGCAGGTATACTGATAAAACACACATGGCTAAAATTGTGTATTAGATAGCATGCCATGACTGATGGATGCAGGGTAAAGATCAGATTGCAAGGCCAGCCTGGATGCTGTTTGTGCTGACAATGTAGCACTGTCTGCCCTCAAATGTAATGCATGTACATTTTTGAAAATAATAGACTAATAGCTAACTCCTTTCCCTTGTGTATAAAAAGGGTTTAGGTACCTTTTCTGAAAAATATTAGTGTCTCATCACACTCCTTCTTTGTAACAGATCTTTCATATATTAATTATTATAAGATAGCGGTATCATCAGGAAGTTGCATTTCTTATCTCTCAGCAGGTTTCATATTGATATGGTGGTATGTTCAGGACACCAATTCAACATGTACATGTGTCTTAGGAAGAAGTTTCTGTTCCGAGTCAAGATGGAATCAAAGTGATATCATAGCATGTTTCATGTTATCAGCTATGAAAGAAAGGATTTCAACACTGGATCTGTTTCTCAGGCATTCAAACTGAGGAAAAGCATTAGCATTGCAAAGAGAAAAGGGAGAATAGTGACTTTTTTCTTCTGCATTCATTGTCTTGAATCAGCCTATTGTCTGGGGCTGTACGTGTGTGGGAGTGCAATTCACTGGTGGTTGAATTCAACTCTCAGTTCTTTCAGCTGTGTTTTCAGCCTCTGATTTCCTATATTTCTCTCTGTAGTTTTAATAATGAGGGAGATTTTAGGACAATATGTTCTACATTTTCTACATTATTGAGCTTTCTTTGTGGCCTCTCCAGAACAACAAGACAATGACTAAAGCTTCAACAGTGTGAAACCAATGCTTATAGATTAAGTGTCAGCACCAAAAAACCAGGACACTCCTGGGAATATACTATATTCCATACCTATGTAAGGAAAAAATGTGATATTCATGCAGTCATACAATTTGCAACCACTGAGGTTCTAGTTCAGTTTTAATCCTGGAGGAAATGCTTGGGCCTGTTGTCCCTAACTCCTGGATCTGCTGGCAGTGACCTAAGATTGGTCTCTTCTCTTCAGTGACACTTTGAATGTACAGGTGCAGATTTCCCTGCACACATGTATGCATTTATGTGCACAAATTCATGCACACAGGTAGAACCCCACGATTAGCAGGTCACGCCTTGAGATACACACATAGGTTAATTCAGTAGTTACCTGTGTTATAAGACGGAAAGAGAAGGAAATGGCAGCTAAAGGAAGTGGTGACAAGAACATTAACAGAACTGGGAAAATTTGATAAGCCTGACAAGACAAGCAGCAAGCCTTTTAAACCATGAGAATAATTAATGATTAGGATATTTACTGAGAAATGTGTCAAATTTCTCACTTGACTAGAACACCTTATTAGTAAAGGTTCCAGTGATTGCTGATTTAAAGTCTATTAATTTAAACAACAGACTTCAAATTAAAGCATTTAGGGAAAGAACGAACATTTCTTTAAAATTAAATGCAAGTGAACAGATGAAGTGGTGCAGCCTGATAGCTTAGCAAATGTCAGTAAAAATGAACTAGAAAGACAACAAGTAAATATATCAGTATACTGTAGAAAGTTATCTGAGGATTTTTCTCGTTCACTGAAATAAAAAGGTGCTATTGTTATATTCTCTTATTTTGCATTGTCTTGCCTTCATTCACATGGATTGTGTAGTACAAAATGAGAATTTCCTGAGGGGAATAACTTAATGTAAATGGCAGAAAGTTTGTCTGCAGATGGAAAGAATAAGGACTTTTCCCACAAGCATTTGTAGAAACATTAATTTATAAGGCAAATAGTCCGTTAGGAGTAAATTATGATCAAATGCAGGGAAACTAGATGTGCTTTGTGCTTCTGATAAGCACTGAAAAGAAAATGAGCCTTGGTCTTTGTATGAAACATATAAAATATGTTCTGTTCTCTTTTCCTTGCTCTTGCTTCCAGCCAGGTATCTTTAATGTCTTAGATGATTCTGAAAAAGGGAGATAATTTAACATGGCATAAAACTCTGGAGAGATGATTTCAAAGGGGTCAGTAATAAATAATGCATAGTATCAATAGCTGTTACTTAAAAAATGATTCACTGATTTAAACTGGAATATGCATCTAAGCTAAAGGTGTTGTCTTGCCTACCCAGTTCCTGTTTCCATCTCATTCATATTTTCACATATTCTGGGAAATACAGTGTAACATATTAAGATTGTGTAGCTATGTTTATGAAAAATCTTCTAACTTCTTATAAATAAAGACCTAAATCCCATACGTAAGCCAGCAAGCATCTTCTGATGTTCAAGAACTGAAGTGATTTTCTAAATATGTCATAAATTAACTTCTCCCTGTAGTTTGCTGGGAGGTACATCAGTGTGATGTGTGCCTTGGGAAAGGCTGCTCACATGGCTGTAATAATAATCTTGGCTGCCCTGACATATCCAGAAGGAGGTTTGCCAGGATTGTTCTGCATTAGTGGCACTTTAGACATCTCTACACTGTAATAAAGCATTGATCAGTGAAGAGGTAAATCATATATTTGGAATCCTCAGGCCATAGAGTTTCAGTTAAACAAACAAAAATGTGTGAGAGATGTATATATGCAAATCACATTACTTCTAAGGAAACAGTGCTTTCAGTATTGACGAGTAAGTGATTTGTTAGTTGGTGTAGTGTAAAGATTGTTTAGGAAAGGGATTATTCCTAGTAACAATGGCTCAGTACTGCCAAACTGAAATCAGGCCTAGCAAGTCTGTTTTCTGTTAGTAAAGTCATTATTCATCTATGGTTATAATTTCTGATTTCTTCTTCTTAAACATTTGATCTCAATATGTGCCTTTTTTACAAGTTCATTTTAACTTCACATGAGCTCTCTTCTTATCTGATAGCCTTTACACTGGGATTTTCAGAGGGCAACATGGCCAATCACCTTACTACCACCAGTTTGTGCACAGCTTTGAAACTAATATCTCCCAAAAAAAGAAAACCACAAAACGAAGTATCAGTTATCAGTTTCTATAGGAAGGGTGATACTGCATGGGACTCAAATGATGCCTGTGGCAAAGGTTGGACCTTGAACAAAATTACTTTTGTATCATGCAAAAGGCACTTATCAGATGGGCTGTGTAGGTGTGGGAGATGGTCCTGTTGCTGGGAGACCACAACAGTTACCCCACAGGACAGGAGTGACAGCTGCAACAAATCTGGGATCAGGATGTGTCCTTGATAGACACCATGTAAAATTACACAGCAGAGCTCAGCAGGCATCTTTGCAGGTCAGTAAAATGTTGAAGGATAAGGAATATGAAGGCTAAGTACCTGAGAGGCTTTGGTCTTGTGGCATGAACAGAACAGCACCAAAGGAAATGTTCAGTTCCTGCTCCATTTGTGGGCAGCATTATGTGGCTGAAAGTAAGCTCTTATGTTATGCAGTGGTCTCCAGCTATCAAATAGGGATGGGACATCTTAATGTTAGGAGATTTTCTAAAATTAAATTTATTACTGAAATGTTCCGTTTTCAGATGTGTCAGCTATAGGATCATGTAAGTATCTTTTTTTACAGGGGGGAAAAAGGGAGAATAAACTGTAGAATTTATCAATTTTAATTCCCTGCTTCTCAAAGCATGAGCAATGAAACTATGAAATGAACAAATGCCTATTTCATTTGTCTCCTTTTTGAAGTGGAAAATTAAATCTCAGTCACAAAATATTCTGAAAGTGTTATTTTTTTCCCTAATTGATTTAAAACACTCGCTTTCTAAATCTGAAAAGTTGCAAACAACATCCACACTCTGATTTTCTTGAAAGAATTCTGCACCATATGTAAGCTGTTAGGCATCTGTTTTGTCCTTGTGTACATGTCAAATCATACTCCAGTTCAGTCTTGATTGTCCTATTGTGGATCAAAGCCATGTTTTGCAAAAATTCACGACGTTGAAGCTATGCTCACTTACAGCCTCACTGTTAATGCCACCAAAATAAATTTTATCAACTTCCTTTCTGCAGCAAACAGCTGACATTTCTTTTGGCAAAATGAACCACAACACTCCTGATCTGACGTCAACGGGCTGACAACGGCTTTGTACCAGATGAAGCTGCTCATGGCTGAAGTGGGTGCTGTGCACCAAACCACATGTACCACTGCTGCTCTGAATGGCAACACGAGTTTTCACAATGTCAATAATTTTCTAGTTTTTCTATTCACATAAAAATTTGGAGTTGGGCACTTATTTTGCTTTTGAAATAAATGGATTTTTAAAATATCAGTGTCGAACATGCTGCATATTTGGTGCGCTAAACTCAGGTGGGCTTTTTCTTGGAAATTAAGGCATTCTGATTAAATCTGATATTACACTTCTCTAATAAATTTATTTACCAAGAGCTTTCATAGCTTTTTATAATTAAAGAAATAGAAGTGAATTATTTAATTTTCCTTTTCTTTCCTTAGTGAAATATCAGTGGTGATTTTTTGCCTTCTTTGGACTATTTTTCTTCCACGAAAACAGTAGAATATTTCTGTTCTGCTAGACCACCAAGCAGGCTTTCATTTCAGGAAAGGTCATTTTATCATCTGCAATCCTTCAGGTAGCAAAAATTTAAAGCGTTTTCTTAGTAGTGGAGACCACATGCTTCTGCTTGAAAACTAAGTTCCAAGAAATTTTAAAAAAATGTGTTTAAAAAAATTTGTAATTGTTATTAATTATTTAACTCTTACACAGGTCTAAGGAATTCTAGTAGGGTAAAAAAAGGGGGGTTTATTTTAACTGGAACATCAATTTCTAAGTATACTTGAAAGAGCATATCACAGTTATTCAGTTTCTGTACCTGACTTAAGGTCCAGCTTAGCTGTGATTCCATCACAGTTTGAGAGCTTAAGAGACTGGTTTGCACTCCCTGTTAATCACCAAGACTTGGTGTACTTGTCTAACTTTAATTTCCTCTGTTACACTGCACAATGAGCTCTTCATGAGGCTGCACAACATAATTTCCATATCATGGCACCCAGCACTCTCTAATGTTTCATTGATCCTACTGCTTCATCCAATGCAGCTACACAGCATTTCCCACAAATTTGCTCAGACATCATCTTCATAAATTTCTTAGTCATGATTGCTTTCATCTGTATAATTGACCTTGTTCTAACTCTCTTTAAGCAATCTTTAACTATCAGGACTATATACTGCCCACCAGGAAACTACTTCAGTAATGCCACAACCAACCTCCCTATAGGACATTTGTCTGTTCTCAAGAAGAAAGAGAAGTAATAACTCCATGATACAAGTTCTGCAAATTAAGGTGTATACATCTGTGCCAAAATATCCCTTTTTTCTGAAAACTTAGGAAGTCATCAACAGTCTTTTTAAAAAGTATTAACTGTCATAGGGAAGCCTGGCAAAACTCAGATTAACATCTTTTTCTGGTCTGGGCATCTAGATCTATATGAAAGTTGCAACTGTGCATTTGGCCGTAAGTAATGTGCAGCTTAAAACTGGAGAACAATAAAATAAAAAGCAGTGTGTGGCTACCTTGAGATGCTGAAAATCATACAGCTAGAACAAGCCACAAGGTCACAGAGGTATTTCTCTGTAAGTATTGGCAGCAAGTAGGAGCTGCTTTATGATTTTGCAGCAAGGCATACAGATAAAACATCCAGAAATGTACACACTTGTTTCAGGAATGATAACTGTCTACTTTTTATTGATTAATGTAATTTAAGTTTAGTCCCTTTTTAAATAGTCATTTGCCACTTCTCCCTTGGTAGAAATAGAGAACAGAAAATACATGTGGCAAACATAAATATTTAACTGCCTTCTAAGTTCACATCACGTACGATTTCATATCTTGGGTCATTCTCAAATTCAGAGCCTCTGAGAGGTTAAGGATTGCAGTTCAAAAGGCAACTGAGAGGCTTTTGTACTGAGCATTGCCATCCTGCTTAGATACAGAATGTTGGGTTTAATCACTCTGCCTCCCACTTTTTGGAAAATTCTCATATTAGTTTTCAATGATTACTTTTGAGAGTGTTCAAGCAAAAATTACCTAATTTTTTCAGAGAATGAAGAGAATAACCAAGCACACCATATGTGTGCTTGGCCACCAATTAATGACATAGTTGTATAATGGCATAGCTGCATAAACAGTGCAGAGGGAGGAGGTCAGTCTGAGAACAAAAAAATTATCTGAAGGCTACGATCTTGTTTATGAACAGATTGATTCATGTAAATTCACTCAAAGTCGAGAATTGTTTAACGATTCTGTTATGCAAACAAATCTGCTATACACATTGTTTGCAAGATATCAGTGTAAGTACTGAATCTTCATCCTACATGGCTGGCTATATAAAGAACATGGCACGTCTTCGATCCTTGGTTATTAGATTTAGGCTATGGAAAGTGGTTTTACTAGAATATCAAGTGACTTTATATGATTTCACTGCCAAAAAAGTTTTATATATAAACAAATCACTGCAACAAGTTCTAAATATTAATTAATATTAATGAACGATATTAATATTACACACAGATTTCCTGCCTTAAGATTGTATTTTAAATGTAATTGAAATACAGTTCTATGGGTTACTAATGATGTTTTATTTTTATTTAATGAGGACTCCATAGATTTACCATCAGTGTAGTATTAACCTGCCTCACTGAACAATGATTTTACCTGTTCTCAGAATTTCGAATGTAATAGATTTCATGTCAGCTTTTGGTACTGTCATGGTTTGAGTTACATAATTTTATGTGGTTATCGACTGCTACAAGTCATGACAAAATTAACAGTGACATGAGATAAATTCCCTGGCTGAAATCTCGTCCTTTTCGATAAAGGAAATATAAGCATAAGTTTCAATAAGGACAAGATTTATAAGTCTAGGACAACTAATGAATGTTAAAATTTAAGCCTAGATTTCTCATTCAGGTGGGAAGGAGGAGTGAACACAAATAATTCAAGTATTGTCTATATCTATATAAAATACTTATGACACTGCTTGAGGAGCTGCTTAGCATTTGCTGCTGAAATCAAGACCATTTATAGCAGTGTCAAACCAAAGGATTTACTCCATCTGAGGTAGCTGAAGTAGGTGCCCAGAATTCCTTCTATGTACATAGCTATTCCCTAGTCCCACTGGGAAAATATCCCAGTTGGTTCATGGAAAATGTCATGCAAGTAAGATTGTATAAATGCACTGAAAGGTGAAGGGCATCACAGACTAAATTATTATAATACCTGCTGCTGTGTCTTACAGATAAACTGTGCTGTGCCAGGCTGACTGGTAATGCTTTTATTTTGTAAAGTCTGTATTTAATTTTATGTAAGAAAAGACAGCAGCAACAGATACTCATAGAGGGAATAACTGGGCAGATAGTGAAGGCTATAGAGCATTAGCAATGCTAAGAAGCCTCAAACAGCCCTTAGAGGAATGGGAGTTTGATAACAGAGTCTGAATGTGTCTCAAATATCATGCTGATGTTTGTCACCAATGAATTTCCCACACTGTGGGAGTTTTAAAGAATGACTTATTGGCTTATTGGCCTACTCAGCCCATGCATGCAAATCCAAAGAGACAGATTCACTACATTTTTGCATATCCTTAATATTCCAAAGCCTTAGGATTCAAGTATTGCTCACAGGTTGGTGAGCATACAAATGGGAGAGTGTGGGGAAGGACTGGGAGCACAAGCAAAACAGAAATTACAAGACAGGTCATTGTAGTCCAGCATGTTATGAGGCAGTACAGAATAAATAAGTCATTCAGAACAAAGTGTCTTGTTCTGGAAATGAAGACATTTTAAAGGATCAAGTATGATTTTATAGTTGTGAGTTAATTGAGCAAGATTTTCATTCTGTGATATTAAAGCAGCGTCAGAAAGATCAGCTAAAGCTGCTTCCTTTGCCACATTTAATCTTGAATTGTCAAGTAATTTTAGTGTTGGAAAGTTCTTCAAATATTTCTCTTTTCTTTATGAAAAATACCATTCCCTCTTCAGGGTGGATTATCCTGGCCTAGTGATGTGTCCTCTGGAATACCATCACAGGATTTCCACATGGACAGCCTTCAGCTCCAGCAGCACTGCAGCCACACAGAGCTAACACTGAGTAATTATTGAAGATTACTGATTTCAAGGAACAGTTCAAAGCCATCACCAGGTTGGCCTCTGTTCAGCTCACTCAGCCTTTCCCTCCCTCAGAGCAGTTCTTTAGGCTTCTGGTTAAAAATGCCTACATGTGGGAGACAAGACCCTTGGTCAATAGTGGTTATTAAAGCTTTCTCAGGACAGCTGAATGAAGCTTAGGTGTTTTGATCTAGACTGTTTTAAATGTTTCTACAAAATGCACTTTTCATTGAAAATGGCTTTTTTTTTTTCTGTGATCTATTATATAATAATACTTTTAATGTACTAAATGAAAATTTAAACCCACTTGAACATGTAAATGAACATGTAGTAATTTTTTTCATTGCTTCCCACTTTTTTTCCCTCTGTCCCACCCTTTCCAAGTTTTTCCAGATTAAAAGACATAATGAGAAAGGCAAGACTAAAAACTAAAAATTTAAAGACATGTACTTGTTACATTAAAAACGTGAATTCTTTCAGTGATCAGAATGAAATGAAAAGAGGCTTTTTATAATGTAGTATCTACACTTCCACATAAATTATTTTACATTTGAAATAATTTTTTTACATCTGTTTGGGGAATCCATGGAACTTTGGAAAAGAAATGGCACAAATGCCTGAAAATTACATCCCTAATGAAGTTATTGTCATCAATGCAGCCAAGCATTTTGTAGACCTACATCTTTGTGTAGGTCTACAAAAATATATAAAAATAAGAGTGTTCACTAGGGGGAATTGTGTGGATTTGTTTTTACTTTTTTCCAGGCAAGTTTTTTGCTGCTTAGGTGTTAAGTATTGCCAGGGTTCTGCAAACTTGGAAATGAGTGTAGGAAACGCACACTGAAGGGATTCCAGGGCAGAGAGGAATGCCAGGGAAAGATGAACAGGTCACAGACAGCTCTGAAGATGAAAGAAAGATAGCAACATGTGTATGGCTCTCCTGGATACTTCCAAACAGATAAGGAACAAAGCAAAACATAAATCAGTGACAATCAGGAGCACAGGTTTCACTGGCTACTCCTAGAACTGGGACTCTCAAGCACAGGCATGTCTCACCAACTGTGTTGCCAGTGCACAGAAATACCCTGCTGCTGGGCAATGCTGCTTTGCTGGTGATGCCAGCACCATTTTTCTTCATTTGAGGTACTGGGTGTAAGAGCAGGAGAGATTTTTCAACCTATTTAGCCATGTGTTGTGAAGTTGGTAGACCTTTGACTGCTAAGTGCTGACAGGGTCCTCTGAACCCCAGAAATGATAGCAAGATGTTATTCTACCGGTGAGGTGCAAGCAGATAAAGAACAAAGTAGCACATAAATCAGCAGAAGCCAATTAGGGCACTCCCACTACAAAAAAAATTTGCAAGGAGCTGAGGAAAAGAGATGAGCCATGATTATTATGCACATTGGGAATCTGTCACAGTCATAAATTCGAAATAAAACCCCTATTGCTACAGGAACTGGGCAAGTTGTCAGTAAACACTCCAGAAATGGGGACTGGCAAAACTGTACATCAGAATTAATGTGTTGGAAGGGTAAATATGTCCAACAAAGACCTGTTCTTGCCACATTTGCATTATATTTTGACATCCTCTTTCTAGGGCAAGAAAGTTTCTGCTTGTTTTTTTTTGCAAGATATGATACTGGGGAGAACTCAGAATAAATAGCACAGAAAAACTGGGAGAAATCTTGATCTGATTTATCTCTTTTCCAATTTGGACAGGAGTTCTACGCTAGCAATGGGGATTAAGAAATCCTGGGAGTCAGCCTTGAGCCTGAGAAAGCATGCTGTTTGAGCTGCTACAAAAATTTATATGCAGAATTAATGCTTAAGGAAAAATCTGCTTCAGTTTCAGGTGTCTGGGCACCTTGTGGTTTCAATAATTTAAACAAACAGGAATCAGCTACTGTTAAATAGCTGTTACTTGATGCCCCATGCTAGAGATAAAATGATTACATAGAAAAATAGGTATTTCTCTCATTTTATAAATGGCAAAACCAAATATGGGAATGCTTTAATGCGTTGATTAGAGTCACCAAGAGTATAACCCAAGGGCACCGAGGAAAATACCAACATGCTGCTAAACGTCAGTTCAAGCCTGAAGAATGGGCAAGATGAAACATTATGTTATATTATGGAAACTGGCCTGTTCTTAGTGCAGGGAAGCTTTTTATTTCTTCTAAAGCGCTGACAGGGTCACAATGACTGACTCAGGATCTTAAGACAGAATTTTCAAAGCATCTGAGTGACATCTAGGAGCATATTACCATCAACATCCAATGGAACACAGTAATTCTATTATCCTTTTTCTGTACAAAATGCTGTTTTCTCTCAAGGCTGTTCTAGCCCTTGGTATGTAGTCATGCCTGTGTTCTAACTTGTTGGGTCATTCATCTGTCTGATCTCCAGGAAAGAAATGCAAAAATGTACAGGTAACTCAGGGTCATTGTTTCCAATGAAAATTGTTTGTTCTTGCCTGATGGTGTTTTTTTGTTTTGGACTGTGCCTGGAATAAATACTCAGGACCTGTGGATACACCTATTTGGTGTATTGGTTCTAAGAACTCCATATATAAAAGATACAATTCTTGTGAATAAAAGGTGAATGTTTATTTCTTGACAGAACAAATTTAAAGGTAATGGACACATTTTCTGATTATGCAATCACACAGTCTTTTTAAGTCTTTTGGGAAGCTGAATGACACCTGTTTTCATCAAGTTTTATTTTTCTTACCTTTTCTTCATATGTTGTTCAACTGTGATTTATCTGATATATATCCAAAAGTTGTGGTCTCCATATGAATGACTAAATCATTCACCAAATTTTGAAATTAGATTCCAGTCGCATAACATCAGAAACTTTGTATAATTAATACAAGCAATAATTTTTGCAAATATATTCTGTGCATTTTTGTGATATTTTTATTACTAGTTTAGGAGTAACTGGGAAAATGTCTAGGGGATATAGACATTTTTCCATATGTGGTTTTGGTATTGGATGCAGTTTTGTTCTGCAGACTGAGAAACCTGAGAGAAGTTGAGTTGGTCCATTGACCAAAATATTCATTTCTGAGAAGTCCCTGATATCATACAATTGTGCAAAGGGGAAGAATATATAAATCAGACAATCACTTTCTAGCATTTCATTCTGTGTATAAAGATTATTATTAACAGAAAAGTTAGGATATGCAAGATACAGAGGTAATACTAAGAATCTGATTATTTTCCTGTCTTTCAGTCTTATAACTTTTCTGTACCTGTTGAATTATGGTGTGTTGTATGTCCCACTACCTGTCAACAACTATTGAATGTGCCACCTGAATGTTGATTCATCAATGTTTTCAGGAATACTGCTGCTGTAAAAGATAGAAGAAGGGTTGTTAATGCCCTTGGAAATAAAAGCAGACTAGTTGAATGAAACTTTTTTGCTTTGATAATACTCCAAGTCTTCCTTTCCTTCACTGAAAGAAATTAGCCTGCTTCTGGCTGACGTTGCAAACACAAGCATGAAATCCAAATTTTTAGTTGAAAATTGTCAATGAAACATTACGTAACAAAAGTTTCAACTTTCTCAATTAAGCCATTTCATACTGATTTCTTTTTAGCAGGGAAATGTTGTGTGATGGGAAGCCAGTAACACATTTGATGTGTTAGTTTCTATTGTAACACCTACTAGGAGCTTCACTGATGGGCTGGTTACTGGCTCAAGAGTCAACATTGAACATGGCAAGAAACAACTTGTGGTAAAGATGGATGACAGGAGACAGAGTTAGTTCAAAGATTATGGAATGCAGCCAGAAGAAATCAGCTGTGCCCTATAAAGTCAGAAAGCTACATGTGAATGTTAGTATTCCTCTCTGATAGACTGTTTAAAAGCCTCTCAGACCAAACATGCCTCAGTGTTTTCCATGCACTGGCAGAGTTTCTCGTCTCTCCTTTGTCACGAGTGGCAAAGACGTGCCTTTGCACAACTCTCAACAGGGATCAGTATCCAAGGCGAGGTTCTGAGACATATGGGCACTGTCTGAGTTATACACAAACCACAAATGTATCATCCCTGTGCAGGATGCCACGCTGGCTGCTCAGCCGTACTCCTCCATATGAGTTGTGACTCCTCTACAAGACTTGGAGCAAGGGCAACAGCATCCACCTCCTTCCATTTCCTTGCACTCCTGTGTCTACTGTTCTTCCTCTGATCATTTTCAGGGTCAGCCCTGGTTTTTGTGCACTGCTCGAAATGTCACTTTGTCACTGAAGCTGCTCCACTGTCTGTGGGGTGTTGCTCAGGCTGTGTCTAAATGCTTTGGATTTGGCATTAAAGGGAGGAATCCTCTCTGGCTCTTTCTGGACAACAACAGCACTCCCAGCCAACAGCTGACTCAGTACCTCCACTTCCAGGCTGTGAAGATGAGTCACCTACCCTGATTCCAAAACCACTTTTGGATAGTTTAGTCCTGAGTCCAGATCTTATCAAAACCATGACTCTCTTCAACTTTTCTACTCTTAAAAATACCATTCTTCTCTCAGAAACAAAACTCCCCATAAAATGGCAGGTTTTTTCACTACTGAAGAAAGATTTCCAATTTTAGGCTAATATGATTACCATTGGGAGATCTGACAATAGTTACAAAAATCCTTTACTCAAATGTGAAACTGTTTGGAACAAAGTTAAATAGCTTTTGACAAGGAAAAAAAAAGTATGTGTTGTTATAAAAATTCTATTTTGCACATGAATTTGATTCAGATCACACAGATAAATGTTTAATATTTTCATTCCTTATTCATGCAAAGTAAGGCAGGTAAAAAAATCCTTGGAAATACATGCATTAAACTTGGAACCTTAGCTACTCTGTGAGTAATGAAGCTCATTCTCCACATTTAAAGTACCCTCCAGCACAGTGCTTGAGGACCTAGTGGAGTGTCTGGTGTGAACCTATGTGTTGGCAGGTAAATGAAAGGGGAATTGTTTTTTAAATGTTATTATGATTGTTTTGTCCATATCCCACTAACTGGCCCATATAATATTTTGTCAGTGATGTAAACTTCAGATGATCTGTTCTAGTTCACCTCAGTTGTGAAACCTCTAGTGCAAAATAAACTGGCACATACCTGGATTAAAAAAAAAATCCCAAAACTCTAAAGGGATTTTTCTGGTTTATCAAGGTACTTTAGATTTCTTGAGAGGTAAGAAGAGATATACAATTCTGTGGCTGATATAAATGTTGCTGTGCTTTCATTCCAGTGTAAGTACAACTCAGCTACATTACCTTTACAGTAATTCTCTGTTTTTAAAATACATAATTGGAAAAAATTATAATGCGTTTGAATTGATCTTCAAAAATAAATGCAAATCCAATAAGTTTTGGGTTTAAAGGAGTTTTGAAATTTGGCATATTTTTATTGTGATTCTCATGCATTCTATGATTTTAATATTAAAGGCCCGTGTTGAAAAATGTATTTAATTACTTTGTAGCCAGTGACTAAGTTATTGAGCATTCAGACACAACCACAGGAAATTGGCATGTGTATCCTACACAGAAATGGGAGCATATAGAAAAGCACAATCATAAAATTATACACATTTATATACATTTTTACAGGGCATTATGATTACTTCTCTTGACACAGAGATACACCACTAAGTCAAAACACTTGTTTAAAGAATAGTAATGATATTTTTTTGATTCACTGTGTGAGTCTCTAGGAAGGTGCTAGAGCATGATAGAGAGAATATATCTTCTTTTATTTTCCTGAAATTTCTATTAATTCTAGCTTTTACTTTGGATCACCCTTATAATTTATTTAATACAATTTGTACAGCAGGAATTATATAATAGAATTAGAGAATGGTTTTGGTTAGAAGGGATCTCAAAGATCATTTAGTTCCAACTTTCCCACCAGGGACAGGGATGCCACCCAGTTCACCATATTGTTCAGGGCCCCACCCAGCCATGAACACTTCCAGGGATGGGGCATCCACAGCTTCTCTGGGCAGCCTGCTCCAGTGCCTCACCACCCTCTGAGTAAACAATTTCCTCCTAACGTGTATTTACATTCTCAAACATTTCCAATTCCCCCTGGATATCATCCCTTCCTCCTGTTGTGTCAACTGTACCTCTCAACTTGGTGCCATTGCAGCTACTAGACCCCTCCCTTGAGAGATAAATATGAAGAATGTCTGCAGGATTGTCAAGACATTTGAGATTTACTTTTCCATTAAAAGGAAGTTCATAGTGACCCAACATGATTTTCAGTCCAGTGCTCCAGACATTGGACTTTTCATACACCACCAAGGATTAATACCTGGAAAACTTTACGCTTTTTATGGTTTTAGTTTTGTATTGTGAAAGACATTCTGTAGGATCTAGGACAGCTCACACTTTTCATCAGTTAGTCAAAAAGTCTTTCCATTTTCTTCTTCAATAAGTGGAGAGTAAACATGAATACACAGAATAGGAATACACATAATTCAAGATGATAAAAAGTGTTAAAGTAGGAACAATACATAGAAACATAGAAACATAGAAAACTAAAAACAGTAGAAAAATTACCAAACAAAATATGTTTTGACAATGAGTTGTGCCAAGCTCCATTTCAGACAGAACTGTGTCTATGGCTACATTATTCTGAGTAGTATCAGGAGAGTGGTACAGGATGAGAAAGAATTCCTGGAAGGGTGGGATACAGCTCTTCCCCCAGCTCAGTGCTTGCATCCCCGTTGCTCATACTGCCTGTGTTTCATGCTCAGAGTACAAAGAGCCTGGGCTCCCATCTGTCCTGTGAAAGCTATCAGAACTTCCTCCTCCCCCAGTGTTTATTTTCTTCTGTCATGGTGTATTCCCTGGTATACCACACCTTGGGCTGACCTGGTAGTGAGAGATGGTGCCTTGCATGGGGTGGGTCAATAAAAACAAGTTTGGCAAAGAAAGCACGGAGCGCTCTCAGTACGGACAAAGCATTGCTGGCACTCTCAACCACGGTGGTAAAGTCAGAGGTGACAGATTGAGACAACAGGGCTAGGCTTTCATCAGTTAAGTCTGATCAAGTGTCTGAAGGCCCCAGATAACCTCCTTGACATCTGAGCAACAGAACAAGATGTAAATGAAGCTTTCATCATGCAGTGAAATCAGAATAAGCAATAACTGTAGATTAATTATATATCTATTATAACGTATGTTAAATATGTTAGTGAGCACAATGCACCAAAATCTTTCCTAAAGACACCTTTGTACAAAACAGAGAGCCTCCTTCTGTATATAAAAAGATGTCCTACATTTGCACCAAAACGTCCTTGCACTGCTTTGCCAGAAGAAGCCTGTAGATAAAGGAGAGAATAAGCCCTCAAGAAAATTGACACTTCCAGTGCTGGTGCTTGTTTCTAGCAAAAGAAAAATGTTTTATAGTTGTATTCCCAAATATGTTTCTGACACCTCTCCAGTGAGCCTAAGCTTCACAGGCAGCCCAAGCTGGATCCATCTGCAGCCTTCCCTGCTCCCTGGGTTCCTTACTGCTCTTCAGGCATATCAACAGCTTTTCAGTAGGTCTTGCTGCTCTATTCCAAACCTGCTAAAAGCTACTTTAAAATTGTTTTAAAGAGGGAAAAATAAAAAATATGTCAGAAAATCCAAAATCATAGCAACAGCCAAGGATGGGACAACATCTAATTGCCTTTGTTTGCTGCATATCTGACCCTCAGAGGTTTTCAGTCAAACTAGATTCAAAAGTGGTTTCTGATTGAGTGAGATAGTAATGACAAGAGTACAAGTTTCCTTAAAAGAAAACAGACAATCTTTGCCCTTTGCAATGCCTTTACAAAAATCACCTACACCAACAACACTGTTCCAAGTTCAAAGCCTCATTTATTTAAATTTGAATTGTAGAATTAATTGTAACTTGTAGAATTATTTGTAGCTCAGCAAGGTCATCCACTGATATCTGATGCTTTTCACAATGGCCAAACCAGCAGCAATCTTTGGCTGATAGTTGAAGTGCAGGGAATGATACCATAAAAGTGACATCCTTTTTGGATCCCGCTCTCAATCGTTTTGTTACAAAACCTGAGGTTTTTGTTCTAGGCTTAAACTTAATTTATTTCACACAGAACAAATACAGAAGAGAGAATCTTCATAAGGAACCTTAATTAATTTCTAAATCATTTAGCTGAGACTGAATATGACAAATATAGGAACAGGCATAGGAAAAGCAGCTTTCATCAGCAAACAGACACAATATCCTGTGTACAGCACATGACTGCATACAAAGTCACACAGAATCACAGAATGGGAATGGCATATGATTGGTACTAATAATTGTGGCCTGCTAGAGGAACTTTTTGTTGAGTAATAAAACTCTTTTTCACTGCAGGGAGGGAAAAAAGTCCTCAGCCAATCAGCTGTGCCACCACACATAAAGGAAGGTAGTGAAAGGTTGAAGTTTATTATATGTGAAGTGCCTTTGGGGTATAAAATTGTCCCTCTGGTTCATTTTGATGGCATTCTCAGGATAGCATTCCAGAGTTTATTTTATATACTATACATCTTTAATCCTCTCAGATCATGCACTCTGAAAGTTCTCCCTCTTCTCTTATCAGGCAGAAGATATTTGTCTTAGCCCAGCCCTTTGGCCTAATGAAGACCCTTTTCTTTCCAGCAGGAAGTTTAAGAACTGAATTCATATAAGGAATTTTAAGAACATCGCTCAAAAAGATGAAACCCACTTAGGACGCATTATAGGAAATAATTCATCATTCCACCTCTTGTATACAATCAATAACACTAAAAGACTGTCTTGTCATCTTATCAGGCTACATAGGTTTTAGCAGTTCCTTTATTAAGCCTGGAAAAGAAAGCAAGGAGAGGGGGATTCTTTGAACATCCAAACACCGTGTCACACTGAGTGTGATCCTGACACTGCCCAGGGAACCTGCTATCCTTTGTTTACAGATAGATCTGTGATAACCCGACAGCTCAGATGGAAGGTCACTCCAGAGAACAAGCAGGGGGTTCTTTTCCATCATCCCTGAATCCTGGAAATGGTGGGTTTGACCACCCTGGGTATCCAGGCTCTCTGTTAAATTCTACTTTTCCTGCTGACAGAAGCATGTGGAATGTGATCAGGAGATATTTGGGCAATTTGTCTTCTCTTACAAGTAGGAGAGAGAGGGAAGGGTGGACAAATTCCTATGAGCTATCTGGACGGAATTTTATTTCAAGAAATAAAACATTTTACAGCTTTCTGACTGTTGAGATAGCAATTGTGCAAGGCTGTTTAGGATATCCATGTGCATCCATGCTAGCAGGTGTACACCATCATTAACACCACATGTGATACCAGAACTGCACTAGAGGCAATAAATTTTATCCCCACAGACTGACTTGAGCATGTCCAGGCCAATGTTGCACCCCCAGCTGCTGAGTCCATGGGTGTCATCACAAACCACAAAGGGTTTGCTGTTCCCTATTCACAAAAGCACAGCTTGAGCAACAGGCTAGAAAATGCACTACAGCTTCTCCAGCTGTGGTAAACCCTCACAGTCCTCCTCAGAAAGATCATCAGAGAAGCATTCACTTCTGGTAGACCAAGAGTTCATCTTGGTTACCCTGATTCATTCATCAGATGACAGTGACATAACCTATTGCCTCAGAGGAAGGTCTAAAAACTTCAACAGCAATCACTGAATAAGGTGCCTACAAATTTTCCTCTTTTTCCCAATATTTCAAATATGGATTTTAGTTTCTTATATAATCATCAGGGCTTTCAACCTTGCCAGAGTCCTAGGTCCACTAATGATCCTTAGCTATTACTGAATTTTCTGAATAATTTAACACTTTTTTCAATCTGGATTTCAAATATGTTTTAGGTCCATAAGCTGTTCAGGCTTCTTACATGTTGCATAAATGAATGATTGCCTTTCATTGTTTCTAAATTGTTGTCTAAGCAAAGCTTAAAATAAAATGTAGTCAGCTTGTTTGAAGTCTCCTATCAATTAGATTTATTTACTCTTTGCCATTTATCTGCAAATGGCTTTTATGATTGTCTTTGGTACATATCTAAAACATATCATTGATGATTACAATGCCTTGTCTAACTACCAACAAACTGACACTTGACATAATTTTTTCAAGTCACCATTGGTTTAGGGGTGGTTCTTTTTTTTTTATCATAATTAATTTGTCCTAGAGGTAATTTTACCTTCAAGGTGATTCTTTTTTTTCTTTACCCAGAAAATAATTAATTTAGCAAGGGAAAGAAGTATACCTTGAAAATTAGTGTGGATAATAAAAGCCAAAAGTTAATGCATTAGGACAGGTTTGTTAACAGCAGCACACAGATTTAATTACTGATATGTTACTGTCAGTACTTTTATGCATGTCTTGGTTCAGAGAGAAATGTTGATGAAAAATAAGCCCTAGATTGGGATACTATCACATCTTTGTGAGAAGGAGAGAATTCACCTAAGTGCCCTGTATTTTTTTTGTTACAATCATATATTTTATTTTGTGTTTGACATCAGGGAAGGGCAACAGATTTATTAATTATTTCATGTTCAGATGATTTTAAATTAAAGAAACAACAATAATAGCTCAAACCTTCCTCCTCAAACAAATTAGAAACAAGAATCAAGAAATAAGCTTTACTTCATTATATTTAGTGCTAAGGGATTAATTTTTATAGAAAAGTTTCAAGTTTATTTTTAGCAAGCATACAAGTTGAGAGATTATATTACTATCTTTGAATAAAAAAAGGAAAATCTGAGTTGCAGGTGGGGAACTGGGCAATCCACCTCTATAGTGGCCTGTTTCTCTCTCATTTCAGATAATTTTTCCTGTGTTTGTATATAGTAACATATAATGGCAGATCTAGTATGAATGAGCAAACATATATAATGAGGAAAAAATCACATGAAAGTAACACACCTTGATATCCATGTTGTTGGCAAAACTCTCTGTTTGGCATTGTGCAAGAGCCTGTGCTTATTTGGTTGTTACTAAAGTGATTTACTTGCCATGATTTTGTTTTATTTTATTTTATTTTATTTCATTTCATTTCATTTCATTTCATTTCATTTCATTTCATTTCATTTCATTTCACACAACTTGCTGCAGTTTTGCAAAAAAATCATTATAGGATAATTTAAGAGAAAAAAATTGTAAAAGCTACATTACTGTGTATAAATGATACATGACATGAGAAGGAGAAAATTTATGTGTGCTTATTCTAATTAAAACTTCAGAAATATTATTTGAAACATTAGAAATAAAGAGAAGTTTGTCAGCAAGGGCTAGATTCATCTTTCTTAATTTTTGGCATGTAAAGGAAAATACAGATTTTTGAAATGCATTCTGCACATGGATTAGAGAGAAAGTGACCTGTAAAGGGCAATTTAGGCCTTGTTTTTTAGACAGCTCTCTTGGAACAGGGTGAAACTTCCACAGGAGGTATCTGTCTTTCTCCACTGAACACTTCCAAATGACCTCTTAAACCCAATGTCTATCTAGCAGATGGCAAAGATAAATGAGATGAACATTACTGCCAGTCTCTAAGCAGAGCATGGTGGTCTCCAGCAAGCTCAAGGACAGTACAGCTGTGCAGCTCTCCCCAGAGTTTCCAACTCAGAAAGATGATACTCAGCTACACATCCCACTCAGAGACACCTAAGAAGCTACTGTGAACAAGGCTGTTGAATCTCACATCTTTATTCCAAGATATTCACTTTAAAGGTGATGTAGAGGCAGGAAAACAATGTTTTATATGTCAGATGCTAGATAAACAAGCATTTATCTAGTTTACCTACTGCCTACATTTCTCGCTATTTTGTCATCTCTGTGTGTTAGGGCATAGTAGGTTTTTACTATAAAATTCATAATGAACAAAAATAACTCAGTGGGCATAACTGTAGGACACAAATGTAAGTTCAAAATACCCAGGGAGCAGAGATTTGTTAAGAGGATGACTTGCTCTGGTAATTCCACTGCACTGACCTT
This sequence comes from Rhipidura dahli, assembly GCA_013399225.1. NCBI lineage: Eukaryota > Metazoa > Chordata > Aves > Passeriformes > Rhipiduridae > Rhipidura > Rhipidura dahli. The sequence continues at coordinate 954,164 of VXAC01007637.1, read as the reverse complement.
CACTTCTGCAGCCTGTCTGGAGCTCTTCATGGAGCCAGTCTCTGAGAGAGCCACGTGAAGTGCCTCTGGTGACGATCAAGGCCTCTGCAGAGAACAGTGCTAAATGTACATTATCACCCTAAAATGTGCATCATTTTAGTAATTTCCCATTCAACTCCAGTAACCACTGCTTAGCTACCAAGATGTGTGTGGCACAGACAGAGTAAATCACTGAGAGGTGATTTACTCAAACTCTTGCTGTTCACCCATCATTATCTCTACATCTCCGTAACACGGGAATTGATTGTAAAATAAATTTAACCTGTGGGCGTAATCCTGCATCTAATGCTGAAGTATCCTGGGTAAGCTTAATCCATTTCTTTCAAAAGGTTCTTCAGAGCTATAGCTTGAGAGTTTAATTTAAGTAGCATTTCCCCATGCATGAAGAAGGTTCATTAAATTCAGCATAAAAACCAGAGCAGGCAGCCAGAATGGAGTTCCAGATGTAAAAGAGATAACTGAGTATAGCAAATACAAACATTTTTTCTGATTATTGCTTGCATTTTGTCTGAACTCTGTCTGACAAACATTTAATGCCTTAAGTTTCTAATTACTGCTCCGGTCATAAGAAAGTATTTATTGCAAGAAATCTTGGGAACCTACAGAAAGCTTTTCATGCACTAGGTTTGATAGTGTTTCCTCTGATAAAATGTCATTGGTTTAACCCCTCTTTCTTCTATTTAATCACTTTCAGAGGCTCATTAGACCAAAAGGAAATAAGCTTTAAAACTCAAACCACATGCCACATATAAAGAACAAAACAACAACAAGAAAAATTACAGACTGTGTCCTTAGTTTCAACATTGTATGTTATCTAAGTAATAAAAGAGTTAAAAAGGTATTAGAAATACCCTTTTCAAAAGGGAAAATGCATATGATTTCAAGGCTATGGTTCCTATTAACCCACACATAATGGGAGTTTTCAAGGACACTGCACAAGTGAATTCTTGCCTTACAAGGACTTCCACTTCACTAATAATGAGTTTCTGCTACCTGTAATCTTTTGAAATTAATATAAATCCTACAGTGACTTTCCACAATAAACAAAATCATGTATCATTCATGCTACATAGGTAAATAGATGGGTAGACAGGCATAAAACTAATTTAAAAATTTTAGAGAGCAGAGTAAACCTCAGATTAATGGGACATGCAAGACCCACCAACATGATGCATGAATAAACTTTCTTCTTGCTGAACTACACAGAAAACTCATAGTTTAAAACCATGTCTTAAACTATGCACCCAAGCAAAAATGTACAAAATTCAGAGGGACATTTATACGAGTGCCCAGATTCGAGGCATGCCTAAGCCAAGCAATTTTACAGAGGTCTTCACTGTCCTGCAGTCCCTTTAATGCATTTTGCCCTGGTTGTCTTTTATTTTTCTCATCTCTTTTTTATGGAACTGTAATGAACAACCATAAAGCATCTTGAGACTACTCAATTACTAGAAAAAGATCCTGAATTCTTACCTGACTGCTAGAGAGCTGATATCAGGGAGGGTGTGTTCGGGCACCACCAGATGCAGGTCCATGGTCTATTTCCTTACTTACTGAGAAGAAAACACAACAGCAGAAGACACTGGAATTGTCCCATTTCCAAGTATTTTCCAGATCTTCAGTGTTCTGCTCTCCTTACCCCTCTTTTTCCATTCTCACACTGAGATTAACCATCCTCTCAAACTTTATATTCACCTCTGGAGGAGGTGGAATTTTCTTTTAGATCTCAATTAACTATTAGGCAAGGTCCCTTTGAATGTGCCTAATTTGTAAAGTTATTTCTTGACCATAAAAACATATAGCAAATCAGAATCCAAGTGATGTCAAATATCAATGATCAATATCAATCCTTATAATTTCTATTTTTTTTAGCCACTATTAGGTGTTAGTGTTTTAATATAAACTGCTGAATAAAAAGACCAGCTCTAGAGAAGTTCTTAGGTGTGAGGAAGGATCACATTGATTTTTGGTATATAAATTTTTGCTATCAAGAGTTAGATACCTTCTCTTCCTAGATTCTTTTAACTGTAACAAAAATAAAATTGTTAATTTATTTGTTCTGAGCAGTTAGGAAAAAGAGTCAAATGTCTGATAGTTGTTGCAGTTATGAAAACAAGTTAAAGCTATATGTCAAACATTTCTTTTGTTTTCAGGTATTAAAAGTAGATTATAATCTCAGCCACTATTCCCCACTCCTTGGAAAGAATTAATACTCTTTTCCAAATTTCTCTCAGCCAGCTTTCCTCCTCACCTACTCACACACTCTGACTTTGCACACTTTTTGCATTGATTTCTTTTGCTTTTGTCTGTCAGACTCTCAACTCTATTCTAAACAATTTCTTCTTGCAGAGCTTGTTCACCCCATGTGTGTTCACTGGATGGGGACTGATGTCTGCATTTTAGGGTTAATATGTTTCATGAGACACTAATGTGTCATGAGACTCCTGCTCTCTGCAGGAGCCTTTAGCTGATTTAAGAAGGAAAAACCGATCAGATTGTGTAACACTTTTCTTGTTGGGCAACCTTCTGAACCCTGAAGATTTGACAGTTAAGGCAACAGAAAAAAGGCTTTACAAAAAATGAATAATAAAAGATAAAACAGATAAAACAATGTCAGTCACAGATTTACTATGTATTTGGGTTTTGTTAACTAGAAAAAATTACAATCTTTACACCCATGCATGTGTTTATGTATGTGATTCCATGTGCAAAGGAGAAAAGTACTAACTTTTTTCTAACAGGTTGGAAACAGTGGCTCTTATGGCCACTTCCAGTTGGCAATTCCAACACTGTGGCATTTAGCAGCCTGATTTGACCCATAAGAAGAATGCTCAGAGTATTTCTCAACAATGGCTTTGCTCTAAAGGTATATTAGGTGAAAAAAAATATATGCACTCAGCTACTGTGCGAGTGTGCTCTACTGAGAATATTGCTGCTTTGGTAAAGCTTCCAGACAGGATTTAACAAGGTGAGAGAGGAGGCAGGATACATCACTGCTGTGTTCTCTAGGGTAGGCATCATTTCATGCAAAAGGCAAAATGTCAATAGAAACATGTTACTACGCCACATTGCAGAGGAGATCTAAGAGGTTTAGTGCCCCAGAATGTTTGGTATTCCTTTTAAGCCTGCAACTCAAAAAAAAAAAAAAAAAAGTTCTAAATCCCTCATGTTTATTTGAATAGATGTTGGCAGGATAATTAAATGCTCCCTTCAAACATCCTGGTGGAAATATTAAACAGTAATTACCTTACTCAAGTCGTTCCTTTTGTGAGAAGGGGAGCCACCTGACTGCCAGCTTTCGTTTGCCCTGACACAGATGCAAAGGCTCTGCTGCCTTTCTGAGCTGTTCACACACTTTCTTCCCATGAGAAAGTAAGCACTGATTGAAACGCGGCATTTTCTCCCAACTTGCACACACAACTGCTGCTTGTTTCAGAAAGATGTCCACTAATTTGAGCAACCTCTCCAAAGGACTCTCCAAACAGAAATGTCTTTCATAAATTTCCGGGTCAGCAGCCCTTGGTAACCCAGGATGACTATTGCAGTCCTGGAGGCACTGAAATAGTTCCATATAAATAGAAACAGCTTCTGTATCACATTGTTGCCTGAAGCACAGCATTCAACACCTCCTTGCACATTAAAATATCTCTCCATGACACAACTTTACACAAAAGAGTGTCTTTGACCATATGGTCTCTCTTTGATCTGCTGATTTTCTTTGCTCTGATCCTCTCATTTAGTGAAACATTTATGTCTTCTGGTCTGAGGCCTTAAATGGTCAGCAGGAATAATTCATGCAGGAGCCTTCACCTCTCCTACTCTATTTGAATGTCAGCAGATGTTGAAGTACCCTAGTGCTTCATGAAGTATTTCTATTGTGTGGGACTATTTGTAAAAGAAAACCAGCATCAAGCTCTGTACAACAACCACCTATTTTCTTTTCCTTTCCTCTTTCCTTTCCCTCTTCTACCATGATAACAAATATTTACAGAATATCCTTCTTTAATACTTTCCCTTCAGAAATCCAGGTTTATTCCAATATTTTTGGAGGTCAGCATAATTACTTTCAGTGACTTTTATGGATATCTGAAATACTGTGTTATTTGCTGATCCTCAATTGTTTAATAACTGGCTGCAGTAGTTAAAAAAGAAGGGCAGTCAAGATGGGTGGGAAAGAAGTTTTGCATTTTCAGATTAAGATAACTGTATTTAATCAGCCCAACATTTCTGTCTTCCCCTTGTCTCCTCTCCTTTTCCTTTAACTCATTAGACAAAGTATGATGCAATTGAAATTGAAGGCAGTTTTACCATTCTCTTCAATACTAAATCTGATGTTCACTCATTATCTAAATGTAAGGATTGTAAATAGTTTATAAACCAATATGTAAATTTCTCATGAAAAATGTTATTAAAATGCTTTTGTTTCCTGGGTATAGAAGGCTTTGAGAGCTCCTATCCAAAGCCTGTATTTGTTAATAATAAAGGAAGTCAGGTAGGCTGCTCAAACCAGATGGTGCAAGTGCAATCTGGAATAGAACTGTCAGACTGAAGTTGTCTTTTTGCAATATGTTTCCAGCACAGTTTTTGAAAAATAAGATTTTCTAAAGCACCTAAGGAAAAAAAGTGGATCATGTGATCACTTCTTTAATGGGCATTTGGAAAATTGTTTTCTTTTAGAGGAAAGCAGTGATTATCCCTTTTGTTCATAACCAAACAGAATCCCTGTTCTGAACATTCACAACAAAGGACATGAAAGTCAAAATCACTCAAACTGTGCCTTACTCAAGTAGCTAAAGGATAGTTCTCTGTTTTCTGCAGCAACAAAATTCATGGGATCAAATACAGAGCACTGCTGTTGGTTTCATATCACACTGACATACAAACTTTCACTGCCATGCTAAACTTTTGGACTGGCCCTTTGGAGGTTTAACAAACCAGTAATTTTCTCCTTGATCATACTGAATACTCAGGAAACTCAGTAAGAAGAGTTCAGCCTGAAGCTGTAGGCCTTTTAGTTGTGCCCAGCTGTTTGGATTCTGACCATATTTTGGTTTTAAAATCTTGATCTGGAATGCTGTGAACTGAAGAGTCTTTATCATATGAAATCCACCAGTTAGCTGAAGGGCTTATCAAAATCAAAGAGATATTGCCCTTGCTTGTGTAAGGACATCTTCTCTCTACCCTGAAACTGTTCCCTAGGACCGTGTGCACGTGAGTGATTCCAAAGTGATCATTTCCCATAGACAATTTGCAATAAAATTGTGCTTGAAGAAAATAAACAGTGGTTGTTTCCAGAAGCAAAGAAAAAACCCAAACTTTTGATATTTCAGAGAGTGAGCTTCTTGTTTAATTTGTATGTCAGACCTATGAAAGAGGAATTGGAAGGCTAAGTGGTCAAGCAGTACACTTTAAGGTGAACCCATCAGTAGAAAAACCACTCCAACTTTCATGTTTTTAATTATTCTGAACAAAAACGAAACAGTTCAGATTAAACCAAAGAGCTTTTAAAATTTCTTTTTACAAAAAGGAAACACTAAACCCGTGTTCTTTCATGCCATATAGAATGCTTCATTCACATCCAGTGAAATATTTGTGTGAAAAAATGGAAGGAATGGGGATGGATTTCTGAGAGAGCCTGCTTACCTCTCTTATCTCATGGATGAGCAGTTAGGGCATTTGCTGGGGTGTGTGACATCCTTCCATCCTGCAAACTACAAGTCTTACAGCTTCAATTCCTTTTGTTGGACATGATACTTTTTGCATGGAACAGCAAAACATTATTGACCCAGGCATCAAAGAGGTAATAATGACTCCACAGCCTGACTGGCTTCCTTCAAAACAGGTCAGTGCTTGTTCAAATTCCTGTCAAGGATGAAAGCCAGTCTTGTCCAAAAAATCTTCAGCTATACGAACAAGAATTCTAAGCAAGGAGGAATGAGAGCTCAGCTGAGAAACTCCCAGCCGATGTGGCTGAATCAGCCTTCAGCAGGACAGGAGATGAGGGGTCAAATCCTTTCCTAAAAAGACACAGCTGAACATACTTCTGTTTCTTAGGAAAACGCTTTCTCTAGCTGTTTACCCGGGGAGGGGAGGGATTATCAACAACAACAACAACAAATTTGCTTTATTTAGACAAATTTTGCAAATAGTTCCAGGTTCACCACCTTCATATTACAGGTTAATTTGAAGTTGGCAAAAATTAGCTTTTCCGAAGTGAGATATTTCTGTTGTTCAAGGAATTAAGATTCAGTCACTTATCAAAACATAATATTTAAACAAATACAATGCTAGAGCAGAACTTACAGGAAAATTTAACTCATGTAACAACTGAGAAATAATTAGCAAGCTGTTGCTCATGATTTATTAGTTGCAGTCTGAAGTAGCCATTGCAACTGAAACAGCATGATTTTCTCTGTTCTGGCAAGTATTTAAATCCTCGTGGCTTTTGAGATAGGATGCAAGTTCATAACTATGTGGCTAACATCACAAAAATGTCTGTTTCAAAAACAGAAATGCACAGAAAGTATTAGTGTGACCTATGAAATGGCTTCACATACTTTTGTGAACTCAAATTACATTTTGTTAGAAATGAAAACAATAATATACCATAAAAAGTAATAGAGGGACAAGAAAGAAATGAAAATGTGGTGATATTCAATAAAGAGATGACAATGACTAAGATTATATTACTGGGACTACGTAAAATGGCTTTACTTTATGTCAAAAGCTCTCATAGCAGATAGATATTTCTAACTTGAAAACATAACCAGAGCAATGAAATTGGAAAAACTGCAAACAGCATAAAAAATAATTTCAATTTTTTACTTTTTTTAAATGAAACATTTAGACAAGTAATTTATTGTTTGCCCTAGGGAATCAAAGCAAATACTACTGCTGAAATATCTATATTTTTAATAAGTACCTTGATAATTTAATTATCCATTGTATTATTTGTGTGTTCATATACACTACAAGATAATAATGGAGATAAAGCAATACTGTTCATGTGGCTTAAACTGATTGTTAATAGACTCAAGAAGGAATATTTTGCTTGTGGTAACAAATCACATTTTTTTTTTATTCCTTTGAGACACTTGGGGTGGGATACCACTAATTCAAGAAAAAAAATGTGGCTTCCTTCCTCACACATATAGTTATCTTTACTTCAGTGAGAGTATTTATATTATTTACTTAAATACAGGCTTAGATCCCAAACTATTTCCTAAGGATTTCCTTTTGCTCTTGTCGTTGTTGGAGGCACTGCCAACATTTGGCAGAATTAGCAGTGTGCACTTAGAGAATTTATTCCCACCGCAAAATGTGTCTCACCTGACACTAGAAATTTAAAATTTGAAACTTTAGCTATTCAAAGTTGGTTGTTTAAGCTTCTCCTATGGTGTCAGAGAATGCTGCTGCCCATCTTAAGATAGGTATGGAAGATACATGGGATACATACCCGCCGGGCAAACCTCCGGGCAAGCCGGATGCCTCATTTGCCAGCGATAGAAACTCCCTGATGGCTCAACATCAGCAAATCTCCTTGGCTGCCAGCTGTGCCTCCAAAAAGCCCCTCCACAAGTTTAGCATGGCAGTGAAAGTTTGTGTCAGTGTGATATGAAACCAACAGCAGTGCTCTGTATTTGATCCCATGAATTTTGTTGCTGCAGAAAACGGGGAAATACCCTTTAGCTACTTGAGTAAGGCACAGTTTGAGTGCTTTTGGCTCTGTCCTTTGTTGTGAATGTTCAGCCGTGCCCAGCTTTGCCGGGGGCCGGCAGAGGCAATGCCTACCCTGCACTCGGTGGTGTGGCACACGCCTGAACACCTGGTATAGGGTTAAAAGAGCGTATTCAAGTGTTACTGCAGTAATTAATACAGATGGTCCTTATCTCCACTCTGCTGAATCGTAGGCATGAATTTCAAAAGGAATCTTTATCTCTCCTGGTTTTATCTCCTGCATAAAACAAAGACTAGAACTGAGGAGCAGAAGGCAGGAATGGACTCCATTTGTCCATTGTTCCACAGACAGGAACAACTTCTCTGAACCAGAAGAGGCCACATACCTTCTATTTTGTCCTCCTTCTAAGCCACCAAATACCTCAGCATCATGTAATACGTTTAAGACCACTTAAACCAAAAATTTCGTCTCAAGTCAGCTATCCTGTCTAAACTGCACTATTAAGAAGACTATCCAAGCTCAGGCTAAAAGCTTTAAAAGTCAGAGAATGTAATTCTTCCCCTGGAAGTCTGTCCTGGCTTCTAACTGTTCTCACTGCTAGGAAAATGGTCTTCATTTGAATTTAACAACATTCAACTTCCAGCTGTTAACTTCCAGAAAGGCCATTGTGGTTTCTCCCCTAGGGACAAACAGCCTTTCAAGCTTAGTTTTTTTGGCTTTCCATTGTGATCAAGCCACCACTTAGTCTTCTTTTTAATAATGGGTGTGTCAATACTGACTTTAATGGAAACAGGATTGACTTGGTAATTTCAAACTAGACACTGAAAATATTTTTCTTATCAGCAGTTTTGCTCCATCACATGCACATTTTACTTTATTATTGTTGGGCTGCTCACATGCTGGGCTGTGGGTTGACACTGTCTGTTTTTGTTTTGTAGAAGAAGGAAGTTCTGAATCATTTCTTTTTGGGAAAAACACGCAAAGAATAACACAAATTTCTTAAGCAGAGAGGAAGAAAAAGTCGACAAAATTAAGTCTTGGTACTGTGTACAGAACAAGCTTCTTTTTAAAGTGTACATCTGCCTTCATCCGAGCCAAGCCTTTTGGAATGATGGAGCAGTATTTATCTTTGGGAATCACTAATGAAGTCATGTATTTAAAAATAAGCCTGTTTTGCTATTTCTAAGCTTGTAACACTGACTCAGATTGTGCCTGTGTTGCACATTAGGGATAACCAGGACGAAAGTTTATCTTACACCAAAAATAATAGACCTGAAAAGAGTATTTTTAATACCTTTTGCTGCAATAGTGATGTATCCCTCCTAGCAGAAAGGAGACGGCCGTGGCCGAAGGAGATAAAAGCTGGCACATATTTATGGTAGAAATACAAGTCACAAAAGCAGAGGGGGAAAGTTGAGTTTCTCTTTTAAAACAGAACAAGACAACTGAGGATGACAGAAAATTATTCAAAGAGCAAGCTCTGCAGAGCTCACCATGGAGAAAAGATGCTCGAAGACAATTTTTATTTTGACACTTTGCTTTCTTCCTGAAGGATGGAAGATCCATGTGGAAGGAAAAGAGGTCCCAGAACATCTTTGTGTCTTTAGAGAGCCAAGAGGAAGACTTGTGCACAACCACCACTACCTCTGACTCCAGTTACCAGATAAACGGCAAAATTTAAAATATATTCATCCTAAAAAGGAGTTAATGCCTCCCAGGAAAGGAACAGACACACACTTAGAGCTGTGGAGTTCCATTATTTTATGCTTGCCACGGAGTTGGCAATTAATAAAATGTTATCTTTGCACACATTATAACAAATCACTTTCTTCCAAGCTAAATTAAAGGTAATATTTCTGTTAATGAAACTTTACAGGTACCTAATTTAACCAGTGTGAGAATAATGACCTTAAAGCACTCGTGCAGAGATTTAAACAGGAGAAAATGAGACTGTTGTAATACTTAATTTCCTTTCAGTCTTTGCTGCTGCTACACATGGCCCAAATACACTCAAACACTTTCTGAGTACTACAGTTTTAGGTTGGGTTTTTTCTTTCGTGGTTTGTTTTTTTTTTTTTTCTTTTTTTTTTTTTTTTTTTTTCAATGGAGGAAATATTTTTTTTTTTTTTTTACAGGGAGAGGAAATATCTCTTTTTCTTTATCTGCTTTTCCTATAGAACTTAGTCCATATTTATTTCCCTAGGGTAGAATGGACACCTATTCCTACAGAACAAGAGAAGAAGGTGAGGGAGCTGGGCATCCTGTTGATTCAGCTCTAAGCTCACAAACTGCAATCTACAGAGACCATCTGGGTAAGTTTGCAAAACAAAGTGTTACCTTACAAAACACACATTCCCGACAATTCTACCAGCTGACTCCTGACTGAGGAGGCTCACCAGCAGTACCAGTGGTAGCTGTGGTGACAGCTCGCTCTGAGACAGAGATGCTCTGTCCATCAGGCTTTGGACAGAATACACACAGGAGAACAAAAACAGGTGAAATTTTGGCAACTCCATGAAACATGGAATGTCATGGCATTGTGCTCAAGAGCATGCACAGAAGTGCAGCATGACCTCAGGGCATTTATCAGTGTAGTTAAAGAGTTACCTTCCAAAGCACTTCAATGACAGTTATTGAGATGTGATAAAGCACCAGATTTGATTTGAATTTTCCGTTTTATATTTTAAATTACTACCTCATTGCAAAGCATTTTTATTTACTTACAATACCATTGTAATAAATCCAGGCAGAACTGTAAATTCTAAAGAAGCACGAACATTTCCCTTCATTTAACTGAAGTGGGACATGATCAGGTGAGAAAAGATAAACAAAGGGAATATGGGTCCACACAGGAGAAACGACACATTTACAGAAAAGATTCTCTTGGCCAGCTGAAAGGAAAGGGAAGTAGTTTATTCTGCTACTTTTATACCCTCAGTGGTCATAAACTTTTATCCAAATATTTGTAATGCTTTTTCCTCTCCAAGAATACTTGTTCAGTGTTCCATTCCTATGTTTGCACTATAAGAACTGTGGTTTCAGGATTCTATGGCTCTAATTGACATTAATATCTGCATGTCTGTAAGTAAACGTGGGCAAAAAAATGCTGGGCTCTATCTGTGCAATATAATATTTAGTGAACATATATATGTGGAACATACTTCTGCATTTATCCTTCTATAGGTTATTTTGAAAATAGGCAAAGAATTTTTTCTTTAACCTTTCTTTCAGTGATAAAGTGAACAGCCTAGCAAACTGGTGCAGGACTCTGGAGTGTGATGTAAAGGAAGGTTAAAGGGAAACTCCTTGATTTAATCAAGGATTAAAATTTTGCTGGGCCCATGTTTCTAGAAGAAACATCACAGTTCTGATATTTTGCCCGACTTCCTTTTTTTTTTTTTTTTTTGGCGGGGGTGGGGGGAATTATAAAGTCAGAAAAAGAAGGGAAAAGGGAGAATATCCCCTCCCTGTTCTAGAATAGACTGAATGCCTCAGGCTTGTTCAACCCCTTAACAGCAAAGGCCTTCCTGTGCAATGGACCCCACACATGGGACAAAGTGAGAAGCCTGTTTTTAATGTAACCTTTGAAAGGTGTTCCATAGTTGTAAAATATTCATAGGAGAATAGCAACTGACAGAAACTTTTCCTCAAATCTTGAATATTTGCATCCTGGATTTTGGATGGATCTGTCCCTGACATAGGGAATCAATGGCAAAGTCCAGACCATGGAGATGCTGTCATAGAAAAGCCATGGATTTATGTAGCATTTAATCTACGATGTTAAAAACACACCCCTGTATAGACTCTACCTTGCTTTGGATTTCCCAGACATGTAAAATAGATATTTTTCTAATATTTCTTAGACATTAGACAATTCTACATATTTCCCCCCTTTCTGCCCAGGAATTTAAAACTTGTTTATCTGTGGAACAAGCCTCAGATAATGCCATGGGCTATGTGTGCCTGCTTCTCTATTGTTTTCCTTTATCTCCCATTATTCCCCTAAGTATTTAAACTTGAAGGTGATTTTGAAGCAAACCTATCAACTAAGAAAATACCTAAAAATTCTAAAGTCCGCGTAAAAATAATTAAAATGTGTACCTGGATAGATATCTTACTAATTCCACCTCGAGGGAAAGAAGCTGGTGCATTGGTGAAAGATTTAACTCTAAGAAAATTTCCATTTTGAGTTTGTCCTTTATCACACATCACAATTGTCATTCCTGTGCCAAGAAATCTTTCTTCAGGCACATAACAAGGTGTGAGCTATAGGTGATGCTTTTCCTTCTGTCAGGAAAAACATTCTCTCTTCTTTTTTCATCCCTCATTTCTTGATTATCCTTGAGCCAATTTCATTCCTCCAATTTCTACCCAAGAGTAAGGTCATGCTAAAGCTTTAGTGCAGTTCTTTCAAAATCACTGCATCATGTAACATAAAATAACTAGAACCTAAACTTAATTATTTCTGGTATTCAGGAAACTGTTTTGTTTTGGAACTATTTATCGGAATAAACTGCATGAAAACGTGATCAATTGCATTCTCAATATTCCAAGTTATGTAAAAACTGCAGTCAAGAGTTCTTTGACGGGGGAAAAAAAATTGTTCTAATTTGTTCTAAAAAAGTTAATTCTATTGATTCTGCAATCTCTGTGCAAATAGTAGGATTACATTGCACCTCCCTTATTTGTAGGCACCTCCTGAATAGACATCCATATGTGTGCATGATCAGCATTTTGACACTTACTGAGAAAAATAAGCATGTGCTGTGATTCTCATTTATTTCTCATTTAGGAATCAGAGGTCTTTGTTAGAATGTATTATTTAATGTCTGTCTTACAAAGGACTAAGAAGGGATGCCAGATGATCTTCTCAGGTGAATGTCCTACACCACAAAGTTTTACATCTAAGCAAACAAATGCCATCTCAAGGTGCTCATCTCTGTAAGTGTAGGGCTCTGCCTTAGAAACATGAAAATTAGGAGTAAGTGTTTCACAGCCTTGCTGATTCGCCTCTTTTCTGTGACATTTGTGGAAGTTCTCTGTGGATATAAGGACAAATTGCACTTTAATGTTTCTTAATGTAGGGCTAGGCAGGATGCCACTGTTTCCCTCCTTTCCAAAAAGATTTTGATGAAATATTTTGTCTCACACCTGAAAAACATGGTGTCTCCTGCAGGTATATTAAATTCCATCAGACTTGATGTGTAGTCAGAAAGAATGATCCTATATTAGTTACAGCTTCCAGAGACACTGCCTGAGCAGCTTTAAAAGCCAAACTGCTGAGAATGTGAGGGTCTAAGGAGAACCTAGTAGATGTTACTAGTAACAGAAAATGTTTTCACTCACCTTGGGAAAGACTTGGCCTATTTTCTTGAATTCACTCCCTTTGAACAAGACCTGGCATTTTGGGTTTTATGCCTACAAGATCCTCATTCATTATATTAAGCCCACTGATTGCAAAAAGCATCTGAGGAAACAACCTGTCCTTTAATATATTTACTAGAATTTATGTTTCTCCCCCAAAGCATCGTGTGTTAAAATTGCCACCTATTCCATCTTACGAATACGTGAAGTCAAAGGCCAGCTATGGAGGCTAACTTTGGAAAATTCACTTACACAAACTAAATGGTTTGCTAATTCACAGAGAAGTATTTTTGTAAGTAAATACTACTGCAATAAGTCATCTGGTTCAGGTCTAGAAAGTGTATTTGGAACTGTCAGCTAATGCTACTTAAGAGCACTTGTGAAGGTTTAATAGATTACTCAAAAAGGCACTGAGCAGTCTATCTAAGTCTAAGTTTGTAGCTGACACAGAAAAAGTTAGAAATGTAATTTGAGAAGTTTTTCCTTTAAAGGATACTCAAATGTGTACTTAGGCTGGTCAGTGGGCCCAAAGCACAGACAGTCTCAGATGTTCAAATGCATTCCTGACATAACATTGGCAGTTGAGAACATTTAGCAATTTCTAAGGAATAGTCACTTGAGTAGGTCTATGAATTTCAGAATCTGCTAAAACAATACAAAGGTTCAGCCTTCAAAGGGGCTGAAAGTGCATCTAGGCAAGTGAATTGAGTGCCTGGTACCATTCACCAGTCCTGAGGCCAAATCACACAGAATGGTCTAAGCCCATAGGATTAACACATCCTGCCCTTTTAAATACTGTTGTGGGATCTGTCATACCCACTGCATACCACCTTTGTGCCTGTTCTAACACTCACAGCACACCTAGTCTGCCCAGGAGAAAACTCTGATTGCTCTTAGACAGGCTACAACACATTTCAGTGTCCACAAACCCACCTGTAAATGTTTAACTTACTGATGAAGACATAGCCAGAGATCCTTCTTGGGAAGAGCTGGGACAGCCTGCCCTTAATTGCTTACTGCACAGTTTCATATTTAAAGGGAGGTTTGAAATCTTGCTTACTAGCAGGGATAATATCTGTGGATTTAACAAGATTATGAATACACTGAATAAATTAGGATCCAACAGGTTCACAAGGTATCAGTAATGAATAACGTCTTCCAGAGAAAATGAAGGTTATTGAGACATAATAAAAGGGAGTCTTTGACTCACCTAAATATATGAAAAAGGTTATGAGCATTTCAGTAAAAGCTTCTAAAAGCAGTTAAATTACCAATGAAAAATGTTCTACTTCTTTCCCTTCTTTTCTTTGCAGATGGGAGATGGATCCTTAAAAAAATCTACCTATGCAAAGATAAATTAGTACCACAGTGCTTTAGGAAAAAAAATCTCTTAAGCCTCAGAAAAGTGGTTGGCTTCTTTAATTTGTTATATTATTCTCATAAAAGGCAGAATTACTGCATGCTGCGCCAGATGAAGGCAAAAAGTAAGGGCAAAAGGGAACCCCAGTAAGGGCAAAAGGAAACCCTAGATGAACAGTATGGGAACAGAGAGGTTCTGCTCTGTCTGCTGCCTGTGCTAAACTGCTTGGCTGCTCCTTCCAGTTCTCTTGAACTTAGGGTCCAAAATGGATGTTGATAAACTGCACAGAACTAAATGAAAACCTGAGACTGGAATCTATGTATTATTGTAAAAAACCTTTATAAATTCCAAAGTTTAGGTGATGTCTTGCTTGGACACTTCAAATCATGGGAGGAACCCAGCTGATAACAAGAGCTATAAACAGACTCTAAAAACAACACAGCTGTTTGATGCAGGGTCCATTCAGAATAGAAATAAGATATATTTTTTTTAACAATAAAGAAGAACACTTCATTGGAAGTTGCAATAATTCACCAATGGCAGCAGTGGAGTGCCCACCACTAGAATTTCTTCACTAAGCATCCATACATTTTTCTGAAGTTTCTCAAAGAATCTATTTTAAAATGTCATATACTGTTTTTTTTCTTATTTTGCAATTCATAACTTTATGAAGAAACAGTCAAAAACCTCTCAATTATTAATTTTTTTAAAGTTCTAAGTCCATTCAGTGACTTAATACATGCATGTTTTGTTGAGAATGTTCTTTAAGTCTCCTTTTCATTTTTTTCTTGACAATCTGAATATAGCAGAAACAGATGTTAAAGGGCAAGAATTTCGGTTTGATCTGAAAATGGGCCAAAAATTCTCCTAACAATGAAATTGTCATTCATTATTATTTGCCAAATTGTTGAACCACACTTGCTACTGTTTGACGCAATTTATTAATAACTCACAAGCACTCTAGCAAGGTTTTCTGGCAAGAATGAAACAAAGGAAATGAGCCAGAACAAGTGTAATCAAGAAATGTAAATAAACTTTAGGATGAAAACATGGTATGTTTGAACTTTGTATGAAATATAGACAGTTTCCTCCAGGAACTCTGCAGGTGGAGGAAGAAACTTGGAGTTCTTCTGTGGGGAAGTGGGAAAAGGAAAGACAAGTCTCTGCAGGGAAACAATGGGATTGTCTCACCCACTCTATCAAGCTCAAGTCATTGCAAATGGCTCAGCACTGTGTTCTGGCATTTCAGAGCTACAGACTCTCTTCTGTGCTTGCAATTAAAATGATTTCAAAGGACAGCACATGTAGTTCTGCCGACACTTTTGCAGTTATTTCATTTAAATGTCCCTGTGATGAGACTGGGACTCTGTCATCAGTGACTGCATTTAAAAGGCAAAGACTTTTCAAGAGGGCTGGATTCTTAACCCAAGGCATGAACTGTTGGTATTCACCATTATTTGGTCCAGATTTACCAGGTGTTACAAATGCTCTCTGACATCTCGTGGCTGCCATACTCACACTGACCTATCTAAACTTCTGCAAGAAACTGCAAGTTCTGCAAGTGTAAAAATTCTGATTTTTTAAATCTAGCCTGACTACACAATGAGCTTTGTAGCTAGTAGCTATAACTAGTAGTAGTAAATCTTTTGGATGTAGTAGTCTGCAAGTCTCTTAAGTTCTCCCTAGGATTGGATGATCTTGCTCTACAGTCCTCCTCTGCCTCTGGCTCACATCTCTGACTCCTTTCTGATCTGTCAGGCTGGTTTGTGATATTTTTAATGCCTTTTGCTGCAATAGTGATGGATCCCTCCTAGCAGCCCTCCGGCCTAAATATCACCTCCATGTGGGGTTTTGTGCTTCTGATGAACTTACTAACACAAGGCCTGTTTGTAAACCCACGGCTCCGAGTGCTCAGGCCAGCAGCAGTCCTGGCTGCAGTGGCACTCTCTGTAGATAACAAGGGTCCCAAAGAGCTTTTGCAGCACATGTGCCACAGGGGAGTATGTTGAAAAACAGTCTGATGGTCTTTAACCTGTTCTGTGCTCAGGTTCTTTATAGTGCTAAATAAAGTGGGCGAGGTCCCACTGTCTGTCCCTGTAGCCCGCTGCCATGGTGTAACTCAAAATCTTTCATCCTCTCTGCAGCAAGGAACCACATCCACTGGGTCTATTGGGGCAGGCAAGACACAAACCAGGCTATCACCTGGAGGAATTCTTGCTGGTTTACTCCAAACTCTGCCAGAAGTTCTCTGTTTGGTGTAAGTGGGTCAAACATGGCCACGCTTACATCACTCTCAGCCCTAACAGGCAGCAGACAGAGCTAATGCAATTCTTGTGAGTGAACCAGCATTGTCCTAGGGCTGCCCTTCAGCCTGAAACATGGGCAGCATTCACTGGGTCTGAGGCACTGGTATCAGTCCACTCTCAAGGCTGCTTTTCCTCTCGAAATGCCTCCACTGGTTTCAGTGGAGTCCCAGTAAGGATGAGTTTCACCAAATAAATTCACATCCATTCACGTTCTTACATAAAAATTTCCTTGCTGTTAACCCAACTCTGACTCTGGAGAATTTAAAATATACAGGAAATTTATAAAGCTCACTTTGGTTATTGGAGGCATACAGAGAGGCTGCACTGAATGTGGACACCAATTCAAAACTCTTCCAGGCAGACAGTCAAATAGTGATACCAAGGTGATTCCTACATCATGTATTTTTTTAGTTCCTCCACTGTAAATTTTTTGCATGATAAAATGACAACCAATATTAAAAAAACCCAAGCCAAACCAAAACCAAAACACTGAAGTTGAAACATGCACTCTACAACAGATTAATATTAAGATTAGAATTAAGAAAGTTGGAAACTATAATCATTTAATCACGACTTATAGGACTAATTTCCTGCATGTCACTCCCAGATAATAAATACTTTTCTTTAGGCTTAGAAAAGCTGTGGAAAAAGAAAAGTTAATTTAAGGCTCATTAGTTTATTTTTAGTAGCTTAAGATCTGAGGGATTTGAAAACATTTCCCTTTTCTAATAGAACATGCCTTCCTGTATACCAAGGATATCCACTGACCTCACTCCCTCCTGGAAGGTGCCACTGATCCATGACAGAAATCCTGTGAGGGCTTTGAAAGCTAAATAGGAACCAGAAAAAAAGTATTATCATGCTTAGCTGGTTATAACATTGGAAATAAAGTTCAACTGTGAGTTTGGGGGGAAGGAGTAGTGTCTGAAACAAACAAGCTCTTCCTGTGTTTGCCTGGAAGAAGCCAATCTACCCTCTCCTTATATAATAAGAACATTACTCGCTAATTTGCCAGGAGCTGAAAGGGATTTCTGTTTTTAGCTCTGGGTCTGTGGCAACTGTTTTGTTTTAAGTGAAAATTGAATGGGAACATACAGCTAAAAAACCATTGAGCCACAATTGAAGTGCATTAATGGTAATTACTTCTTTCTTTCACTCATCATTTTGACAGAGGAATTCATTACTCCTCCATCTCCATGTTTCCACAAATTATTCTTCCCCGTGGATATGCAGTGACTGAAGGAAATCATGGCTTTGCTCTATACATTTTTCTTTAGTGCATGTCTGTTCTCCCTGAACTTCTTTCCCTGGACATACAAATGAAAATATCAATAAAATGTATAAACAGTTTACTATTTTAATAGGGTTAAGATAAAGAAGGCATCAAGTATCAAAGTGAATACAGACTGCTGCTTATTGGGAGGTGTAACATGTTTGATATTGCTTATAGCCATAAATTAATTGCACTGATTTATTTTAAGATGCTTATCTCACCAGTCAGAGATGCTTCCCTGAGACAGTAATTTCACTAGGTAAGATTTTTTCAAGAGTTGTATCACTTTTTCATCTCTTGGCTCAGGATCTTTTCAAATGTGCTCAGGCAGCCAAGGACACTGAGTTATCCCCAAAGGTCCAAGGCACCATCCTTGGCTGATGAACTTGTGTGGACTAGTGTAAGGAAATACTTGTAAAATATGTAGAAAAGGTGTCTATTGCTATTCAGAAAGTTATTTTACGGCTAGAAGTAATCTGTAAACAAAGTAATTCTCCTTGCATTGTGGACTGATATGTGATGAATTTTATGTGGGCAATAACCAAAGCTTTTCCTTTGAGAGCAGTCTCAGGCACTTCAGCACTTTTCATCAAGATATTTCCACTCCTGTGGAGACACTGAATAGGGCAGAATCTAACAGCTATTTCTTCATTTTCATTTGAGGTTTGTAAAAAGTTTTGTATTGAAGTAGCAATAAAATATGAATTATTTCTGCAGCCATTGTTTAAAGAAACTGACTAACTATAAAATAAATTCTGGCTATTCATGTAATTAAAATTAAACATGCATTTAAGTGTTTTATTCACTTTAGTCACTTATTTAAAGATAGTGATGAATCTTCAAAATCAATAAGTTTTCTACAATAATATCACCTCACACCCCAAGAGTCCATTACTATAGGTTTTTCCAGGCCTTTATTGAAGTGTTGAAGAAGGAATTCTTTCTTTTGCCACAGACTTTCCATTATTTTGCAATTTCCATCAATGACAATCCTACAATGACAAACACGAACTGTTCAGTTGATATCACCAGAGGTACACTTTATTTGTTTCTGTAGCTACATTTTATTCATACAGTTCCATCATTTCTCACGTGGAGAGTTATAAGATAAAAGATAGGGGGGAAAGCCTATTTTTTTACAGAAAATATGGGAAACAGACTTATAAACAAAAAAAATAATAAAATTAAATGAGTGGGGATGAGGCCTTTGGACAATTGACTAATCTTATTCAATTTCAATGGGAGATAAATGTTTAAGTCTGGTACAAAATTTGTTGCTCAGTTACTAAGATACAGTATATATGTCTTGTAATCAGTCTTACTTGTCTGAGAGACAAGTCATTCACTTTTTTAATCTCAGCACCTGAAGACTTTGCAGAATCCATTTTGTTAAGTATTTTCCTGTGAGATCCTGAGAAAATTGCCATTATGTGTTACTGATAAAGTAATACTAGCATATTTCTTAGATGTTCCAGAATTGCATCATTTTACAGGATGAAGTTACTCAGCAGAATTCTTTTTTTTTAAAAAAAAGCATATATCCTGTTCCACAGACACAGACCTCTACTGGTGCAAAGAAACAGGAACAGTGACCTGAGGTTTATCCTGGGATTCAAATAATGTCAAGTAAAAGAAAACATTTTATAATACTGGATCATCGGAATCACAGAATGGTGTTAGGTTGGAAGGAACCTTAAGGCTCATCCAGTTCCAACCCTGCCACGGGCAGGGACACCTTCCACTAGAGCAGGTTGCCCAGAGCACCTGTCCCGTGAAGACACACTGAGAGCTGGGGCTGTTCAGCCTGCAGAAGAAAAGGCTCCTGGCTGGCATAGCACAGCACCTTCCAGTACCTGAAGAGGCTACAGGAGAGCTGAGGGAGACTTTTTATAAGGGCATGGTTTGACAGGACAAGAGGCAATGGCTTAAAGCCAAAAGAGGGCAGGTTTAGATTAGATATTAGGAAGAAATTCTTTACTGTGAGAGTGGTGAGACATGGAACAAGTTGCCCAGAGAAATTGTGGATGCCCCATCCCTGGAAGCATTCAAGCAATAATTTCATAGGTTAGTGGCTTAGATTCTTTGGGCTGTCTCCACTGCAACAGAAATGTTCTGATCTCAAAAAAATCTTATCTCACGGTAGTTTCTCCAGCCTTCCAATCAACTGCATCCAGCTTAAAAAA
>VXAC01007637.1:850940-933945 GCA_013399225.1 Rhipidura dahli | reverse complement strand
CATCCACCCGAAAAAAAAAAAAAAAAAAAAAAAAAAAAAAAAGTTTTGCAAACCAATATAACTATAAAAAAGGACACTCTTAATTCAATAATTCTGATTGGCCAGAATTATCCCTGAAATACGATGATATTACAGTAGTAGTAGAAAGAAAATTGAAAGAAAATATAAGAAGGAAAGAAGTTAAGGAGATGCTCCCCAGCTGAAATTGCAAGAAAAAAACTTATAAAGCATAGGGATGGCAGAGACCTCAGGACAATGTCAACTAAAACTATCCTAAACCTGACAAACACTCCTGAGTGCAAAGATCTTGCCTGGGGAAACTGTGGAGTGCCATGGCAGGGTGTTCCTTCAATGTTCTGCCTACTGCAAAATAGTCTCCTAATGCCATTTTTTAGCTCCCTTGTTACAGGATCTATCATACAAATGTTAAGTCACAGGTTGGACTTGATGATCTCAAAAGTCTTTTTCAACCTAGTTGATTCTGTGATTCTGTGATCTATTACCTTTTTTGTGTCTCTTAATGAGTGTAGAGAGTGATATTCTCTTCTTGCCTTTATGGATATGTTCTTCTCAGTTTTGTTTTCCTTAGACTATGAAACCTCAGTGAACTTACTTTTTACTAGGCCTCCCATTTTAACACCAAAAATCCAGGCAAGAAGATTCTCTCATTACGCTACGTCCCTTCTAATTAAAATTCGACCCATAAGGTGCAATACTCTTGACTCAGAGCACAATCATCACTCTCCTTTCCTCTTGTCTCTTTTTAATATTGGGGTTCAGTATAGTGAGATGCTCTTCCCCTTTAGATGGTTTTCTCTTTCCATGGGTAGCCTATACACCTAGTTGAGAAGCTCTGAGTTTTTCAGTTAGACCAGACATCTACTTTTAGTTGGTTTGGCCAGAAGTGGAAACAACTCTGAACCTAAATGTGGTCCGTGGAGCTGCCTGGTACATGGCTACACTGCTTCACACAGGTTCAAGTGCCAGATCAGACTTTACCAGTAAATACCTGCTCTCAGTGCAGGTACGTTTGAGTGTATAAAGGTGTAACTAGATGGATGGTTTATTTGTACCTTCTCTCTTAAAGCTTGAACTCTTGTCTAGAGGAAGCTGGTTAGCCCCAGTGAGCCCTCAGAATAACACAGCTGTATTGTTTTGGGGCACTTGTGAGGTAGATACCAGTTTGCTGATTGTCTTCCAGGATGAACTGGGAAGGTGCACTTGATCTTGAGCCCAGTGGAGGTGGTACAGCAGTCTTGCTGAGAATTTAGTCTCTCTAAAACTTCTAAATGTGTCTTAGTGGGTTATGTGCTTGATTTTCACCTGAGGTTATTTATTTCCTAAAGTTAAAAGGTTATTTGCAAATTCTTAGCTAAATCAAGGGAAATCAGATGCCTTAAATCTGAATCTCAGGGTGGTTGCTTTTTGTAAGCCTCCAAACACCTTTCAAAATATTTTGGTATCAAAATGTTCCTGCTCTTCTGATTCAAGCATTTAAAGACTGTTCTCTTAGTGACAATGGCAAAACTAGTGATTTAATAGAGCTGGAGTAAATCATTATACAATAATTACCTCATTTCTCACATGCATGTACCAGGCAACACATATTTTTTCCTGGTGACATAGGATAAAGTTAATTCTTTCCTTTAGGTTTAAGAGACACATTTTAAATATTTCTCTGTATATACATTGATATAAATAGAGAAGTGATACCATAAATTTCCTTTTTTACATCGTGCCTCCTTGCCTTACATATCTTTTTCCTCACCTACTGCAGTTCCTACAGGAAATAAATTTCCTCCCACAGTCGCCCACAGTCCTTCTGTTCCACCAAACAATACAAGCTTGATTACATCATTAAACGAATTAAATAGAAAAATAAATAAATAAAAATAAATTGCAACATTTTGGGTTCAGTATATTCAGAACAGACTTCCAACACCTAGTTTAACAGTACCCATTTTCACTGTATTTCATCATTCCAGTGTTTTGGTCTCTCCCCCAGCACAAGCATGTCACATGCAACCTACTGACAAGGACACTGGAAGAGAGCAAATAAGGGCTGGAGCTGAGCTACCAAATTCCAGTTACTTTTCAAATCAGCAGAGGTTTTTTTTGCTGTCAGTTCCAGTGTTTATATTGCACCACTGTATTGAAGTGAATTGTAAATAAAGGGCCTGCTTATTTTGCAGTAGAGAGAAAGCCTAAAGATTTTCTGTGTTATCCCCTACTGATTGTGAAAGAAAAAAGGAACTCTCTTGGAAGGTAAGCTAAGGCCAGATTGACTTAAAGTATTATCCAATATTTTGGGTATCAGATATATTCCAATATTTGGAACCCTAGGCTGGATTCACATCATCCTAGCTTCAATTGCCTAAACCCTACATGCTTAGTCTAAGCTTGTCATCTAGGCTGTGGTCCTATCAAATAGTCCTTTGAGGGTGTGAGGTGAGAGTACACCAGCTACCAGGGATTTCAGGAGGATTACAAGTGCTGTTGAATAATTATGTCTGCTAATTGCTAAGAAGGGACAGAAAAAAGAATTATTTTCCTCTACACCCATCAGGCAACCCCACAGATACTCTCAGGTATTTATTTGTCTGTCTGACACAGTTGCAGAGGGCTGGTGTGTCCAGTGTAGAAATCATCTGAGAGAGGTGAACATCTGAGATCTAAAGTTGCTGCTTCTTTATTTCAATGCTCAGTCCTGATGCAATAACCTGAGGATTTTTTTGAGCTCAATCATGTAATGTAAATGTTTCTGCCCACTGATTTATACCAGTGACTTCCAAATTCAAGGCCTGCTAGTTGACTGCATGTCTGTATAGGTCACTGAACTGCAAAAGAGTAAGTGTCTCCTTGTTCATAGGTTCATCATCATTGATTCTGCCACCCCCTCCACTTTTATCTACTTGTCACTGGTTTTATATGGAGACAGAGGTGGTATAATCAGAGAGTACATGAAGTCCAAGGCCTTGGCCAGAGGTACTCTTGTGTACAGTTTCATATGCAACCTAGAAAAATAACTAGAGGAGTATCACAGCCATAGATTTGGTAGATGAAAAGAGATTAGGTCTGTTTTAAATCTCCTTCTAAAGCTGCAGTGGTTAGAAATTTTGCCAAGAGACCTAAATATTTGGTAGGCTTTTCTCTACATGTAGCACCTGAAGTGTAACACAGGGAGGTTAGCTAAATTTGCAGTGATACTAATTAATACTTTCATATCTCTCTATGATGTTAAAGCATGAAATTAAGCCCTAGACAGGAGGTAAATTTTTGGTACACTGTGAACATCTTAAAACTATCTGTTTATGCAAAATATCATACTGGTGCATTTTTGACTGTTCAAATAAAAGAGAAAAAATATCCCCTTATTCAGCCTCTCTGTGTTAAGAGTTGAAAAAACCCTAAAATCCCTGTCCACAGGAAAAATAAGATCTTGGTTTTGGCACCAAAACTGTCTTAATTATACTTTACACTTGACAACTATTTCCTTATAATCTAAACCTCTGCTCCAAATCCCATAAGCACAAACACAAAAATGAAGCTGATTTAGTGCACCAAGTGATTTTTGTTTCCCAGCACAAGTTGAATAAAATTTAGTGTTCCTGGAGGTCAAAACCCACACACTGTAGTAGACTTCTTGTAAATCTTTTAGATAAGTTTAGGGTGGCTGCTGTTATTTTTGTAACCTTCCTTTGAACCATAACTTCCTCATCAGGTCCTTCATATTCTACCTCAGAGACATAAAACTCCCAAAAGCAAAGCTATTTCTTTCAGCTCTTTTGCAGTACAAAGCAGCCATCCAACCATCCCTAGGGTCATGCAATATTGCTACCTTTTGCATCAGTATGTCAGAAGACAGAGCTCATCCCTGGTAATTTTTCACACTTAAATTGACAGACTCTACCTGGAGGAGGTGCAGGCTGCAGCTCGTTTCAAACAAGAGCACAGGGGCACACACAGATTGTCTGCCAGCTCAGTTGGACGCCTGGAAATAAACCCAGGCTATCATAGCACCCATTACATGGCTAATGCAGTGTTCAGGGGAGAGAGCTGAGCTGTAAAATAAGTTGAGCACTGGAGAGCAGACTTAAGCAAGAAGCTGAAAATAAGAAAGCCAAAAAGGGGCCTTATAAAACCTCATTGCAATTTTGTACATGTGACTCATATTTTTATGCACTATGTGCATGCATATGTGTTCAGGGTATTTTAAAGGCTGCATAATAACTGGGTAAACATTTTACAACTGGGAATTGTAAATCATCCATTTTCCTGCTTTTTAGGAGCTTTGTGAACATAAATGTATTAAAAATAATAAAATGTTTGAATTCTGTATTATTGGAGGCCCTGTGATAGTCTCATCATAGTTTCATATAATGGAGAAATAATCATTGTATTATTCATAACCAATGTTACACTCTGGACAGCTCTTGCTTTATTCCTGTATTTATTTTTTCTTTAAGAATTCGTATTTTTACCTAGTACCAATTACCTGCCTCAAAATCATGTCCAGTGACATTAACCAGAGCAAGTTACACAGGTCTATTACCACAGTCCAAAACAAAATACCTCTTCCAGCTCCTCTAAACTCAAATGGTTTCTCTCTGTCTCTTTCTGAAACTGAACCCCAACCACCTGGCTTCTTGGTGTGCTTCAACAATCTAGAGGAGGGTAAACTCCTCTACATTATGCATGCCATGTCTTCTGTCCTAGCTTTTCTTCTTGAACACTGTCAGATAGATTTGGAACTCCCAGGTGCTGCAGGTGAGGCTTCCACTCCTGTTTCCAGTTGAATAATCCAACAACAGGCTACAAAGCAAAATACATATGTACTTTTCTGCCAGTGGTAATGTGTTGGGCAGAAGTGGCCATTGTAGTCTTCTTCACTTTTTGGTGAGCCCCAGGTTCTGGGGATTTAATAGTTGCTCTCAGACCCCGTGCACCTGGAAGACTTGGGTGTCCTTATTTGTGTACAACAAATTGCTTTAGGTGACTAATAGGTACCTAAATACTCAACAAATATTGCCATCCCTGCTGCATTTAATAAAAGGTAGCACTGGTTTTTAAAAGTCTAATTAGGTTCTAAGTAAACATCTCAATGCCTATGAACCACCTAGTTTGTCAGTCAGTATGTGTGTTTGTTCTAGAGTTCAGCCTTTTTCTGGAAAAGCTGCACAGCAGACAAGTGACTGCTATTGGGATCTCACACCAGTTTTAAACAGACTTAGAAACTGTTCTGTGGTTGCTACCTGAACCCAATTCTCAGATATTCTATGAATACTTACTCCACAATGGGGTTTTGTTTTGTTTAAGGTATAAACTAAAATCCAGATTTTCTCCAGAGTTCCTATGAGAAATATAATGGTATTTTTGGCAGAAATGACAAATGACATTCACCTTTCTAATTTCAAAAAACAGGAGTGTGACTGTGATAATTTTAACATGCTGGGGTAGTAGACCGGAGGCAGATTTGTCAAAGCTACTTATTTTACAGGGTGACATTTAGCATGAACAGGTTAGCAAAGGGCTTGAATTTGTCTAAAAGAGAAAACTTGAACAGTGACAATAAACATCCCAGCAGAGATGAAAGGAATATTTAAAATTGGTTTCATTAAACTGCAATTATGTCTTCTACTTTGGGTTCTCAGTAGCTTCAGTGAGACCTTTGTAGTGCCCACACTCAACCCCCCACTCCCTGCTGCCAAAAAAAGAAAAAAAGAAAAAAGGACTAGTACTTTAAACTGGTAAAAGGTAAAATCTTATACAGCCCTGAATTTGCATCAGATCTTGTAATTTTCACTTTGTCCTTATAAAACAATCCACAACAAAAATCTCAGATTGCAGCAATCTGCAGAAAATTCATAGAAATAATCATGTTTGTGTGTACAAAAATGTTTTAAGTCACATGAGTAATCCATAGCCCTTTCCTGTGCTGCCTTGGATGCAAACATTTCCCCTTGGTGTAAGGGTTTCTACCTCCAGATTGCACTGCTTACCAAAAGTAACCAAAGCAGCTATGTCCTGTGTTTCACTGCTATACCCACTTCTTCTCCACCAAAGCTGGCAAAGCCAGTTCCAAGTCTCACATCCACTGGGCAAGGGGGAAACCTCCTATGACTGGCTTCACCTCCAGTTTCCTGTGTACTTTCTACAGTGATGCTCACCCAGAGAAATCTATATATAAAGCAAGAATAACATTAAATGTCAAACATACACGCTGGGATGCACAACTGAAAACAAACCATTAAATTGCCTGAAAACCATGTGTCAGTGCTTAAATGTGAGACAAACAGTCCACATAGCTGTCTTCATGTCAAGCCCACTGGATCACAGGCAGCACTCAGCACCTTTGTAAACCCTCTGCACTTTAGCAAGATTTACCTCAAATGAACTCAGCTACAGTACAAAGAAAAGCGATCATAAACTCACACTGTACTGACTGCTGAAAAATGATTCAAAGAACAGCTCAATCTGTTCCTAGCTGGAACAAATTGTTCAAAGAACCAGACTGGTTCAAAATTAAATGCACCATTAATGTGGAGTGAACAATGCCCCAGTAAAATGCTTGTTTCTGTCATTCACTGCACCAATTTTACATGTGCATAAATGATAAACTCCCTATTAGACATCTAATCACCAAAGTGATGCCTCTCAAATAATAAGTTAAAGAAACATTTTCTCAGGTATTTTTTCTGCAAGCTCATATCAGTCAGAGTGGCTGCATATAGCTAAAGCAGGGGAGACAATGGACTTGGGTTGAATATGTCAGAGGGTGTTTCTCTATGTTCCACATTATTTCATCTCCATTTTCAGTCTGCAGTTAGAGAAGAGGGACTTTAAAATAGAAAATTATAAAAACCCAAGTCAAAGAGAATTAGAAACAACTGTCCATTTATACATAAAAATTACTCTTAAAATTGTGTGACTTCAATACAAATCTAGCTCAGTTTTGTTTACAAATTATGGTATATTGTTTTAATTTAGCTATGCAGCTGGATTAATAGAATTAGTGACAATTTCGATAAAATTTTAATAACTTTGTTTACCTAAAACACTGAAATATAGGCTATAGTTCACTGTGGTTTGGAAAGGCACCTTGGTAAACCTATTGATTTCTAGGTAAATTTTTCTGTTTATTTATTTGGTTTTTTATTCTCAAGTTTGAGAAAAGAAGAGAAAAGTCAACAGTATACAACTGCCCAGCACTTGCAGAAGATCTAGAGGAAAATTAATTAATTAATTAATTAATTAAGAGAAATACATTTTCTGTAGTCTTACCCTTATTTTAGACATACAAATTCAAGTAATTGTAAGGAACAGAATACCTAACACAGTTTCATCTCTTAATTCTAATCAAAATTGGACCAAGAATTAGATAGGCAATTTAAATTCCATCACAAATTGTCTTTTCATAGCAAACAAACATCAAAAAAATCACTGAGGAAAGGAAGGTGCTGATTTTGTCCTATATGTTTTTGCAAAAGAACTCCGCTAAGGGCAAAGTGTACTGATGTTGAAATATTATGTTCCCACTTTCCGAAATTAATATTTTGACTTTTCATTTGGGACAATTTTTTGTTAAGGGATTTATTAGATTTTACATATGATACAGAAATATTTCACATAAAGATAAAACCACATCTAAATATCCAACTGAATACTGAAAATCAAAACTAAATGCACAAATGAAAATATTTTGAAGTTTTTCTTTGAGTAATATCTTGTATTTTATTTTAAGTCAGTGAAAATAAATTCCTGAATTACCACATTTGCTATAAAAAACCCTCATTTAATCTCTCTCTGAAAGACAAACGTCTTCTGAGATGTCTGCTGAAAACTCAGCAGCTACTCAAGTTCCTAAAACCCTGATAACAATGGTGTGTTAGTTTACAACTGGCTTTGGCAGCAATCACCAGACAATCACTTGAATATATTTACAGAAAGCTGCTTCTGCTCTAATACTAAGTTCTGAATTTTAAGACAGCCAATTCTACCTTAAAACAAATAGAGAGAAAAACTGGGCATCACAGCTGTGAAAACCAAGTCAAGGAAAGCATTTTTGTCAGACTGAAGTGAAAATATACTTATGAGACATGTGGACAGCAACAGCCTTACACCATCATGTTCTGTGGCTTTGGTCAAGGCCACCACCATAGAAGGAAACACTTTCTAAAAGAAATTGTTTCCTGTTTAATTCTGACGCATGCAAACATTTGCATGCTCTGGTATGTGCATAAAAATACGTGTGTGAGTCTGTGTACTGCCTCCAAAATGTGTTCCTTCTGCTATCTCTGCATCAGCTGTGGGCTGTGGTGAAACCCATGCTGTGGCATCATGACTATTCTGCTTCCACTTGAGATGTCAAATAAGCATCATACTGAAGCCAAACTCAGAGATTAAATGAATCAATTTCATGGGCTAATTACTGAATTAATGCAATGGTCTTCCCAGAACAAGTGAAAACCCATTCATAATTAAAGATGTAACTAAACAAAGCTATTTGAATATTGCTATTGCCAGCAGTGTAGGAGCAATGGAGTTATTGAATGCTGGACACAAGAACACACTGGCTCTGGGCAGGAGGGAGGCGTGTGACCTCTCTGCCTTTGCAGTGCCACATGCGTAGGAAAACCTACGCAAAGGGCTTCTCGTGCAAACACGTGATCCTGGTCTATCTCTGGGACATTCAGTGCCACTTTGCTAATTTGGAGTGAGCTTGAACGCCAGTGTGACTGTTTCTGCAATTTCAGTGGCATCTTCATTAAAGAGGACTCATTTGAGGGGAAAAATAGCAGCGGTTTTTTTATCTTCTGTGCCTAAGGGTAAGGAAACAGGTTGTGATTCTGCCAGCATGACCATAAACATGCTCTGTAGCTTCAATAATAGTGGCTTTTGACCTGTCAGAATGAAAAGTTCTCATTGTAATCACACTGTAACTAATAGAAATTCATATTTCCTGCTTGGTCCTCTTCTTACATGACACTGCAGTCTCTTTTCCTTCTCAGGCTCCTTGTTGCTCAAAATGTCAGGTTCCCAAGAAGAGCCCATGGCATGCAGAGACAGGATCACACTTACAAACCATGTGCCTCTGCACATGCCTCCACTGAGGCTGAATTCAGCAGGGATTTCAGTAGTGCTTATTCCTGGAAATATTGGGTAGGATTTTATTTTAGTCTTGAAAAGCAATCTTTACAAAGGGCATCAACCTCTCTGATTTGACTTCAGTATAAAATTGCAGTTTCCTCATGTGGGAAAATTAAGAATTCTTTTCCTATCATTTATATATTTAGGGCAACATTTTCATAGCAGATCTGTGGAAATGACTCAGAGGTCAATGGGAGCTATGTGCAACCAAGGACAGAATTAGTTTCCTAATGCAAAATGATAATGGACTATTTTATTTTTCTTCCTTAAACTTTGAACATTATCAAGTTAAAAAAGATATCTCCTTTACATTTTAAGTTTTCAGGACAAGCATCTCACATTTCCTTGATGAGCTCTTAGCTATACCGGCATAACACCATTGTATGGAATAATCATTCTGAAAGAAAACTTCAGTTAAGCGACCTGCCTTCATATTTTTTTACATGACCCAGTGATACATTTCCCTTCCACTGTTCACTTTAGCTGTGTGTTTGCCTAGACCTATCCAGAACATACCTGTTTGTTTGGACAACAGAGGTCCATTTTTTCAAGAAGGAAACAAGAGAGGTGGACCATAGGAGAAACCAGATGGTAAAACTAACCATGCATGCAGGTTACTAAAAGGAGATTTTTTTCAAAGTAAACCAAAGTTCCCCATTTAATTTTATTTTGTCATTTAAAGCTGCAGCTAACACTAGAAGCCAGTAAAAAGTCTAGGAAAGTCAAGAAATAAAGATTTCTATGTGAAGACTGAAAAGAAGAAGACTCTGTCACCAGGGCTGAACTTACACTCTACGAGCTTTGAAAAATGAGTTCTAACCTCTAACTGGACTCGGTCCTCCAGCCTGGTTTTATTTTCAGGATTATTTTCTGGTTTTA
Source organism: Rhipidura dahli (assembly GCA_013399225.1). Classification (NCBI taxonomy): domain Eukaryota; kingdom Metazoa; phylum Chordata; class Aves; order Passeriformes; family Rhipiduridae; genus Rhipidura; species Rhipidura dahli. The sequence goes on along the minus strand of VXAC01007637.1, from coordinate 923,919 downwards.
TGTAGCATAAAATGCATAAGAAGTACACAGAAGTACCCAGAGCTACACTTTGCTCCTTGGATGACAGTAAGACCATCACAAAGACTGAGACTGTTCTCTTGCTTATACCATTTTCATTTTTGAGGAAAAGTTACCCAACCACAAAAACAGGGAGGTTCATAGGAAGTAGAACTGGGCTGTGACTTCCATAACTTGACACACTTCTGTGTCTTAATTATGTTCGTGCCTTAATTAAAATTTTCCCCGGTTGGGGGAAGGAGAGATGAATGGGGATCTTCCAAGGCTGCATTTCGATCGCTGTGTATTAAGTTTTTATCAGAGAAATAGAGCTGCTGACATGACTCAGACACAGCACAGAGCAGAGAATGCAGGAAAATCCAAACTTATCAAGATTAGATGGCCTTCTTAAAGGTAAATGATCCAATTAAAGCTTGAAACAAAATATATTTTTACTTTTCCACCAATATTCAGTAAATCACTCTGTCACATAGACAGGAACTGAGGAACTTTTTATCCAATCACCCTGAGTCAACTTTACTTCAAAATATGGATGGATAGAAGAAAAAAGAAGAAAGTCTAAAAACTACAACTACCTTCCATCTTGGATTTTCTTCCTCTTATCTACTTACTACATTAACAAAAACCTCTAAATTTTTCACCCTGTGACAATCTTACATAATGTTCTATCACCTAGTTTAAACCAGAGTAGATTCTAATTCTTCCCAGAGAGTTGGCAATTTTTTCCACAGACACAGGTCAAAAACAGTGTTGTCTGGGGTGGGTAAAATCCTTCAAAACAGGCAGTGAAATCTTCTCTGCACTCTGGACTCCAACAATAACTGGAGAATTTTTCCATAAAGGGAAGAAGCTGTCTTTGAATCCATTCAGACTGAGGAAGAAGCAGAATCTGAATCTTTCATTCTTATGTCAGTCTTTCAGTCTTTTTAAAATATCATCGTCTCCATGAAGAACCAAGTTTTGTGTTGTCTGCCTATATAATTGCCCAGATGAGGTGCATAATGACCAGTGGTTTCACCCTCCAACTCTCAGCTTGATAGGGAACAGTTCAGGGTTGCACTTACAAGCCCAGACCAATGAATGAGGCAAAATTTTAGATAATGTCCATTTGATGATATTTCCAACTGAGAGTGGTGTGTCCCCTTTTTCAGTCTTTTGAGCTTGCTTCCATCAGACTTACTTAGTCCTGAATTAAGTCAAGAAAATGAAAGATAATTAACGGTGCAATTTAAAGCACAGCACTGCTGAGATACAGTGCTGTTGGAGAATACAGGTCTGCCTGTGACAGAAAAGGCATCCTGCTCTTCCAAATACTTCTAGACCTCCTTGTTCCATAATATATTGTGTCTTACTCTATCACTCTCACAGATGATGCAAACTGAAATAATTTGCTGTGCTATTAAGAGCGGTACTGTTACTGGACTGCTCCGTGGTAATCCAGGGGCATGGAGCTGTAGCCCAACAGGCAGGGCTAAATGCTGCATTAGCTGCAAGTAGGTTTATTCAGATCTGTAACATTCTAGACCTCTGTCTGTCTGCTTGAAAATTCATTGCTATATAATAGCACACATTTATGAACATCATTGCTGGGGCCACAAAGAGATTAAGAGATTATTCCTCAATATTCTTTAACATTTGCTCTTCAGAATTTATTAGATTAGGGTTTTTTGGTTTTTTTTTTTAATATTTAGTGTCCTAAGAAGCTTAAATCCATTTAGTATTCCTTAAATTTCATTGATTATTTTTAAATTCTTAGTAGTATTTATGTGATGGGCTTTTTGAATAAAACAAATTTGTTGATTAGCTTCATTTGATGTTGACCATCCTAATTTTCAGCTTTACACAGCTTTTTACTGACTGAGCATATTTTGGAGAAATTTTGATGCTGTAGTCTATTATTTTCTTTGGTGTCCTAGATCACATAAAAGATTTATTCACTGACTGCTCTTTAGTCCATTGGGGATTCTGCCCTGGTGGGATCCACCTCTATGTGGAAGGTAAAAAACCTATGCTCAGCTTCTGAGCTGTGGTGGTATGGGTCTTGATTTGATATCCTTTGCATTTCCAGAGACAGAATGTCTCTCCCAGCTTTCTCTCCTTACTGAGTTACCGGGTAAAGTTGTGCTCTGGTCTCCAGTAGCCCTGCTTGTGTGAGCCTCAGGAAGCAGATGACTGGTGCTGATGGGTATTGTCCTCTTGTCCCTTTCCCAGCCTATGACAGGCTGAGACAGTCAGGTCTGTTCAGCCTGCAGAAGGGAAGGCTCCAAGAAAACCTTAGAATAACCTTCCAGTACCTGAAAGTAGCTACAAGAGAGCTGAAGAGGGACTATTTACAAGGGGATGCAGTAATAGAACAAGGGGGAATGCCTTTAAGCTGAAGGAGGGCAGGTTTAAATTAGATGTTAGGAAGAAATTCTTCCCTGTGAAGGTGGTGAGACACTGAAGGAGGTTACCCAGAGAAATTGCTGATGCCTCCTCCCTAGAAGCGTTGAAAGCCAGGCTGGATGGGGTTTTGAGCAACCTGGTCTATTGAAAGGTATCTCTGCCCACGGCAGGGGGATTGGAAACAGATGACCTTTTCTTCCAACCCAAACCATTCTGTGATTCTGTGTGTTTGACGGTGACAGGGACAGAGAGAAGGAACTATATCTTCCATCTGTGTAAATGTGAAGTTTTTGAGTGAGATTTCTCTGTTTGATGACTTATACAAATTCACTATATTTTTTGTGGCATCAACAGCATGTCATGGGAATTAAAATATTTTTCAAGAGTAATTATTTTCCTTCCTCAATGAACATATGGAATCACAGAATCACCAGGTTGGAAGAGACCTTCAAGATCATCGAGTCCAACCTCTGTCTCAACACCTCAACTAAACTAAACCATGGCACTGAGTGCCACATCCAATCTCTTTTTAAAAACATCCAGGGATGTGATTCCACCACCTCCCCGGGTAGACCATTCCAATATTTTATCACTCTTTTTGTAAAAAACTTTATCCTAATATCCAACCTATATTTTCCTTGGTGCAACTTAAGACTGTGTCCTCTTGTTCTGCCAGTTGTTGCCTGGAAAAAGAGACCAACCCCTACCTCACTACAACCACCTTTCAAGAAGTTGTAGAGAGTGATCATATCAGGTGGAGGGCTGAAGTGTGGCATCTCAACAGACTAAATAATTGCACAAGGTTTTGAGACATCAGATGAACCTCACTTCCTTCTACTGACATTAAAAAATCCTATGGTGATCAGTCCAAATTTAGAAAAATTACTTTTAATTACTTCAGTTAGGGCAGATAAATCTCATACTTTTATAAAGCAAGTAAAACATGGATGACTAACTACTTCACTGGGCTGAGGAGCAGCCTTGCAGAAAATTACATTGCCAGTAAAGAAAAAAACCGTTTTTAACTGTGAACTACTTACCTATTGTGATCTAAAGGATTAGTTTTTATATAGAATTATAAAGATGCTGCCATGACAATTAATTTGATACAACTCATGTGTACTCCCCTTGACTGTCAAAGGTCCGAACTAACAGGGTTTCGTAGGACTAAAACAGGACTAAACTAATTCCTGGGGATGTTAGTGGGACACACTGCCTTGCAGTTACTCTCAGGAAAAGGCAGTGCTATCACCATTTTTGTATGTGCAATAAACTGTAACACAGTCATTCTTAAAATGCAAAGGCCTTCAACAACTTGTGGATTCTGGCACAGCCATGGAAACACTAAAGCCAGGCTGCCAGCCTTCAGCACTCCAGATGTGCTAGAACAAACACATGACAACAGGGCAAGGGCATGCACACATCTGGTAGCTCTGTGTGAGTGATCCTTTGTTGGCTTGCACTCACACTGAGGGGACACTGTCCTGGTTTGGACACATACAGGCAACTCAGATCTGGAAGGAAATTAATGTTTCTTAGACCTACAGAATGTTGGAGGTGTCAGAGTTGCAGAAGTGTCAGACCTTTCCCTAATAGTCACACCCAAAATAGTCAAACCCAAAATAGTTTACCCCTCACATCAAATAAAATGCTGTCTGTTAAGGAGTAAGCAAAGGAATATTAATAGGTGTCCTAGGTTAAAAATAGATGTATTTAAGTATTCTATTACCACCAGCTGTGGGCTGTTAGCTGTTATCACCTGCTAACGACCCACCCCTGATAACAGACAATGGGCCATCAAGAAACCACCACATGACTCATGGACTTATCTCATCCTATTGTGAGATTCTCCACTCAGGAGGGGGGAGCCGGCCATTCCCACCTGGATATAAGCTGCCCTTAGAACTGCCTAACCCAGCCCTGTCTGCTGAGTGACCAGAGGAGAAGAGCCATCATGGACCTTCAGCTGGAGACCAGAGCTTCCATCGGATCATCGCTTCAACTGGATCACTTCATTTGGACTGCTCCTACCACCCTAATAGGGTATCAAGTTGTATCTAACTTTGTCTGTGCTTTTTTTTCCTTATATTATTTTGCTTGTTTCTAATTTTTTCTATTAATTTCAATCTTGACTTGTGATTGGTTTGTTTTCAAACCAATACAATAGGCCTACCTGTGAAAATAAGAATAGTATCAGAAGAGGACTTTCAAATGTTAAATAAAATTAGCAGTCTTTTCAGGACTTGGCTTTTCACGGCAAGAATTTTTAAGATTATGTTTCAATGAAAAATAAAGTGGCTTGAAGTAAAACAAGCTAGCAGCTTTGAAAGAGCTTAATCTTTACATTTCTGTTTTTCCTAGTGGGTAGGTTAGGACTGGAAAGACAGCTCCCTACTTTCATAGGTCAGTTTTTAAAACTTGTTGTTACAGCTATAGCAAGAATTGCTTGTAGTTTTTGTTTGTAAAAATAAGTGTTTCTAATGTTTCTAAGCTGTAAGTATCAGCTCATATTTAGTGGGAGAAATAGTGATTCTGTCATGTCAGGACAGTAGATTAATGACAGGTAATACTCAGTCTTCCCATCTATGTCTGGGAATATAACTTGAAGGTGGAGCACACATTTCAGCTTTAAACTAACAGGAGCTAGGAACAAGCCCTGCTAGGATTATGATTTTCAGCTGGTGGTTTTTTCTATCTTCTAGGACTTACCTCTGCTTTGAAAAATAATTATGCACAGTTGGGTTCTTTATATAGCAAATATTTTGCAAGACATATGTAATGTCTTTATATATGTTTCACATATGTATCTCATTAGAATTTATAAGACCTACTGGTCTTAACAAGATTTCATAAAAGAGCTGAAACAAGCACCTCTGAACATGGAGCACAGCACAGTTCTTGCTTTTTCAAGTGTTTCTGGTTCCTTTTATTTGCATGGGGGGAGAAAACAGTGTTAAGCAAATTACATCTTCGAGATGTAACTTTCCATGGAAAGCAGTGGCACTGTACCTGATTACTGTTCAGTGAAAGCACTAAACATATCAATATTAACCCCAAATATTCCAAAATATGGCCAAGCCAAGCTTCACATGCTGATCAACCTAAACATGATGTCATTTATTTTAAAAAGAAGCAACAATATTCAGAGGTTTTCTATTTCAGCTTCCAAGTTCCTCACTGGTCATATTTTCATGGCCATCCTGGCCAGGAGGGGAGATAATCTCTCAGGCATATGATAGGTGTGTTCAGAGTCATGTGGTGGGAAATCAGTTGTGCCTTACCCTTCATTCACACACTCCACCCCCACTCCCCATACATTGCCACTGAAACTGGCTCTGGCTAAAAATATACTTTATTTTAACGAATGAAAGCTCTGATTGTCCTAAAATAACATGAATTCCCATCAGGATCAGGGCACCATTGTGCTAAGTGCTGCACAAACACGAGGAGATAATGGACCTGATTCATCTCTGAATTACTCTGGTTTCCATGGATTTACAGCTGTGCAAGTCAAAGGCAAATGTGATAATGAGCATGCTGCAAGAATGCACAGCTTAGGGCAAGTTTCCTTCTGGCCTAAATCCTTTGAAATCTGTGGAATTAAGGCAACAGATGACTTGATGTATATTTTAAGGCTGCTTCTACTCTCCTGAACTAAGTAGGACCAGACCTGGTTCAGTATTGCTGGTAGCTGCCCAGCATTGTCTCCAAGCACTTCGGGAGAAAGCTGAGGCTGTGGACCTGCCCAGCAGCCAGTCTGGGTGAAACCAGGATCTTTGAAGGCTAGGGCACTTTCACAGAGTGAATCTGGGCAGACCATGCCAAATGGCCTCAAGGGCAGAGGTTCAGGTCCTGGTACTGATTACTGGTAGACCTACAGCCTGCCAGTCTTGTTTCTGCTTTTAAGAGCTTCTGTTCACATTTAGTATCAGTCCATTATACAGGTTTTACCAAAGAAGAGTATTAAAAAAACCCCAAAGCAGCAACAAAAAACAACAAACAACTTATGCCTGTTCCTCTAAGATTTTTCTTTAAGTCACTGCTTGTGTCCCTTGCTCATTTCGAAGATGCGTTTTGCTGCGGACCAGAGCAGCTGCAGCCTGGCAAAGGAGCTGCATGGCTGCACATCTGGGCTGCTGCTGCTGGGCATGGCTCAGAGCATGAAGCAGCACCAAGGTACCAGACACCCGCCTGCTGCTGCTGTAGCTCCCCTCAGAAAATCCAGGCTTGATTTGCCACAGTTTTGGGATCTGTTTCTGTTGTTTACCCTGCTGCCTTTACAGCACCTGCCCAGCGTTTCATATTCACTGGCAGGTTCTTCCCCTGCCTCAATCTCATGGTTTTTTTTCCTCTAAAGATCATGTCTCATCCCAGTACAGTCAGTTCATCACATAGCACAGGTTTACAGGACACTTAAGCAGCTAAGCCCTGGCATAGGATTCAGTGATACAACATAGTAACTCCCATTTCAACACCTATTTGTGCAGTTACTTTCCCACCTCTCCTCTCTCAAAACATCTCCCCATGCTCTTCAGCCAAATGTAGTGAGTTTGCCAAGCTCAGTCTGACGCAGGTTTCTTTAATAGCTTCGCACAGGCGGTGTTGTACTTTTCTCTATCACACGAAAGGTGAATGGGAAGACTCTCCATCCACCAGAAAAATGCTCAACTGGTCCATGGCACTGTTCATTTTACAATAGCAAAAACAGAGAAAAGGAAAGCCCTAAATTGGATTTTGTTTCGACAGTTCAATCATTTACATTACATTCCAGAATTAGGATGTGTATAAGCATTTAGAACGCATATTAGATGAGGTAGAAGTAAAAGCCTTTTGACAATCAATGCTTTTTAGATGTTTTGAAACTATCTTATCCTTGCAAAAATGCCCTAAGTTGGTCTCAGGGCATATAACATAAATAAAAGTACAAAGGGACTAATTTCTGGTAGAGACAATGGATATAACACACGCACGTTTGCAGGGCCTCATGTCCCCAAAAGAGGCTGGTGAATACATACTGCCTGATGTGAATGTCTTGTGTCCCTGTGCCATGTCTGGGTAATTTCTGGGAAAACACCAGGGCAAAACTGATTCAGGGAATGTGCCAACTATTTAACAGCATGGATAATAATGTGCCAGTGCTGTTCTGTTTAATTTACTAATATAATACAGCCAGTGAAAGCAGAACCGAGCCAACACAGACCTTTATGAAAACCCCTGATAGATTGGGGAGAGGCTTCCAAGTGTGAGCAAGCTGGTTGGATGCTGCTCACACTTCTTTTCCTCAGCCTAGAAAGAAGATCTTCACAGGCATCTGAGAACTTTTCTTCGTAGGCATTTCAGACTCATTCTGTAGTTTTCTTGAAGGAATTTTGTGCTGTTTCAGAAATTCATTTCCAGTTCTTTTCTTGCTGTTATTCCTGCAGCAGAGAGCAAAGTGGCATGGGTCCAGGGAGCAGGCTCATGCAACACATGAATAAATTCTTCCCATGTAAAAAGATACTTGGAAAATGTAGATGAACAAATTATTAAAAGAGATGTAAATCTATGCCTTTACTTCCTTGAAAGTTCTTTGGTGCCATACTTTTACCACTACCCCCCAAGAATCAACACTCACCTCCTCTTTGACCTTCTAATGGTTTTGCTGCCAGTGTAAGTTTGTCTTGCTTCACAGTGGTCACAAAAAATTCTGACATAATGGTGAAGCTGTGCAAATTAAGGTTTGGTTTGGTTCATTTTTTGAAATAAAAAGGAGAAAGAGATAGTTCAGACTAAAAGAGGACACTTTTTTGCCTGTGGCAAAATGAAAAGAACTGTTACTACGTGGAGGCCGGTGGGCCTATGGACCAAGGGAGTCCATTGATGGGACCGTCCCTAACTCCAGAGATCCTCCACAGGTTAGGGTGACCAAAAGGCTTCCCTCAGGATGCTTTGTTCTAGTATGGTAATGTACTCCAGTTCTGCTTCCCTAGCTGGCCCATTGGCCTCCCTGCCCCTTTTTACCTGATATGTCCCCATTCCAGCAGGTTCTCCACTCCCTCTTCTCCCCATTGGCCTTTGCCCCATTGCCACTCCCTCAGAGTTTCCCCACTGGCTTCCTTACCCTGGTCCCACCAGTGTCCTGCCCCTGTGCCCTCGGATCATTGGTCCCTGATGCTCTCTCTGCTCCCGTACTTAAACCTGGACCCTCCCCTGTTCCTGGTCTTCATCCCTGGACTCCTTCATGTGTGTGGCTGGAACAGACCACTCCCATGGAACCCCATATGAAGACCCTTCCTGGCTCTTTACTGTCGATCTATTCCTGGAGCTATCTCTCTGTGTGTGTGTGTGTGTGTGAGAATGTGTGTGCAAGTGTGGTGGCCTCGCCGAGCGCTTTCCTCCTGGAGACGCTTTTGGGAAGGCCATGGCACTTTATCATCCAGCACCGCACTGCAACATTACTGCAGCCAATTTGAAGTATCCTGTTAGGTCCAAGCTGTTTTGTTTTGCTATATTATTGATTTTAAAATATCCTTCTAGCAGTACTCAAAAATAAAGATTTAGTGTTTAAACTTTCTTGGTTTCTCTTTCACTAAAAAAAAAAATAAAAAAAAATAGCCAATTGAAATTGAGTATGTAAATAAAAATACTTCTTAGTCCACACTGATGGTTGCTGAATAACTCTAGGCCTGACTCCATACTTGCCAGACTCACGGTCTATTTTACAAACTCATAATTGTGTTGCAAGAATAGTACCAAACAGTGGGTCCCTCTTAGCATAATTTGCTGTTTAGTCCAAACCTCAAGGACCAAATCTTGGTTTTGAATGTAATTTTCACAGTTGTTGCTTTACAACAGATTCAGTTGTTGATAATTCAGGACCTTTTCATGGCACTTGTATTTACTGGCCCTGTACTGAAAAGAGTATGTTCTTTTTAACATCTAATTTGTTCAAGGTGTTGAAAAACTCTACACAGTATGGATGAATAAAACAAACTCTTGCTCCTCCTAACTCTCTGGTCTAGCCTTCTCTTTTCCATCAGCTTCACTGAATCCAGATAATTTTGCTCATGGATATCAGGCTAAAGCAATGCATGCTTTTGACACTTTAGATAATGTTTACAAATTCCTGCAGTTCTACTACTATTAACTATTGCCCGTATATAAAATCAGTTTTACTAAAACAATGTAAACTCCTCAAGCTTATTTCTAATTGATTTATTCTAAACCAAAGACATATGGTTTGGAGCAAAATAAGAGTTTATTCAGCTAAATTAGCCTTCAGGCCATGTTTTCATTAAATTGGTCCACCCCCAGATTGAACAAACTTCCATATTTCAAATATTTATGGATAGATTGAACTTATCTGCATTCACATCACAACAAATTTTCTTGATATGATCAAAACAAAACATAGTTTGATATGGGCTACATCATATTATGACTGTATTCCTTCTCTGGGCAAGGCTTTGCCAAATCAAATAAATAAAATAATTCTGAGAAGGCAGGAAGCATTAACATTGAATTTTGCACAGACCTCAGGCTGAGGTAGTAAAATGGGGTTTTCCATGTATACCATGACAACTGGGTATTTTTTATTCCAACCATAAGTACAGAACTAAAAAAGCTATGTAGAGAAGATCCACCTCATTTATCCTTATATTGGATGGTCCTTTACCCAGCACTTTCCTCATTTATTTTGTGCAATCAATAAAAAGCAGTATCTGAACTTGATTTTATTTGTATTCTTAGAATCAGCTTTACCCCTTGTGCAAAATTACTGCAACCGAAGGAACAATCCTTTTGTCTTTCACTTAAATGTTGAAAATAAATAAAAGCATCTTTAGGAGGGAAGAGGAAGGTGTCTGGATGACAGGCAAAATAAAGCAACAAAACCCCTCCTGTTCTTAATTGAAAACAAACCCCAGCTAAATTAGATAAGCACCTTGGGTGGTTTGCAATTTACATTACTGATTTAAGTTCTTATGGGCTATTCCCCGTGGGGAAATGCTTCATATGTAGGTGAATCCACCAGCAGAGGAATCCACCTCTGGAAAAACACTTGCGAAGAGCAGAAATTCACCAGTCAAATTGTGTGGGGAGCTTTTTCAGAGATTAATTTGTCTTGTAGCTTCAAAGCTAGATGAGTGAAATTTGTCTTCCTTTATTTCGAGGTTTGGCTTTATTTTTCTCAGACACTTTACAGGCACAGTAGCAGGACCAGATATTACTTATTCTGGTGAGTTATCTGTGCACAGCTGGCACTGGCTACCCAGAGGGTTGTGTTCTCCAGTGCTCATAGGAAAATGCTATTGTGAAAATTTGCTCATGTGAATAACTTTGTGTACCAGAGTACTCACATTGAGAACAAAATAAGACCATTAACATACAGCAAATTTAAGCTCTGGAGTTGCTTCACAGCATTGTATATACTTCTACAAATGAAACATCTAAGGACAAAAGCCAACAGTAAATCTGTGACCTGTAACAGATTGTGTAATACATGTTTTAAACTTCCTCATGTATTTCTGAATTTGTTAAAATTAGCTGCCAGAGATGGCTATATGCTAATGCAGGAGAGGGGTTGCAAAATGATTAATCCTTTCATGAAAGTGATGTAGATTAGGTCTACAGCTAAATGTTTGTATAAGAAAAAAAGGCCTTGAATATCCTAACAAAAATAGGAAAATTTTCCAGCAAGTACCAAATTAACATGAACCAGATCCTCTGTTAGAGTCAATGTATCCTCCTGAGGTCCAACCTTCCTATTTTATGTTAAAAATAATGTAACGTTGTACACTACGAAAATAATTGTATGCAAAAAAACCAAGTATCACAGTGATTTTTCTCTTGTTCCATTTGTACAAAGTCACTGCATGTTGTATGAGTGGATTAAAATCATTAGCCCTTTTAGTGAATACAGAGGAGAGCTTCTGTTTTTCCTAATACAATATAAATCATGAGTAAGCCCAGAGAGTACCAACAGGGCCAGGCAAGAGGAACTGAGAAGATAAATCATCATTCAGTGACTGAAACAGACCAAAGGGTTACTTTGACTTAAGCAGAGATGATTGAATTAATTTTGCCAGTTACAAGTTAATCAATGTAATTCAGTCATCCTGATCTTCCTGTGGAGAGAAAGACACCTCCTGAAGGCACCTCCTTGTACTATCTGCCTCCATTGACTCCTTAGGAATGAGGATGACTAATTGGATCTAGATAACCAAATTGCATGCAGCTAAATTTAGATGAGATCAGTTGCTCATTTTGTTCCTTCCCTGTAAGATGCTGAGCACATGATTCCAAGGGATGATTTGAAAGGCCTGCTCTGGCCTCCTGCATGACTCACTGCACACATCCTCAACCAAAGACACCTCTTCCAGCACCACAGTTTCAGCCTGGTTCACATTATCTTTTTGGATTGTCTGAAGTACTGCAAGACTAAGAATTTGCCACAATCTTAGGCCTTCAATTGCTCTCAATGTTACCTCCCCCCACTCCCCCCTGTCCCCTGCCACCTTGCTCCAAGTAACCCCGAAACTCTCTCTAATTTGAACTTTTTAATTCGGTAGGAGTATTGAGTGCATTCAGCCTTACAGAAATTGGTCCTTTGAGATTTGTTGATCTTTTCGCTCTTTCAGAAAATTTCATTATGATCTTAGTGCTTTTTAGAGATGGCAGCTCTTTGTATCCCACCATGTGTACTTAAGAACATAAATGAATATCTCCAGATTCCACAAGTGTCTTTATTTTGCAGTCTTATTTGGGCCTTTTCAGTACCAGTCAAGGCAGTAAAAAGCTCAGCACCAGCAAACACAAGCACCACTAAAATTGAAGAAGGTTATCTGTAAAGTTCTTAATTTCATCTGTCATTTCTTTAATTTTTTTCTTTCTTTCTTTTGGGTTATTGCCCTGTCACACCCAGTATCTTCCTCTGTAATTCTTATTTACTTCACAGAAATAAAAAGGCTATTAAAATAATATTTAGGGAGGTGTCTCACTATTTTATATATATTATGGAAAGATGAAGACATACTAAGTTAAATATGAGTAGTTAAGTTAACATAGACAATTTCATATCTCATTGTCATGTCCTGAAATCTCTCTCACACTTCCATGCTCCAGCTTGGGCATTCACTTCCTATGAAGAGAAAATCAGGAGTGCATCTCCTTGAATGTGGGAGACAAGTTAGTTGCTTAGCAAGTGGAGGAAAGGTTCAAAGAATTTTATTATTATTTTTCTTGTTTAGATTACTCAGGAAACTGGGCTCAGTTTTTTAGATAAATGTGTGTAACTAGTATTTCTAGACAGTATCTTCAGTTTCTTATAGCTACATATTATAACCTAATATATACAGCATTGATCCTTCTGCAAAACAGAATTCGATTACATTAGAAATTAAACACGGGCAGTCACAACCAAAAGGCAGTAAAAAAGAGCAATGTCAAAGGAAGAAAAATACTTAAAAATAGCAAAAGCAAATAACATAAAACTAAAACTAAAATTAGTAATGCCAAGACAGTTTTACCCTTGTCATAAAAGATGCACTTTACATCTTTGGCAACCAGATAATTCATTTTACAAATGAAATTTAGAACTAAGACTACTACCAGTGTTAATGCCAAAGTATTCCAAAGGCTTTGAGTTGGATTTTGACCTAATTGCGCTAACTGATGTTGAAATACACAGCAGTGTACAGACTGGGCATGCACACTTGTGGAGCAGTATTATCCCCTATGAGAGACTGAAAATGCCTGTAGACTTCAGGTACAACTCCTAACTGGGCTGTTCCAAGTGGTAGTAGAAGTTTTCACAGCTCAGTTTACACAATTGCTGAAGTTGGAGTATAAGGGTTTTAATAATTTTCATGGTAAACAGAATAAAGTCTGTTTATTCTGTTTAAGTCTGGAGCTATGGCTCCAATTTTGATTGGACAGCAGGTGCAAAATGCATCTAAATCTACTCACTCAAAGCCAGAGAAGAAGCTGGTGCCAGAGCAGAAAACATGCCTCAAATCTTATCAGTCCCACTCTACCACTGAAAGACTACTATTTTTTTAAAACGTTATACAAGTCTTCTTTGTTACTGAACTTCTTTTATTGTTTTAAATTAGGAGTTTTCACTTTGTGCTTTTCAGTGGATTGCTTCTGCCATGGAGGAGAGGTCATACTAACCAGTGGAGAGGAAGCCAACTGTGCAGTTATGAAACACCTCTGATTCATTTCACAGCAAAAACAACCTACAGTGACACTAACTGGATGTAGCACAGACATCATGATCATTGCACTTAAAGGAAGTTACTCACGTTATTTGTAAAACATTTCAAACCTCTTGTCCTGCTCCTGACCTCCTTCCAATGTTAACACTTCCATGCTTTTACAGATTTTTCTCTCCTATCAGCAAAGATGAGAGGTGTTCCTTTCTACTGCTTCTCAACAGATAGAAGATGAATTAAAACAGCCTTTAAAGGCTCATACTTTGAATAAAATCTAAATAAATTAAAGGAGGGTCATAAATGCTACATTTAAGGGATGTGAGAATGTTTCAATTTTTATTTACTTAAACCTATTTTTTTTTTACTAATGAGAGGTGGGCACAATCATGTGCTTACAGTAGAACAATGATTCAATGACAGAGGAGAGATTAGCAGTTTTACGGAAGGATCTTTCATGTCCTTTCTCCTCGGGTCATATCATTATCTTCAAAAGAAATCCCCCATTACCTCTCAAATCCTCCTGCTGAAGATTTGTTCCCTTGAATTAAACAGAGAAATGTTTATTTACCTCAGCTGATGATTTGTTGTAAATGATAGCAGCAAACCAATTAGGTCATCAATCTTTTCTTTTGCTTTACAAAAAACCAAAGAGACAAACCAAAAACCTCTCACCAACACTGAGAGGATTCTATACTGAAGACATTAGTGTGCTTGTGGCACAGTACCTGAGCTCCATCAGCTGTGGGTACAGCAGGCAGGGTAGCTGCAGTAGCTCCCTGTTTAGAGGGGCTCCAAGAGTAGCTGTGGAAATGCCAGCACCATGCACCCAGACAACATCCTGAGTTTCTGTTGTTGCTCATCGATGGTGAGCTGGGTGGCTTAAAACCTGTGTCTGCACGACTCTCCAGGCAGAGGACCCAAGATCTGCTCAGGCATTCATGAACTTCCTTTAAAGTAGGAAATCTCAGGATCTATCATAAATCCAGTGGTTATTACTGAAGAAGCAGCAAGGTTCCTAGGCAATCTGTCTCCATAAAACAACTAAAGTCAGACAGAGGAAGTCACTTTCATGTAAGCTGTAGTTCTTATTACCCACATGTAATTTACAACTGGGTCAAGGGAGTCTGGGAGCCACAATTGCATTCCTGCCTTTCCCGTGCTCTGCAAGGCATTGTTAGAGGGTGTTCCTCAAAAGCCCTGTTTAGGGTGGCTGAGCACTAGGGACCATGGTTTATGGTTAGATCTCTGAATAGACCTCAGACCTTCAGGGTTCCAGTTTGCAATGCCTGCTGTCTGCTGGAATTTATACCTCTGAATTAGTGGGGCTACCCAAGCTACTGCGTGAGGTGATGCAGATTTGTGAAGGATGGCGCTCATGGGTTCTGGAGAACAGAAGGCCAAAGACAGCTTTAAAGCAACTTTTCACCTTTCTAATATGACACGAATCTGGCAAAAGGATGCCTTTAACTCATCTGTCTGCACAGCCTGCAGTGTCTTCCTACACATGAAATCAGGACTCCTGTGATGGAGGATGGTGGACCTGACAGTGTGGTGCACGTGCTGGGACATCCCTGTCTGTCTGAAAAGAATCAGGGGCAGGCTTGGCTCCAATGTAAGGTTTTTACCTTCTCGTTATCTAGAGCTTTTCTTAAACACATGTCTTCAAATAGCTTGAAGTGAAGAGAATCTGGGCACCCAGGGGGACACTTGAGGCACAGTGTATATTTGCTGCTCAGAAGGTAGTATGCTGAGCAGGGGAAACACCACAAACATAAAGAGTCTGAGTCTCAGCATGAGAGAATACAGCACTTTGTTCAGTGGGGGGCAGATGGAGGAAGACAACTCGGTGCCCATGAGAAGCCCAGACATCCACCAGCTCCTGAGTCTGAGTTCATCTGTGAAGGAACTCTTAGTAAACCTGTGGAGAAGAAATTTAAGCCCACTATGGTATCTATGTAGATACCTTTCTCTCAGGCTTTAAGATATTCTGGGATAAAGATCAGCACTTTGGCTGATTCCTCCCCACTATTTTGTATGAAGTATTTAGGCATCCATTTAGAACAGAATGTAATACCTTGACTTATCTCAACTGACTGTGTTAAGAATATTTTTTAAATCTTCCATTAAAGAAATGTGATTGCTTTGATCTTTAAAAAGAAGTACATAGAGTATGCAGGTAATATTTTGCATCTGGCACTGATACCATGGCTGCTGAAATACTGTGTTCAGTTCTAGTTCATGAATAATACAGAGGTTCAGGATTTTCCCTGTTGAATAGCTTTAGGGAGCATTAGAAGAATAATGAAAGGATTAGAAAAAAAATGGCACATAATAAGGAGCTTAACCTGCTTTCATATTTGGTAGAAGATGGAGGGGACCTGAAGTGCTTGATTCAAGGATAAAAATCTGTTCATAGAGTTCTCCAGCCTAGCAGATTTAAAGGCTGAAAGCCAAAGCTTAAAAAAAATTGACTAAAATTTAATGTCTACTTCTCACTTTGAAGGTACAGAAAAAGAATTGCAGAGAAATAATGGGTTCTAAATAATTAGAAATTTGAAAATGGGGATCATACCAAGCACAATGCGCTATTGGGTTTGAGCTACAAATTAGTTAAGAGGTCCTGTGGCTTCCATTATGGGGAGGATAATACCAGGTGATATTCATGGCCTTTTTTGAATGCTCTGTGAAGTGGTATCCTTGGTAGCACCATTTACTGTGACAGAGTTACACTCAGCAATAATTTGGCTCAAGAAGTTGTAAATAATTATTAGTAAAGTGAGGAGAAGAGAAGAGAAGAGAAGAGAAGAGAAGAGAAGAGAAGAGAAGAGAAGAGAAGAGAAGAGAAGAGAAGAGAAGAGAAGAGAAGAGAAGAGAAGAGAAGAGAAGAGAAGAGAAGAGGAGCAACCAAAACATGCTTTTTTTGTTGTTTGTTTTGAGTTATCTGAACTCCTGCTTATGAAGTGACAATTAAGATTCTCTGTAGATTTGGTGGGGATTTAATGGTTATTAGAAATGACCTGAGTAAATTTGATCTGAATCCTTAGAAAGACAGAAGTTAGCCTTAAAAGCTCCTCAGTAAGACATGGAACTCATTAGACTCAAAGTTTAAATTCTCTTTTCATGTGGGCCTTTCGTGCCTCCAGTTGGAGGGGGAGGAAAAGCAGCAGCATAGGAACACTAAACTGGAGAAACACTAAACTGGAGAAACCTAAACCATAACACAACCCATTTTATGATTCTATGAAACTGTTGGATGTGTCCTACTTTCAGAGAAAATTAATCTCTTCTCTACATCTCAGATTTGGACTTTTCATTTTCAGTCACTGCTTGCTCGAACCAGTGTGTAAATATTGCTACATATTACTAAATATTTTACCCTGTATTTAGGTATAATTGTATTTCAGTACGCTGGGATTCCAGCTGAGGAGTAGACCCCTATTTTTGTGAACTATAAAGGCTTTGTTTTGCCCTGAGCAATACCTCTCAGTGAGGAAGTTGGTCTGGCCTTCTTTGCACAACGAAGCTGGGATTGCTCATCTGATTTTGTGATTACTGTTAAGGTCATAGAATCACAGCATAATTTGGTAGAATGGTCTCTTGAAGGTCATTGAGTCCTTCAATGGTCTCCTGCAAGACCAAGCAGAGCAGGTTTGCTCAGGATCTTGTTCAGTCAATTTTCGAGTATCTCCAAGGCTGCAGTTTCCACATTTTCCTGGACAACTCATTCACTACCCTAAAAAAAAACCAAAAAACCAAAAAACAAAAAACAAACCAGAAAGTTCAAAAGAACCCACCAAAACCCCCAAGACACTTCCCTGGTCATTTACTATATTTATTCACCAGACCAAGTAAAGCCAAGTAGATGTGAGAGCGAGCTTTCATCCTTGTATCAAGATGGAGATTGATGATGTTCCAAGGCATCAGAATAAAAGGAATTTGATCTTGAAACCACATCTCATGTTTTGAACAGCAGAAAAAAACTAGCTTTGGGCCACTTGATGCCAATGTGATGACTAAAGCCTCTGCAACACTTGCTGTATTTCTAACTAAAAGTCTGCATATTGATTTTATTAGACTTTTTATTACTAGAGATTTGCTTTCACCCTGAAAAATCAGCTTCTTTTGCAAATGTCACAGGGTTGTTGTTTTATTTATTTTTTTTCTATATTAATAATAAAGAGCCTGAAATAACAGCTCAGCTGTGCAAAGTCCAGTACAAAAATTCAGCAAGAAATTCTACACTGGTACCACCTTACACCCAAATAGCCAAACTAAAGTCTAAGCAGGTGTAGACACAAGAAATATGTAATTTGCTCATAATAGGTTATTATCCAAGACTGAGAAAGATGGAACTCGCCATCTTCTTCCAGCCCAACCCTGTGTCCATGAAGGACTCTCAGAGGAATCCCATGGACATCACCTCTGAAATTCATTCCTCTCCTCCCGAGTGGACATAATTTCTGCTAATGAAAAAGGAGAGAAGAATGGAAGCAATGCAATTAGATTTGAGACAGACTAGGATATTGATCTGCTTTTCAACTGTATGCTTCTAACAGGAATTTTATCAAGATTTGCTAATGACCAGAGTGTTTTACTGTAAACTCTATTCAGTGGGTGGTTATAAATGCTGGCACAGCACCCCAACACACATTTTTGTTTGATAAAAATGCAAATAAATAAATAAGGTGTCTCTTGAAAGCTGTTTTGTGTTCCTTAAAAGCTCTGGCTTAGAAATGGGGGATCTTAAGGAGGTGTGAAAATTTAGCACTACAGTCTTAATTCTGCTGTCATTCCCATGGCTGCTCCAGCTGTTCCAGGCAGTGGGAACTGCACCCTGGAGAATGGGGGCAGGACAGGAATTAATGGAGCAGTGTGGCTTTGCACCAACCAAGGAGCACATCCAATGTGCCTCACACACTAATGGCACCACATAAATAAATAATGACCCCTTCTCCTCAGGGATGGGGGTGGTGTGATAAAAGAGGAAATCCTGGCCTTTTACAGTCCATGCCAGACTTCTCCTTGACATCAGCCAGGCCTGAATTTCACCACAGAGGGATTTATTTCAGACTTTCTTCTCAGCAACTTTGTGCTATTCTGAGAAAGCATCCCTGGCAGTCAGAGAGTGAACATTTACACAACTGCAGAGACCCACTGATTTAATGCCCCAGATTGCCACCAGGATTAGTCACTTCAGAGGCAGGTCTGTGGCTTTAAATTGCAGTAGCATATTTCAGCAGGTTTCAAGGGGCTGAACCCAACATTTCCAAGGAAAAACAACTTATTTTGTGATGATATAATTCCACCATGGGAGTCTCCATACACTGTGAATATGGAAAGGAGGGAATCGTAGGTGTAGTTTTGAATGCAGTTGGACGTGGGTCTCGTAGCTATTCCCTCATTATAAATGAGTGGTTTGGGTCTTGGTTGTCTTCCTGAACAAATCCAGAGCAAAAATGATCCATCAAAATTATCATACTTGAAGAAAACATAATTCCTTAACCAGGACCAGTTAAAAGAAAGTGATGGTTAATCTCATATACATCTGCCTTTCATTTCCCTACTAAAATACCTATTTTCTGCTGAACTAATCTATCTGGGAATTTTCTGGATCTATAATGAGATCTTTTAACTATCCCACTGCCATAATGGTGGGAGCTGAATGTCAGAAAATATCAGTATTATAATTTTGGAGAAGGCATAATGAATGATACTAATGCCTGTAATACACTTGTTATATTAATATATTATACTAATTTCTTGTTCGAAAATATTGCAATGTAAATTAAAGTCATGTCCTGAAAATCCAGGGAAGTAGAAAGTTCTCTATAACTGAAAAGAATCTCTAAATATTCCCACAGTGGGTTTCATTTATTCAATCTAGCCACACCAGAAGATGCAAGTGTTCTCTGAGGCAACTTTCTGGAGTCTAGTTTTGGATTTTGGGAGGATCTGACCATACAAGAGACTTTGAGAAGGCACAGGTCTGTCTGTGGTAAGGACTTGCTTCCAGCCCCATTGGTCCCAGTTCACTCCTGTGGCAATGACCCAAAGACACCAGTGGGGTTTGCAGGGCTCCAAGGGCAGGACTGGAGCTGGGAGCTGCAAACCATCCATGTGACAAACTGTCCAAGGGCACCAAAGGCAGCTCTGCAGGGCAGCACAGACCCAGCAATGCAGCTCACAGTAAAGAGGATCAGCGTTAAATGCTCTCCCACCCTGCCACTGAACGGGAGGCCCTGTTTGGTTCTTTACTTCATGTGCCTTGTGCTGGTCTCCTTTCCTGGACTCACAGTCTCCTTCTCCTGAAGAAAGATTTCTGCTTTCATGTACAGTCTCAGACAGCTGGTGACTGGAGGAAGTTCAGCTTTTAAGGGAACCTAGTGACTTTATATCTTAGTTTTCCTGGTTTCTAGCTGGTGTCTGAGACCAATAAAATTTTCCCAATGAGGGGCAGTGTGTACATTGAATATTTCCCCTTTAGTCACTGTTAACTACCAGACAATTGGGTTACATATATGAACAAGTAAGAATTACTGATTCGTAACCAATCTGTAGACCATACATATTTCTGTAAACAGTAAATAAAGTTTAGACTCTTAGTTTTCAATAGAAGTCAAGTTTCTGGGTGAAAAATTTATTATAATTTTATTATTATAAGTGGGACATTCAAGACATGGATAAATCAATGCCACTTTTTTTGGGTGTAATTTAATATTCTTAAAGAAAACCAGAAAAAAAATCCAATGATAATGGTAAAAAAATGCTGATAAAAATTTATTTTCTGTTGAAAGTCTTGGTTCTGCTGAAGCTCTCTGCCTGTGCAGAGATATTCCAGATAGACAGAAAACTCCTAAGATCTAGAATATTTTCTATGGTGTCCATATTACATATAATATGCAGTTAGTTACAGTGTAAAAATAGCAATACGCACAATCTATCAGTGGCTTTTTCAAGACAGGATTAAGAATTAGAACAAAGTACTTCAAAGCTAAATTAGGAATAGTACGTGAAGACATGACTCTTAGATTCTTTAATTTTTTTTCTATAATAGCACATCCCATTCCCCAGAATAGCTTTTTCTTCTTAAAATCCATCTTTTTCTTAGATTTTACAGCTTCTCACTTCTTGAATTACTCTGTTGAAAGAATGATTTGTTTCAAAATACTGCATTTCTGAGTACATCATAAAAATATATCTCCCGTTCCTAATGAAGTAACTTTACTTAAAGCATGGAAAGCAAGCAGTAAATTTTAATGCATTGGAGTATAAAATAAGCATGGCCGTAGTTTTTGACTCAAAAGTCTGTCAGGGCAGTATTCTCTTTCCAACAGCAACTGCCTCAGGCAGCACTGCAATTTAAGCGAGAAGCCAATAAAATATCTGACCAAATGGTTATTGCTGTGAAATAAATCTCATATATGAAGAATATCTAACTGGCACTATTTGTATTTATAACAATACAAATCAATGTTTGCATTAATATTAAAAGCAAAAAATTAATTTTATGAAACTCTTATTTATTCTAAAATACTCCAGTATGCCTTTGAAGTGGCTAAAACTGAGAGACCCCCAGGAGACTCTGGGTCAGCCTTGTATGCAGCTGGAATGGAGAATTCAACACAGCTCTTTTCTTAACACTTTCCCAGATGGGTCTATTTTTCTTCAGTTGTTTAAGCTTCACACCTTCACTGCATAGGGGTTTAACAAATTTTTTGTCAGACTTAGGTATGCTTTACAGATATGCATGATATTTCTGATTTCCTCTCCCCCTAAATAAATGCAATTTTAATTTTTTTTATACGAACCCCTCCAATGTGTGCCATTATCTTTCCTTAATGTTGACTTTTGAAAAACATTTCAATGTCAACCACATAAATTATCATTAAGTTCAAGTGTTAACACCAACTGAAATGAAAAGGGCTAGACTTTGTCTTTTCAAACATACCATACTTTGTGTTCTGTTGTTTAAAAAAGACAGCTATGCATGAGCTTTCACCAGCTTTTACCCAGTGCATATGCAGAAGCTCTTTTTCAGAAGCATAAAAACTTGAATCATGTATTTTAAAAAATGAAAGCATGTGTGGTGCAAAATCTGAACCTGTCACAGAAACTAGACAAATAGCTTAAATGGGCCAGATCTAGCCAATGAACAGTGTTTAACAGCAGTGATTTATACTATTTCCCTTTCATGTTATAATAATTGTCAGGAATTGAATTTATGTTGTGTCATTTCCTGTTCTAGCTGCAATCTTGTCTTCGAGAAAAAAGGTTTTCAGAACTTTAATGCCTTCACTGTTCTTGGAAAGATAACAGCAAACGGGACTATTTTATGATTTCATTGCTTGGTTATTCATGTTCTTTCTTTCTGTAGCCTTCAGGGAGAACTAGGAGGAAAGGGCAAGACGAAGAATTGTCTTCCCGTCGAAAACACAAAGAATTGGATTGTTGTTGCGGAAGGCAAAAAGTGAGCAGGGGAAAATGATGTTCCCCAAATTACTCCATAACAGGAAGCCCTATAAATGTCTCCCATCCCTCTGCTAGATCTGCATCAATTTGCAGTGTGAGCAGCAGAAAGGGCAGATGTTGGATCAAAGAGGAAGCATTTACCTAAACAATGAAAAAGCACTCCTCCAAATAATCTACACCCAATGCAAGCCAGATTGCACAGAGCCATTACTCGCTAACAGAGAGGCAGAAGATTTCTATTAAGCATGGTGTTGCTTGATAGCAGCAGAAGCAAAGAGACAGTGAGCATGAGGAGAGACACGAATGCCTGATAGGAATTCAGTCCACAAGCCAGCAAGAAATCATTAAGTGTGTACGTTTCATCACAATATCTAATGTGATATTTTGTTCTTTATTGACATGATACATGCCTTTCAGCTCTTAAGTGGAATTCTTCCTACTGAAGTGCACATATCTGAAAATGAGATATACTGACTCATAAAATTCAGCAATACACTGAAACAAACAGTAAACAAACTGTCCTAGAAGTTCTCTTGTCACCATGGCAGGAGAGAAATACCAAAGAGTGAATTTAGTCTGTGTTCTGCAGAGTTGGATTAAAACAGAGGCCTACTCCAGTTAAAATGATATTTCAGTTCTCAGTGAATATTACCATAATATCCCAGCAAAAAATGCAATTAATATTCCTCCAGATAGGAACTGGGCTACTGTGTCTCCTTTTGCATCTAAGTCTCCCTCTTCCTGGGAAGCACACATTTCTCCTCCATCAGAAATGAGTCACAAAGGCATCTCCAGCATCTTGTTTAGCTAGACAGAGTCTGCCAGACTAGGGAAGAGGCAGTCCCCTGGAGCCTTTGAGCAGCGCATTCCTATGGAAGCAGGAGTTGGAGCTAGACGATCTTTAAAGGTCCCTTCCAACAAAAACAATTCTATGATTCTGTGGTTTTGCTGCATCTCTCTCTTTTCCATGCTGAGAGCAGGAGTGGGGCATTGAATGATTGTGGTGACAATGCGCTCCTCAGGCTGCTGATGGTGGGGCAGAGCCAGCAGTCAGGAGAAACCTGTGCAGAAGAGCTGGAGCCATGTGCCTTGCAGGGACTCCCTGGCACAACCTCTCCCTGCACAGGGTGCCAGAGGACAGGGAAGGTTTGGGGAGGAAGTGGTTGGAGGGCAGTGGAGCTGGATGAGCACCCAGCCTGCTCCCATCTGCAGGGCCAAGGTGGAGCTGGGAGCAATGCCAGCAGTGTTACCACCTCCTCTGCTGTTTCAACCACTCTTGTCATCTGCCTCCACAGGATAAATACCTAACAAACTGCTGTCTACCCTCCATTACCTGCATGAAAGGAGTTTGCTGGATTTTTGGCAGGGATTGCTGAGGTGGTGGCACGTCTCACAAGCATGCATCACCCCAGAAGCACTGGCCCCACCAGCTGTGCTCTGCAGAGCTGCTCTACATGTGGGCAGTAAATCTGTTGCATCAGGAGGACACCAGATTTACTGTGAGGAGGAGGCTGGCTGCCCAGTGCACACATATATGCATTGTGCTCCAGATACACACATATAGCTGGTCAGCCCACAGTCATATTTTCCCTGGAATTTGGGGACTGCCTAGAAAGAAACCCAGTTAGATCTGCTGCCCCAGGGAAACCACTACACATCTGGACATTTGGGATGGAGGGGCAAAGTTAAACACCACAAACAGAAAATTTCCTGTGATAATATACTTAGTATTCTAGTACATGGTATCTCTTTACCCAGGAAACCTCATTTCTTCCCTCTTGACTTCTTTCAGTTTATCTACAAAATAGACATCAATGATTCATAAACCCCATGATCTTCTACCTGTGAAAATGACAGTGATGCTGAAAAGGCTGAAGGAAATTTGGATAGCTTGGATTTCCTACCTCAGTCAGTTTCAAAAAGGCCACATTGTGCCTCTGGTATTGGAGGTTGTTTCAAAAGTCTGTAATGATACAGCTTAGTCCTAAAGCCAAAGCACTGTATTTATGTGACTTTCACATACCTTATTATTTTGATCCCAATATAGTTTATAAGGTTTCCTTATCCTACTTTGGAAATGCTCTCAGCTTCTGACCATTCTCCTTTTTTAAGTCTCAGCTGCATTGAGAATAATAAGAGCAGAAGCAGAGAATCAGTCCTGGCCAGATTCTGACTACACATCCCAGATTCACACACTGATATATCTGGTCACTTCTAGTGGAATGAATTCAAAACTATACTGGAACAGACTCAGGATACAAAGGCCAGAAGTTTAAAGCTCAGCTCCCTCTCCAGCACTAAGCCAAGGTCCCCTTTGCAGTAAGAGGACATGGAAGGTGACACTGCTGAGGGTTGCTTTTGTCAGGCTTCTGCAGCACAGTCTGCATGCTCCTAACGCTGCTCGGGAGGAGTATCCCTGAACAGAAAGACATTCAAGCAGGGCAGAGTTGTAAGGGATCTATTTTGCTCTGTTCTTCCTTCAAACCTAAATTGATCAAACCTAAATTTGTAGTGCTCATCTCTTAGGATGCAAAACCAAGTTAAGAAAATAAAGGGTATTTGGGATTATGATCACTTGGAGCACAGTGACTTGGCACAACCTTTTACCTGTCTTGTGTTTTCTAGTATGGACAAATAACTTGATTTTTTTAGAGCTTGCAGCATAACCTCCTCATTATCACATTTGTCGAAACAGATGGGAAAGCATTTGGAAGGGCTGCTTAGAAAGTGGTGCTTTCTACAAAAAGAAAGTTGTATTTAAACACTGTTATTCAAGTTGTTGGGGAGGCAACAAATTCAGCTTCCCAAATCTGATCCATTTGCATAATTCATCTTTTGTTCGTCAGTTTTCTGCTTGCTGTTCACATTCCCTTCTTGCCCTTTACAACTCCACTGTGTAGGATATGTGCAAAATAATAGGACCAACATAAGCACATGTATTTCATAATCCCAACAACCATTTTACAAGCTATTTTTTACACTTTTTTTTTGTGGCTTCATTTGGGCTGGATTTCCATTTTCTGAAAGATATCTGTTTAGTTGAATAACCTCTTGAGTTTTTCAATTATCCCATACTGTTCAATGTTTCTTTTGCTTTTCTCCTAATTTTCTTGTTTTTTAGTTTTTTCTTTTTACATGCCTTCTGTGACTGTTAAGAGATATTCTAAGATTTTTAATTTTGCTTCTTTTGATTTTAAAGCTTTTTTTATTATTATTTGAATGGGTAGGCAGCTGGTGTTCTGTGACAAGAGCAGTAATTTTCTATCTGATGAATAGTTTATTTGAGGAAAAATGCAATTCTGGTTGTCCCAAAACTATTAAAAAAATTAGGTCAAATTCATAAAATAGTTTTGGCTGGAAAAACAGCAACTTTGAGACATTACATTAGCAAAAATGCTGGATAAGGAATCAGCTACCTTTCATCTGTAGCTTTTGAAGCTCTCTCAACTTTATTTCTCTGAATTCCCTCTTTTTGAGGGTTAGTGAATGTAGATCTCAGCAGAAGGCTGTAGGCATCATCTTGCACTCTGGGGCAGCATCTCAGGTGTGTCCCCAGACTCACTCTTGTGCACAATGTGTCTGTGTTGACTCAGAGCACATTTAAATATCTAATGGAAAATGAATCTCCTCCAACAGGTGGGACTGAGGAAGACTGAGATCAAAATTAAGTACAACCAGGTGGCAGAGAGCTCCATACTGAAGGGAAAAATGTGAGGTCAAGACTTCTCAGTGAGGAAAAGACTGCATTCTGTTTAGCCACCCCAGGACCATTCCATAAAAACTCCTCCTGTGACAGTTCTGAGATTTCAATCTCTGGCATTTGCCTGCTTTTCTAGACTAATTAATTGATAAAATCCAGTTCAATAATTCTTCTGTATATCAGATTATTCCGAGATTGATTTTTGTTTATGAACCCAATTAGAGAACATTTTCTGCAGCATATAAGAATAGTTATAACTGAAGTCCTATATGATAAGTGATTTTACTGATTAGTCAGCAGCTGACATCTACCAAAGAATCAGACTGAAAATTACCTATATAGTCTTGGACATGAAATTCATACAATATACTGACTTAAAATGACCTAATTTTGCCTCTGACTGAAAAATGATGGCCTCTTTGGACTGCTTTGGTGAATTACCTTGTCCTTTCTTGGGGTTTTAGACTTCCTCAATTAGAAAAAAAAAATAGATCTGTTTAATGTGAAATAGTTCAGCATGACCATCAGACAGGGCAGAATTTTCTTTGCTCCTTACTTGTTCATACCCTGATGAGAGCATGAATATTATTATTGCTAAATAAGATACAGTGTGTTAGAGGAAATGAGTATCTTCTTCAGTATAGGATTCTAAGGTTCTATTAATTAAGGTTTATTAATTATCAAATTGGTTAATTTCTTATTCACGGTCAATATATTACACCAGTTTGGCAGGAGCTTGGTGTCTCCTGCTCCCTGGTTCTGTGACTGCTTCTTTATATAACAGTACTAAACTTTAACTACAATTAACTTCAGAACTATAATGATTTTCCGGCAAAATGATATTATTCTTTCATGTAAAGCCTCCCTCTGGGGCAGTGGTTTGTATTCAACTTCACTGGAGCAGTTGACCTGAGTGCTGGCCATGACAAAGGCCAAACATGCTGCTGTGGAGCCAGGAGCCCACACTAGCATGGTACCCTGCCATCCACATCCCAACTGGTTCAGGAAAGAGAATAAATAGGTGTGCACATGAGTGTATGTGGGCACCAGGCAGGGCAGCAGATCTGCTGCACCTTACGGGGAAACTCGTGTGCTCAGAACACACAGGGACTGTATGTTTAGTGAACCATATCACATTCTTGTTACAGGCTAAAAATTCCAAAGCAAAATGTGTAGACAAGCCTGGTGTGAGAGCCTATTTAAGGAAATTGTCTCTGAGTCCTGGAGCCATCTGTGATATAAAAGTATAGTGCACGGACTCCTTGAATAAAAGGATTCACTGGCAAGGCTTGCTGGAAATCTCAGTCAGAGATGCTTCTCCTACTGCAGGCAAAGAGATCTTCCACATGATGAATCAGACCTACTCAGAATGTCTGCTGTGCAGAAGTGATGTCAGGCTTCAGAAATGTCTTACTGGAGGCCTGGTTTGATCTGGGAAGAGAACAGGGGTCACATGCTGCTGGAGTAGGCCTGATGTTCTTTTGGAGTGACCTCTAGAAATAATAATCATGAGAAGAAGCAGTTCAAGGGCTGTAGGCTAGAACCACTTGGAAACTAATGACAGCTCTGCTTGTGCACTGAAGTTTCCCTCATAGGCTGCAGCACTGATTTAGTTGGTATGTTAATATGGAAGTCTAAATTAAACCAGGCTTGTGTCAGTACTATCGAAGAGGCACATTCACTCAGCCCTGCAGTTTTATAAAATGCAAAGAAAGAAAACCATATGGCAGATTAGGGCAAATTGCTCTAAAATTGTGGCTGAGAGCCAAGGGAGAGTGAGCTTGAGAGAGTGTTCACGTCTGTTTGAAATATGCCCACTTTCACTCTGCTGCTTTACACGCTTGGAAGTGGAAGGCTCATTTCCCTTTGAGCTGAAATGTATTAAATACACCACATCTTAAAGAAAGTAATGTGTCCAGCATTTGTGAAGTCACAATATAAGCATATATATTATTTTCTTTTTTTTTAAATTTGGATTGGATTTACTACCAAAGACTGAATAAAAGAGCTTACTGCAAGCCCAGGAGCATCAAGGGGGGAATGAACACATGTAATAAGCAACACTTAGTAGACAGTCCTGGCTGTTATTACTGCACGTATAGCACAACAGTGACTACAAGATTTATGCAGGAACTGAGATCATGCAGCACTGAAAATAACTATAATAATGATCCCTGCTCCAAAGAGCTTTCAGTGTAGTTTTATTTTCTGAGCTGTGAGAAGCTGGAATAAGGAAATGAAATAGAAAGGATAATAAATAAATGGCACTTTGAAAACTTCTTTACTTTTAATAACCTAGAAAGGTGTCCTAGCACTTTGTCACTCAGAATAAGGAGAAAAAATGAAATTTATGTTTTCTTTGTAGCAATTTGGCTTTGCTCCACTGTTCCTCTGAGTAATTGCACCCATTTTCTGTGGATGCTCTGTGGATGCTCTATGGATGGGTGGGAGCAGGACAAAGCAGGGTGCTGAGGAGCTAATACTCTGCAGTACCTATCACTGAATGAGTACTGAAATGCACAGCGATGGCAGAGAGCCCCTGGGTCGTCAGCAGAAGTACCCTCCAGGTTACCAAAAGGTCATTTCTTACATCACAAGGATCCTCTGGATGAAAAGCTTCCTCTTCTCTATCCTGCAGGTCCTAAATCCTTAATCTTAGGGTACTGTCAAGACAGAAAACTCAGAGGTTGCAGCTTCAGAGGATTACAAGTCCAGATCTGTGTAGAACCTCTGAATTTTTTTCTGCAGCCTCATTTATCCTAACTGCAGTCAGGACTGTGCAGCCTGTAGCCAAGAGAAGTCTTGCACCTGCCTTTAAGTAGTGAGGGCCCTGCTGTGTGTTATGGAAATTATGCAAGCCAGCCACCACGGCCAGGATTGATTCTGTGAGTCAATTGAATTGATAAGCTGAAAGGCAGATTCCTCTGGAACAGCTGTTATATCAGTGGGGCTACAGCTCAAGCGGGGTGCCTCTGAAGACGGACCTCACACAGAGAAGGAGCTGAACAACTATTCTCTTGCACTCCAAATTCCCCACCCTTCATGTGAGAGATGGGACCTTTGGTACTATTTGGGCCTGGGGTCCCATCCCTCACTGGGTACCTCCACTGTCTCCAAGAAGTGGCTTCCTTTCTTATCTCTGAGGGTGCAGCTTCTGTTAATGAATGCAGCTTCCTTATCTTCTGGCTTGAATGGACTCTGGGGTTCTTGGTGTATGTGACTGGGTAAAAGTTCATCATATCTGAGTGGAAATTCACAGCTTGTGGCCTAAGGTTTAAGCAAATTTGGCTACTAATGGTGCACAAGTTCTGCTAAAGGAGCTGTAGAGAAGTAGATACCAAATCACACAGCATGTGCCAGCTCAGCAGGTGATTCCACCAGCTGCCACCCTGCCATCATGACACTGGCCAGTCTACAATCTGCCACTGAAACAGCACCCAGCTGTCTGCTCCAAGCCTTGAAAATCCCTGATGTGACTGCTGAAAACGTTTTGGAAAGCCTCTGCCTTGCACCAGGGCAGTGCTGCACCGTGCTGCCAGTGTGGGGTACCCGCAGATACTGCTCTGGTTTCCATGGTAACTCTCCCTGTGCATTTATAGTCTCTCACTTACAGCCTTCATTAGATTTAACATTCAGAGAGACATTGATTAAAACATGACATTCCTAGCACACTGAAAAACCCATTTTGTACAAAACCCTATTATGTGGCAAAGACAAACTGGTTGATGGCCAAATTAGTTAACAGAAATTTCAGATGACATTGGAACAGACCACAAAAGGATGAATTTGTACAAAGTTAAACGCTGAAGTGTTTCTCCCAAACTTAGTGATGCAGACTGGAGAAATGTGGTGCATGGGTATACCAGGGATGTGTCACACGAAATGTGTCTGCAGAATCCAAATCTAACCTGAGGTGACCTCATTCAAATATTGCTCAGCAATGAACTTAAAAGGTA
Source organism: Rhipidura dahli (assembly GCA_013399225.1). Taxonomy (NCBI): domain Eukaryota; kingdom Metazoa; phylum Chordata; class Aves; order Passeriformes; family Rhipiduridae; genus Rhipidura; species Rhipidura dahli. The sequence goes on along the minus strand of VXAC01007637.1, from coordinate 894,199 downwards.
TTGAGGCACTATCAAAGCAAGATGTTTGCTTAGACAGGGATGCAGAAGGAGGACAACAGGAGTCACCTTCCCCTCACTAGTTCCCATCCCTCTACCAGCTGGATCTTGCTGGAGGCCAGAACTTTTATATGGTGCTCTGTGATGGAAACAGCAGGGCAGAAAGGCTCTAAGCTTCCACTATGATCCCTCCACCCCCTGAAAATGTCTTTGACCACCAGCTGCTGTCCTGGGATCTTCTGCTCTTCATTTTCAGTTCTACAATATGAGAATTATCTTCCTTTCTCACTCCTACCTTTTGGCTGGAGATCCCCACTGCAGACTCTGCTCCACATCAGAACTTGACTGGGGAGGGGAAGAAGGGCAGCAGAGACCTCAGGGAGGTAACAGTGTCCCAGCTGGGAGGGGCACAGAGATGTGCATCAGAAACTCAGGGTGGCCAGGTAGCACAGGAGGAACACGATTAGCACCAAGAGCAGCACAACTGAAACCGTAACTAATAAAATGTGGGGAGGTGACAGAATGCACACTCAGAACAGCAGAACTATCATGGTTTCAGTGCACTGCTCATTGCCAGTTCAGCCTCAATGAGACTCATTTCCACCTACCTCCTGCTCCTGCCTCATTCTATACCTAAGAACAGGAAAGAAATACCTGGATTTCATGGAAACCAGCTCCCACCCAAGGAGAGGCATCTGCAAATCCTTTCAAACAGAACGGAGTCATAGGGCTGCACGGACACCCAGAGGTCATTTTGCCTGCTGTTCCTCCACTTTTTAAACCTTACTTCTGGATAACCTTTTTGAAATTATGCCAAGGATCATCTAGTACAGCGTTGCCATGATGGTTTTCATTTATATCCAAATAAAATTCAGCTGCCCTGGGAAAAAACTACAGAGACATTTTTTGTCCTCTTTTTTTTTTTTCCCCTGCTCGCATGCCTGGAAATATATATATGTGAGCATTTCTATTTAAACAATTTAAATTTATATTTAAAATTGCTTTGAAGTTTTTTTCAAAACAATTGTGAAATCACCTTGTGATTTTTTACAGATCACTAAATGCTTCACAGATCACAGTCTGAGACATATTCATCTACATTTGAGGTCTGTATTGGGAGGAGATGAATTGCACCTTAAGGCTAACTGTACACTAAGAAATTAAACATGGCCAGGAAGCAGTGCTGGGCACTGGAATTCAAGCATCCCTACAAAAACAAAAATTGCCAAAGCTTTACCAAATAACAATTGGGCACAGCTCAGAGGTCAGCACATGTGAGGAGCCATTCCCAACACAACTTTTCTGCATGGCCTCTGTTTTGGAGAGTGAGAGAAACTGCAGGCAGACACTCACTAAAAATAACCCACTTTGGCCTTAATGCAAGAGAATAAACATGATTCTATTTGTTTTACTCATATATTTTAGTTGATGCAGTAGACACGTTAATGGGGTCAGATGTAATGCAGACTGTACAGATTGTATCAAAAGGTGTCACCACATATCAACCTGTCATCAGCCACTACAGAATCAGAATATATCCTAATAGCTCAGTAGAAGTGATAAGAGTCTTCACCAGATCCCATGGTCTCTGAGATCAAATTGCTTGGCATAGTGTTTTCATTAGACATTGCTTTCCTTTTAATGAATTTAATTAGGCATTTATTTAATGCTAATAAATATTGCTGAAAGGTGTACCAGAAAAGACATTATCACTTTTATGAAAATTAATTTGGTTTGATTTCAGGTCTCCAGAAATAAATGTTACAGTCGAGGCTACTGGTATAGGCTTTTGCTCTACTTATGGACCATGATAGCCTCCTCCAGAGGGTGATTCCTCCCAGAAAAAGCAGATGTTTGAGAGAGGTAGAATTACTCCAGGGAGGATTTACAGACACTTCTTGTGGTCATAAAAAGACATGAGGCCAAATTTTCAGGTGAAATATATTTCAGTCATATACCATACATTTCAAACAAAAATAATGAAAAAGATTTTCAGAAAGGAAATGAGTAACTGAAACAGAACAGACTGTTTAGGAAGGCAAAGCTATCAATGCTAGAGTGATTTCCCCCATACCTTGCTTTGAACTAAGGTAAAAACTGTAAAGTTTTATCTCCCCAGCAATGAAAGATAAACTTATATAAAAGAATGAAAAACAATGGGTTTGATTCTTGACTGTGCTTCAGCATTCTACATAAAACGTCTGCATTTGTGTTCTTCTATACTTTGTTTCCTTCATTCTTTCAAGCATTAGTTATTTACAGGAAGGAATCTGTCTATGGATTTGTCCAGTGAACAGTGCAGTAGTGTCTCCATGGTTGGTTCTTTCTCAAGGGACTATCATAGATGGTAACAAATAAATAATAACCTGTGTCTTTTCTCTCTCTGTTTTGCCCAGCTAACCATTCAGTCACTCCTTAACTTGGATTTCTCACCAGAAGGATTTTCTATGATCATGCAAGACACATGGGAAAAAAAGAGTTTGTAAGTCAGTACTTGGTCAGATTTCTATCTGTTCCTATATCAGTGGTTTATATCTTGAACATATCTCATTTGTCACCTTTACTTTGCAATTGGGCAGAAAATGAGATTTAGCCAGCTGCCAGATTAGCCCTGTGTGTAGCATGAACATAGTTCAAGAGCTCTTATCAAGTTTTGGAGCAGATTATCTCAGAAAGTTCAAATGATTGCCATGAATTACACTGCAGCTGTATTCTCCCAGAATACAAAGAACTCACAAGTTACAGTACAAACCAACACATGATTTTTCTTGGTAAAGAAACCCCCACTTTCTGTTGATATTTTCCAGTGGAGCTGAATGAGGAGAAGAAAAGGACTTGGGCAGATGGTGGGGACATGCTGAATGCTGTTTATTCTGCTTCAGAACATCTATCAGATTCACTGCCAGAAGCAGAGCTCACTGAAAAAATGAAGTTTCTGTGCTATTCTTCAAACCCTAGAATTCTTGAGCTTGTGTGTGAAAATGTCAAAACACAGGCTACACCTCAAGCCGTTGCAGCCCTCTCACCCACAGCTACACTGGGTGGCTGGAGGCTGGGCTGCCTTGTGGTGGAGAAGGGGAACAGAGACCACCATGGCCAAGAACAGGTGCTCCCACTGGCAGGGGACAGATCCAAGTAGGTGCCAAGGGCCCTGCTGAGTTCAGGGGTGTCGTCACCTTATCCAGGAGATGGGACAGCCACGGTTATCACGATTTATTACTTGAAAAATCAACAAAGCATCAGTCTCAGAGGCCTTGATTTAGTAACACATCACCATAACTGCAGACAGTCATGGGTTTCAGAGTTACATGGCAATTTATAATAAGCAATTAACACAAAACTTTGTTTTGACTCTGTAAGCTATCACCTCTGGTACTTTTTACTGTATTGTCTGTTCCACAACCAATGACTTGCTAGCTCACATACACACATATACTTCTATTATAACATCTAAAGTCATTAACTCTAAAAATCACATTACTATACTTAAAACCATTCACCATATTAATACATATTCTTACTTATAACTATACTAACATAGGTTTATAATTCTTCTGCTTAAGGTCCGTATACCTTTGTCATTACATCAATCCAGCCTCTTTCCAGAGCTGTAAATTAAACTCAGTAATGCTTGTGGAAGTCCCTGCTCCTCTGTTTCCCACACAGGGGGAGTCAAGGTCGTTCAGCATCTCAGCTGATCAAGTCCTAGGAATTCACAGCATTTATTCTGCACATCACCCAAAAGCAGTTGGTCCTGTTCCTTTCCACACGAGCAAGCTCCGCTCCAGCCAGGAGCATTCTGGAAAAGGCCTCAGCTGGGAAGTACTGACTCTCTGCTATTGGAATGAATGTCACTGGTGGGAAATCATTGTCTAGGAGTCTGTAAGCCATGTATCTCCATTATATCTGGTTTGAATACATTAGAATAAATTTAGGAAGCAATTCATTTCAGTAGGCAGTACAACACAGACAATAAACAATAACACTCCACTTTTCAGACATACTACTTGTACTCAAAGACTGAAGTGAAACATGAGGACTCCCAGTTCTAGCAGTGCTGTTTCCATTTTCATAGGGCCAGCCCATGGGTGTGGAGGCGATGGACATGCTGTGTTGAACCCAGCACACTTTTCCCTCAGTTTTTTTCTGAACTCAATTGTTTTTTTTTTTCTTTTTGCCATTCTACTCTTTCTTTGATGTCTGATGGAGGCTTTCAGTGAGGTACTTGACGTCCCTTTGAGGGTCCAGGTATACTTTATTTCCTGTGCAGCTGGTGCCAATGCTGCTTCATAGACCACTTGACAGGAGAAATCCTGAGAGCCAGACAGTTGGCACCATCTTGGCCAAAACCTAAAAATGTTGCTGTCTCAAAATTTTAAGCCCCTATCTGGAGGCTTACAAATCTTCCACCCTTGCCCAGACTATGACAGCATATGTAACAACATGCAGCATGCTTAACTGTGCTGGAGAGTGAAGAGGCAAACTCTTTCCAGGGAAGTGTGCCATGGATGCAAGAGGCCATGCACAATATTCTTTCATTGAAGCACTCAGAGTTACCAGTAGCATTTGTGTCTGAACTGTTTTTCCATATGGTTGCTAGGATAGAACATTTACTTTAAGAGATTTGAGAAAAGTAAATGTTGTTTTTCTGTTTATTCCAGCCTGTTTACTTCCTGAATTTGGCAGCATTTTCTCTATAGTCAGCAGAGTAGTTTCCTAAGTCCTGGCAGAAATATTTTACCCTATTGTCTGTTTCAGTTTTTCACACAGAAACAGGAAAGAGAATATTTCTTTTTTAAAAGTTTTTCAAAGCCTGTGAAATGCAAACAACAAATTATTGTTGTTATTCTTGTCCTTCCTCCTCCCCATCCTATATCTTATTACATTTTAATCACAGTACATTGGCAGAATTTGTCTACATTTTATCCTTCATGCTGATATAGCTGTCTAGGTGGAAGCCATGCTGGTATAATCCTCAGTGTAAACATCTTTAAGCATAGCTTATATGCTTTAAGCATAGCTTTTCAATTTAACTTAAACCTCTTCTGAAGAGGCATAAACAGACAAAAAAAATCTACTCTGAGATCGAATTAAGACTGATCAGTTTGAGGTTTGTAGGTTATTTGTATCTTACTCTCAAAACCTTTTGCATGTAGACCAGGCCATATCCAAAGCTCTTTTGAGAGAAACTGTGTAAGCTTATATCACATTCTTTGGGCAAGTCTGAGCTTGCCTTTGTCCACTTCAGACTGAGAAGAAACTATCTGACCTTATTATGTGGTATTTAGCCCAAGGTAGTAACCCTGGTTGAGGCCCAGCTCTTAAATTGTTATAAGTATGGAAGCAGATATGTCTTTTTGTTATTCCACTCTGAGTAGACATAATGGATGAATGCTCTTCACAGTATAAAATATAGACACACCTAAAATATCTTTTATTGTATCATAGGCTGCTATAACAATCCTTCATGTGTTCTTTTAAGAAACATCATCAGACCAGACAACTCCATTAGTTATGGCAGAAGATTCTGATGTCTAGTGTTGCAGTCGCTCAGACTGCCTGCAGCGTGGGGGGCTTAGAATGGGTGGATTACCCCGCGCTGGAACCAGTCTCTGAGGATAGTGTGGTTTGAAAATGCCTTTAGCTATCTTGCTATTAGCTAAGTTTAAGTCTCATCCCTGCCCCAGGGAATATTATTGGCCCCTGCTAGACATGGCAAGGGATGATTGGGTAACTTTGATATACCTCTCTCTCTTTCTGGGACTCTTAAGCTTGTGCACGGGGGAAGAGCGGGGTCTTCTTACCAGCTCCCTTCGGGACCCTCTGCCCCCTGGGGGCAGAGAGGATATACCTGGAATAAAGCTAGAAGAATTCCACTCTCTCGTCTCTTTGTCTTCGCTAATTGCTCGTTAACCCTGCCTGGTCGAGCGGGTCCACGAATCCCCAGCTCCGGTGCTGCTTGTGTTACCTGGGGGTTGCGGGAACGCATCCCTCCGTGCACGCTCCAAGCCCGAGACAGATCAACAAGGGATCTGGATCAGAACCAAGCCGAGCTAGCCACAGTCTAGCAGTAGTTTATAGCCACAGCTCTTTGGATGATGGCCAAGTGGAACTCATGGACAAAAAGTACCTGTAGTGCTGTACCTGATTTGAGCTCAGTGCATGGGAGATGCATCTGACTTCTTGGATTTGCTGTGCTGAAGTGCATCACTTAAATCCAGCATCAAATATGACAGACCTGATGCTTTTGAGGCAGCTAATGCTGTAATTCATGCTGCACAGAGCTGCTTGTGGGATGCTGGCATTTTAACTGAGTGAAACATATCAGCTCTGACCTCAGTCCACTCTGCACTCCACTTAAATGTAAATCATAGAATCATAGAATATCCTGAATCAGAAAGGACCCAAAAGGATCATTTGGTCTAAAGCCTGGCCCTGTACAGGACATCCCCATTATCACACCAAGAGCCTGAGAGCATTGCACTAAAGCATCTTAAACTCTGTCAGGCTGGTGCTGACCACTTTCCTGGTGAGCGTGTTCCAGTGCCAAACCACCCTCTGGGTGAAGAACCTTATCCTAATGAAAATATAAACATAAACCCATATTTGTTGGCTAGATTTGCCAGCAAACTGCACCTTTGTGCTGTTCTGGAAAAAAATCTGTGTGGCACACACCCATGAATATTGAGGTACAGCTCTGTGAAGTGTTGAAATAGGATCCACAAAAAATGGAGAACTCTTGCATCCTAGTAACATTAATTCCTCATTTCTTTCTCTTTGGTAACTTCTTAAGCTGCCACACAGCTTCCCCTCTTTTTTTCTGCAAGTGGCTGTGTCACTGTGTCAGTAACTACCTAGCAGTTAACAGTGGGTCTCCCTGAGAGATCTGCAAGGAATAGCTCCTGATTGTTCTCTGCCTGCTGCAAACCTACTTAATTGCTAATGGCTTACCTCTGCCTTTGCTTTGACACCCCTGTTAGAGTGGGACAACAACTTCTGCAAGAGAAGTGGACCACTGAAAATATTCCAAACATTAAAGATGGAAACATTTTTAATTCTCCTCACTCAAGCCTAGCAGCAATTTAAATACATAAATTAAAATATATTCAAGATCACAGTTTCCCTGCATGTGACAAAGACTGTAAATTGAAACACAAACAGTGCCTAGCTGTAAAGATATGTATTCATATATATCCTATCAAATATATATCCTTCGTAATCTTTATATGTGTATGTCTACATAACTGTGTGTGTGAATGTGGTTGGTAGTTAGAGATGAACCTGGCTTTTGTAGTTGGTCTTGGAGATGGCTAGGGAAGTCAGTGTGTGTTAATTCAGTGGCTAGTTAATGGTTAATTCAATGACTAATTCAATGGCTAATGCAATGGCTGGTTAATTCAATGTGTACCACACTTCTACAAAAGGTCTTTTCTCTGATAGTGCTATCCTGCTAATGTACAGACTGTTTAACCTTGATGCCTTAGAAGACATATGTCCTCAAATGGATTCCTTGTCCTGTGCAGAGCAAAGGAAGCATTTTTTGGTTAATTCTAGACTGTTTTCTCAGCTGGGATTTATCAAACAGCTACATTCACCCCAAGTCTGGGTGACTCACCTAGTTTTCAACCTATACACTGTACTGTTTGTCAGAAGAATTCTCATTCAGATATCTGCTTTTGCTTTAATTGATAGGAAACTTACATTAATTTCAACAAGAATGGACTCTAGTTTCAGTCCTGTTATAATTAAAATAAGAATAAAACAGCTTTAATTTTCATATCTATGACAAACTTTTCTTGGCTTATGACCTGGCATACCATATTTTGGACCTTGAAACAAAATTAGTGATCATTTCTTTATAATGGAGTATCTATTAGGGAATAGGGATATGATGGATTTTAGGCACCAATGGTGTGGAGAGGTAATAACCTTTAATTAGATTTCCCTTTGTTCACCTCATGTCTAATGAAGCAGCAAATTCACAGTTCAGTAGCAAATGAGAGCTAATCAAAAGGAAAATCTTAATTTGTTTAACTTGTGCTCATGTCTTTTTCAGATGAAAATCTTTTATTATTATTATTTATTTTTCACTTCTTTCACAGGAAGAAGAATACATCTTGTAGATAAAAACACCCCTAAACAAGTATTCAGAACTGTCAGCCTGCTAAAAGTTTCAGACTGAGAAAACCTCATATAAAATCTTGGACTGTGTTTGGACGTCAGTTTCTCAAAAAAAACAAAGGCTCATCACTTTCTCCCAATCTATATCAGCTGCTGGATTCCCATAAGAGAACTGGTCTGTGTGCCATCTCCAGTGCAAGGTGAGGGAACAGCACTTCCATGGCCAAGTGTAATCTCTGTATGTAGGAGCCCAGCAGAGAGAAAGTGTAGGTGACACTGTTAGGAGAGGGAAAATCATCACCTTTTCCTCCAGGAAAATCAAACTTCCTGCTTCCTGGAAACATCCAGATGCTTTTAATGCTCTCTGAGGGTATCAGCAAGCCTACAAGAGCACTGCATACAGCGCTCAAATCCTTCTGGAGATTTCTTGGCATTCAGATGGCACTAAATTGAGCTGCAAACCAATCTTTTCCCTGTTCTGAGACTGTCCCTACCTATAACTGCATATTTCATGACTTTGCACTTGTTTCAGCAACCTGTTCTTTCACTTACTGATTCTTACTAAATATACCCATTCAGCTTCTGTGTAAGAAGTGAAAACAATGTATAATAATAGAATATTCTTATGTTCAATTTCCCTAATATCTAAAGTAGCTGAAATATGCATTAATTTTCAACTTTAGGATGCTGCACTCTCTTGATGTTTGGCAAAGAGCCTGCCAAACTTTGCATATGCAAAACCATGGTAAATCATGCCAAATGTGCAGAGTTTATGAAGGTACAACTGAAATCAGAATCTAGTTCTTTAGATATAAGTAATGTTATTTTTTAAAAAATCTCATAGAAATTGCTTTCTAGTTCAAAATATCAATTGTAGAGTAATGAAAGATTCGGGGTGTAATAGAAATGAATGGGAAGAAAACACAGAAGAATAGAAAGTGGTAGCTGTCTTACAGGAGCTGCTTTCAAAGTAGCTCCTACTATGCACATCACCAGTGCAAATTGTTGCTTTGAGTCAGCTCTGAAGACTTTAAGTGTTGATTGTATATTTCCTGAGCTCCATAGGTATCTTTGAGCATAAATATTCTCTTGGCTCATTAGGCTTAGCTCCTGACTGGGGAAAAATATTCAGTGATGACATAATTTAAATACTGTAGGCTGTAGAGCTTCAAAAAAAGAATTCATTCACAGTAGATGACACAGATTTGTAACCTTTCTTATGCCCTTTTTATGGAAATGAAATGCAAGACTGACTGACTTAAAATAATTAACAGTAGAAAATGAGGGTTGATTTCCCGTTAAGAATGTGTTGCTTCAATCCTGCTTTTATTTTTTTTTTGGTCTGCTTCGGGGTTTGGAGATTTTTTTGTTGTTGTTGGCTTTGTTGTGTTTTTTTTGTTTTGTTTTTGCTTTGTTTTATTTGGTTTGGGGGTTTGTTGTTGTTTTTGTGGGTTCTTTGTCTTTTTGTTTCATTTTGTTTTGTTTTTACTATTTTAGGACCCCCTAGATTCACATTTATATTGCTATCACCGACATGAGTTTGAGCAGACCATGCCAGTTTCAAATATAAGTTAAGCTAAATCTGGGGTGGGGCGGGGGAAAGCTTAAGATAATACATCCACCACAAAGAAATTTTTTGCTCCAACAACAGCAGTTTAATTTGTTTTCATGTCAGAGACTAAAAGTAAACACCACTCCCACCAGTTCACCATCCTCTGTCAAACACAGAGCTTTTTCTATTGCATTTTATGTTCTTCAGGCAGGTTTGGTTGTGGTTTTTTGGGGTTTTTTTTGGTAAGAAACTAGTGAAACAATATGTTGAAACAAGAAGTTTGTAGATAGTAACATCCCATTGCTACAACCTGCCTGACCCAAGGAGTAGGATGAGAAGGCAGAGTTCCTGGTGCTGTTCAGAGACACAGAAAAGACATTTGAGCAGTGTAATGCAAAATGGAGTCCATAGCTAATGTTCTTACATCCCTTTTGCACAATGGAGCCACAGTTCAAACTCTGGTGAACATAAAAACTGGAATAAACAAGATCCATGTTATTTATAAAATATTCAAGCATTCTCTAAGGTCAAAGCATGACATAAAAGTAATGAGCAGAGACTGCCTCATCCTATACATATGTATAAATGTAAAAGTAATTTTGGGGGTTAGGCAATGTTGTTTTTTACCAACATTAGATTAGACTAGAGTGTAACAATTTATTTCTTTATTCTGTCCAGCAGAAGAGGAACCAGTGAAGACAGGAAAAGCCAATGACAGAGGGCTACTTAAGCCCCTCATGAGCACTCTCCTGCACCCAAGTTCTTCTGGGGAATGCCTTTTCCCCATCCATAAAGCCAGTTTCAGTAATCCCTCTTACTGCTCTTACCAGCAGTACTCCATTAGAATAGCAGTATAAAAACACAACCTCATGCTAAACAGCAATGCTAGCACATCTTCCTGTAGATGATAACACAATCATTTAGTTCTAGGCAAGGAATTACACTGGACTGATTTTCCTGGTTTTTACACACAAATTACACACTTTCCCCCTAGATTTGACACAAAACTGCTTTGAAACAGTAGTATGACTTGGAAGGGTTAGCTGCTTTATCAACTGTACCTCACACCTCCAGCTTTGCAATAGGATCATCATGCCAGGCACTGTCATGACAAGTAGAGTTTGAAATGTGAGGTTTCTTCTAGGCCAGGTGTGTAGCTGAAGAAATGTTTGCCCTGGAGACAAATCTGAAGAAGGAAAAAGTCAACAAAGCAGATAAATTTTCTTATGAATAAGAAATTTAAAAAGTAATTTATTAATTATTGCAATAAAAATTCATTTTTAAATCTGATTCTTTCTTATTTCAACCTATTTTATTATTAAAAAGGTAAAAATAGTAATTATATGGATATTTCATTTCCTGACTAAAAATATGCAGCTCCTGTCAATCATCCATCTCTGCTTAACTCTTGATAGTGCAAGCCATGTCTGACAGCCATTTGTCACCAAGCTGTCTTTATTTGCAATTCCACATACACTGTCGAGGAATTTGCTAAGCTGCAGAATTTCCAGATTTAATTTTCAGCAATTGAAGACATAGGCTTTACCTGAACCTACTTAGCTTCTGAATTTAAAAGGTACTGTCTTTTATAGAAGAAATCATAAATGGTTGATTCCACCAAAACAATCTTTTTGCTTAGAAACCTCTTGTTCTAATCCTGGCCTGGTGTGACCCCAGCTTGCTCGCACATTTTCACAACACCATCCACATAGTTTAGCACTGGCACAGGGGTCACTATAAAATGCTGTCAGACTCTTTTAGAGACTGATTCACCCAACATGGTGTTATATTAGCCTGCATCCAAAAGCAGTATGTGGTGGTAGTAACTACACAAGTAATGTTTTTCCTGAAACAAAACCTTAGAGATGATAGCAGTTTCTATAAATTAAGCTGCAAGGAAAAGCTCCTGGTGGGTTCATTCCATGAAACCTGCTCACATTGAAAGGACATTGATCATGTCTCCCCAAACCAAGGTGCGTGTTTCCATGTAAGCTCTTCCCATATCAAAAGCAGATCATGCTACATAAACACAGGTCCTGTGCTCAGCCATTGACTTAGATGAAAGGAGTCACAGAGGTATGACTCAGTTCACAAGAGAAATGCCTTTGCTTTCATAATCACTAATGTTATAACACAACTATGCACTTTTTTAAAAATACAGAAAAGAAAAAAAAAAAAAAACAAAACCACAAACTGCACATTTGAGGCACCAGGAAATGATTCACCTCATAAAATATTTAATCTCCACACATCAAAGTATTACATGCATGCATTGCACTCCTTGTCTTCTCCAGTCATTTACACTCTGCTAAAACAGACATTTAGAAAATAACTAACCTTTGTTAGCCAGCTACAGGCACTTCACTAATCATGAAAGAAGAAAGTTCACTAAGCTTGAAATTATTGAGCCCAGTGATGTGACAGGAAGTTTATTAAAGACCAAGAACAAAGTTTCCTTCACTTGGCGGCAATGCAGATCTCTTATCTGTGGTAAAAATCGTCACAACGTTTGTATGATGTGGAGATACTTTGCCTTTTAATGTCCTAGTGACATCACCAGGAATCCCATGAATACAACTTAACCATGACACAAGTTTCAAGTTGGAAAATTCATACTGCTTCTTTTGAGTGAGCCTTAGGTGAGTAAGAAAAGCAATAAAATACATGCTATCCCCTTGCAATTCTAACTATTTTGAAGCGGCAAGATTTACGTCATGAACAGCCTTTCCAATGACACTTTTGTATTACATTGTGTTACTTGGGTAATGCAAAGAAATCCCATCTGCAGCATTATTCACACTTGGATTCTTGAACTATGGCTTTGGCATATATTTTGGAATAGATGCATTTCAGTTCCTCTGCCGCTTGTTAACAACTTCATTGGAGAAAACTGTGTTCCCTACACTTGTCCTTTGCAGAGACAGCTCTACCTGTCACAATAAGGTTTCTTTGGCTTCACTTACTTTGAAGAGTTTAATCTTTAACTATGGAGCTGCTACTGCTTTAATTCTCAAGATCCAGCTTTAATATTTCTTTTCCTAACATAAGTAGTCATTTGCAGGCTAACAGCTTATGAATTTTTTTTCCTATACCTGATTTATCTTTCTACTTTTACTCTCCCTAGAACAGACTACACATGTCCAGGTCTGACATAAGAAAGCCAGTAATATTTCTTTGTGTTACTGTTTGATTACAAAATACTTGGAAGCATTTTAATAATACAAAAAGTAAATTTAGGAACCTAAATAAATTCAAGGTAATAAAAGAGCAAAGAGGGCAAAAGATTATGTGATACATCAAAGTCAGCTGACATTTTATAAAGCAATGCTGTTGTTCTGATCAGGAAGACACTTTTTTTAAATTTTTTTTTTCATTCTCCTGTTATTTGTGGGTAAAACACATGATAAGGAGTCTGCTAGTGGTCATATATCTGATCTTCAGAATTTCATTCTCTCTGATTGAAGGATAAGAATTTGCAGACAGGTACTTGACTTTATAATAATGTCCATAGTCCACCCTACAGTTTCTCTAGTATGAAGATTGCTGCCTGTCTGAATTAATTCCTGACTATCTGCATATTATTCTGTGCTCTGCAGTTATGCTAAAGCAGAAGAGATACCTAATTTCCCCTCCTTCTTTCCCTCCACAGCTGCCCTATCTATATAAAAATGATGACCCAGTTGCATTCTTCACATGTTGTGACCAGCAATGCTGGTAGAAAGAAACTCAGAGCATGGAACCCATTGGCAGAGGGAACAATTTGTTTTGTAATATGGCCAATTTGCTGACAGTTTTTGCATTAGGAATCTGTTTATGAATACCTGGGTATACTTGCCTGCTTGATGGAAACTAAAAATAATTACTTTAAGAGTGAGGACAGAATTTGCAAATATTTCTCTTTGGCATCTCTGGTCTCAGATCCTACTCTAGCCAAAAGAGGACTGTCGATCACTATTTTAAAAGAACCAGAAAACAGAGGAGTTAAAACAATTCCTTTCTGAAAAGCAGTATCATAGCTGGCTAAATAAGGTCTATACTGGAGGAGAGGGGAGGAGAAGGGGGAGCATGTGCTTGTGTCGTAACATGACTCCTTACTCATCATATGGCACCCATCATCATCACAACCACAGCCTTTCAATGTGCTGGAATAAACTAATTATCTCACTGACAGCTCAGGTTTTAATCCCCATTTGTAAGCATTTGTCATGAGCCTTGGTCAGCCAGTTTTTAAAGATTGCCATGAATTATATATTTCTCTTTTCAAGACTGCCTAAATAAGGACAATTACAATGCCCTGGAATGGGTTTCAATAAACACATTTGTGCTTGCTGCTGCTGCCAGACAATCTGAATAGGACAAAGCTTTTTACAGTGCTGATTGTAAATTAGAATTCTAATATTCAGTTCTTCTGGAGCTGAAGACTATTCAATCCCCAGGACAATATGCAGGGAGAGATCATTCTCCTGCTTTCAATCAATGGAGCCACACTTTTAAAAGGGTTAGATACTGGACCCACTGAATTTATTGACTTCAGTAAAGTGAATCCAAATTCACATTTCCTTTAATTCTATCAGTCTTAATGTGCATTACATACACTTATTGGACAGCAAATGAAAGCCAGGCTTCATCCCCCATATCTCTGGGCACTTAACTGGGATGTCATTAAGACCCTGCCTACCCTTCATCTGTTGTCAGTAAAAGCAGGGGATATTTGTCCCTCAAAGTCTTGGGGACTTGGCACAAAGGGCAGAACTGAAGAGTAAAATCAAGGCATATTTTAATTTTTTTTTTCTAAGAGGGGAAAGCAGCCTAGCACTGAAATTTGTTGAGGAATGCAATACACTTGGTGATGTGATAACTGTGGTATTATACAGTAGTTGTTAATATTGCACTCATCAGCATGATGCAGGGCCTTTCTCAAAGAGAAAATCCCATACAGAAATAGCTAAATGAAACAGCTAAAAAGCCTTCATTTTGCAGTCTCTGCTCATAGTACACTGTTCTATAAAGTCTTAATGAGTCAGTGAGGCAGTATTCTGTATGGTGTATATTGATATTTAATATAAAGCTTCAGGAAATATCTTAAGAAAAAAACCACTATTTTGTCCCTTCTTCATGTTGTTTAATAAATTAACAGCTCGAGCCAGTTTCATCACTGGTAAAATTTTCTTCAGTTGCATTAAATGGAGTTACAGCACACAGGAATTGGTTTAGGGGCTTTATATTTTAGATCTCCAACAATCTTTCCACATAGTATATGCATTCCCTGTGTTTTACACCCATTTTTGGACACCTGGAAGGATAAACAAATAGTACAAACAAGTTGGAGGCAATGTACCACATTAAAGTTATATTAGTTATTTAGGCACAGCTTCCTGTAACTCATCAATAGAAACAAAGGCTGTTCTGTATTTATGAACTAATTTTACATTACTGTTTCAGTGATAAAAGTACCATTGCTTTTCTGGTTGCCTGCAGAAGCAACCTATGTGACACTAAGTACTTTATGTGAAAATATATTCTAGTATATAAAAGCAGTAACACTTAAAAACTAAAGAAGCAAATAGCATAACATTCCTTTCCATTCTAACAGTTTTTTCAGGTTGGAACAGGTTCTTCCTGTTAATGTCTCAGCTGTTGTCAAGGGTGAGAGCATTTTCCATTCAGCATCAGGTAACAAGAAGGTATTTACATATTTTTATCAGTCAGCTTTGATAAACAGACTGATTTATGGTATTTTCCTCAGTCCTTGAATATTATTATGAGTCTTTTCTATACGGCATCCAGTTGTTCACTATCTCTTTTCAAAATGTGAACATCAAAAGTATGTTCACATTATTTTTTTTTCTGAGCAGAAAAGAAATGGTTGGATAGCTAAATCCAATGAGTTAGGTCACTTGAAGAGGAAAAATCAATAGTCCCTGCCCATATTCTTTGGCTGCCTATCCATATATCTTTCTAGAATTTCATGTTTAACTGTATGTTAGTAATGGTTTATAAATCCATAACCTGCTTTCTGTCATATGACTCTCCCTGTGCCCCATATCCTTCCCCACTTTGAAGCTGCACTTCAAATTCCCTGTTCCCATATAATTTTATGCTTATTATTATTCATTATTTATTTCTTTTATTTTTGTACTCTGAGTGTAGGCAATGTAGGGCTATTGATAGACCAAGGCAGGATACGAGGCTTGAGGAGAATCTGGTGTTGAAAGCGACGTTCAGGTTATCATTCTACATGAAGAGTGAATGCAGGAGAGATCAGGAAAAGCAGTGGCTGGAGGATGTATTTGTTAGAAGTGGTGATCACAGGCAGGGAAATACATGTTTCACTTCATATGCACTGAATATGATTGTCAGATGAGTATACATCAAAAGATGTCAGAGAGAGGAGGCAGAACACTGATTTGAGCGGAAATGTTGTATCTGCACTAATATATAGTGCAGACCCAGGCACAGGTTTCATCCCTGGAACTCATCCACCTACACTCTCAGAACACTCAGTAGTCCCTGCCAGCGTTCTGACCTTGTCTCTACTCCAGAAAAAAAAGCCTGGGAACTAGCAAAGGTTACAGACCACTCCCAAAGGGCAAATTAGATGAAACCATCCTGGTGTGAAAGTAAGGAAAATGTAACACTATGGAAATGGCCAGACTGTGATAACTGCCCTCAAAATGAGAGAGTGGCCAGGGGTTTTTTGGTACTGATGTAGCCAAGTAATCACCTCTGGAGTAGACTGGTATATTTTTTAATACAGAGAACTCATATCTAGCAGACAACAGAATCACTGTCAATGAGAGAACCCAAAGATGCAATACAGAGGGATCAGAGAAACTGAAGAACAATGAAAAAATCTTCAGAGACCTTTTAACTGATTACTTGGCACTAGAAACAATTTGGCACAGGCTAGCTTCCTTAGACGTTTTTGTTTCTGACTGTACTGCTCACCTCAGTAGTTTGCAGGGCACTTTTTGTTATATTTTTCGGTAGTGAGTTTACCAATTTTCAAGACATTGCTGAAAATGCTGAGAAGAAATTATGTCTAATGCAGAATTACAGACACCTGCACAATGATTCTCTATTGACAACTATTTTTCTGATCTGTTAGTTAGCCATCTCTTTATCTCTCATTATGCTTTACTGTTAGTGTACTGTGCTGTATTTTGAATAATACTATGAGGTAATATGAAGTCATTCACCCTACAGAGTCCAAACACAGCTACACAATGGTTTTCTGAAACAATCGTAATCTTGTCAAAGTATCACACCAAATTCCTTGAGAAAATTTAATTTTCAGAAAATTATCTTGATCAATTATGCTCCTCACTCTTCACTCCTTTCTAGCTGAATCACATGTGAGTCCTCTCTCAACCTCCCTCCTAGCACTTGTACCACATGATCCAGCCTTTGATTACTCTAGTATTCCTGTTTCCCTTTAATGAATACTGGTACCACACAAAAACTGTAGCAGTTTCATGAAGCTGTCACATTTTCTCTGGAAATTACAAGTAAATAACATCAGACAAGGTATAGGAGGGACCAAATCTTTAAGGACTCTGATGTTAGAAAATGATTTAAAAAATACTATATTTAGAAGATGTTTATTCAAATTCTTTTTATGTCCAGTTGGCTGGTGGATAGATTATGATACAAACTCATAGATCATCACTCCAAATTCAGAACCCACACCCAATATATATACACTCAGCAATTCTGTATTTTACTTATAATTAATGCCTGGATCATGTCCAAGTGCTTCATCATTAGAAATTCCAATTCTTTCTGCTTTTCATGTGGGTTCCTAGCATTAGTATGCAGATCTTTGACTCCTTGTTTTCCTTATCAAATATCAATTTAGTCTGTTCACATCTCCTTCAGTTTGATTGTACACCGTATTTTCATCCCAGTGAGGAGATTTGATCCTCTAGCTGTGACTCACATAGCATCCCATTTTTGCAGCTCTCTCTCTCACTGGAAAATAGCCCAATGCTCTGCTAAAATAAAACTTCTACTGCACAAAAAAGTTTTCTGCCTCCTCCCTGTCCTTGCTCACTTTCCAAAGTCCCAACAGCCATCCACTGCACTTTCTATAGATTAAAAACCTTGACATAATCCACTGTCAAAACCACATGAAAAGTGTAGCATTATTAGAAAGGCAAGTAATGGTTTGAAGCAAAAGACAGGACTAGCTGAGCCTCAAATGGAAATATTTAAATAGAGGCTCCAACTCATATTCATTACACAGTTAGATTGCATGCAGAGCATCTGAACAGAAATATGTGCACTCTAATTGGGACATACCAGAACTACATTGCTTTTTCATGCTTATGCATTGTGCCAGGTAAGCAGAAGACACTGCCTCCTTTTCTGCCTTTATTTTCGTTAGTAGAAATTTTGACTTAGTCCTAAATGGGAAATGGAGCAGGGTTAAATGCTAATACATGGCTCTCCTCTGGGGTTCAGAGTGTTATTGTCACAACCCAGCTCATTCAGCTTCTTGCAGCTGTGAGAAAATTGTAAAGAAGCATTTCTCCTACAGAAAAAAAGGAAGGAGATGGCTGCTGAACATGCTAAGCAGATGTGATATCCCCAGTATCTGAAAATGTCCTGAAAATGTTTTCAGGAATCTGATATGAGGTGCCAGCAAAACTGGCTCTGCTGGCAGTTATGTGTTTATAATTGACAAAGGTCAGCTAGACTGCATGACTTTCAGTGAAGGAAGAGTAAAACTCAACATATATAATAATAGTGTTCAAAAGTTATAGAACATTTAAAATCCATTAGCAAAAATTATCTTTCCAGATAATTTCAACAGGCATAAACAGTAAGTACATACTTTTGAGACAGCTTTCAAGCTGTCTTAATGTTACAAAATTAAAAAAAGCTGTAATTGTTGGGGGGGCGGGGGGGGTGGTGCTGATACACTGCAGATTGTGTACTGTCAGTGTCCCTGAAGGCAAAGTAGTTTCATAAACTTTAGCATCTTTAGGACTTTCCCCCCCCTCCACACGAATGCCAGGGACATCAAAGCAAGATATTGTAAAGGTGACAGATGTGATGTTATCTGAATTGCTAGAAAATTGTGTTAGGAATGTACAAATCTTTACTAGATACAGCTGTCTCATCTTTACATTGCTATATTTTTGTATGAATTGTAAGGATATAAGATGATAATAAGCACTTACTAATTTAAAATCTAATCTGAACACAATATCTTGATCCTGAAAGCTAGGTGGATGTCTCATCAAATTGCCTTCGCTTTTTGTTCCAAAGTTCTTCAAATGAGAGCTTTGAAATGAGAGTATATTGTGATGTGTTGAACATCTGATCACAGCAGATTACCTAATGCTAACAGAAGCAGAAAACAGGGGTGTTTTTTCTGTTTTGGGGGCTTTTCAACACTTGTATTGTGCTTAGGGGCACGAATGAATCATGTTTGAAAAAGGGCACTCATCTTTTCCTCTGATTATACCCATGCTACCCACCTCCATCTCCCCTCCCCCACATTTTAGGAATACCCGTGATGATCTCAATAGTCATTTTGCAGCACAAAAATTTCTGCAAAGGACCAGAATCACTCACAGCCACACAATTCTATTCCCAGCACTGGACAGCAGGGTGAGTGCAAGCATTTGGCATGTAAACAAGACCTCTCTGTTTATACACATATTGTAAGTATTAGGTGCTAGTGAGTTGTTTCTAGCAGAAGTAAAACATCCGGATGCTATTATATGTGGGGAAAAAAAGGGTTGATGGCTTACTTGGAATTAATGTTCACTCTTTTTTCTCATCTATACAAGAGAATGCAGATCTTCTGTAGTCTGGTACAGGTTGCTAAGACTGTTTCAAAGCTGTAAGAAAGATCATACAGCTTCACAAATGCAAGAAAAGGCAGCCATGAAAGCCCATTGACCAAACACACCTGAGTTAGGCTACATATAGTGTAGCACAGAAATACATTCCTATGCATGGTCAGAATACAAATGTTTTCTTTGAAATACGTGGACAAGTTGGATACTCACCTGAACTTTGGAAGTGTCACCTGAGCTTTGGAAGTATCACCTCTGTCTTAAAAACAGCAGCTGAGTGAGATCATAAAATAGTTGTTCAGACACTTTGAACACAAAATTAACTAAAACATCCATCACTCTCAGTCTTGTCTTATGTGGCTTGTACTGGCTACTATGAAAGAAAGGCTGTTGAGTGATCCAGAAAGACACTGAGCACCTTCTCTTAAGAAACAGAGAAAATGGTCCTTATTAATAACTGGATTAAGCACTTCTCTCTACTAGCTTCTGTTGGACTAGAATGCAGTGTCAAAATATGTTTCTATTGTAACTTATTATCTACATTTATCTACATAACTTATAATTTGAAAAGGCTATAAAAAGAAACAGATTGCATGCCTTTTCACCATCATTTTATTTGGATGAAGTTATCCTGTTATTACTACATTTTAAGTGACCCTTTTTTTTAACTTGTCACCATCATCAACATTTCAGCATAATTACCTCTGTGACTTCGGTGGCACTTTATTGCTAAAACAGAGGTAAAGTGCAGTTGTCTTCAACACAGAAAAGGCTATACACCTTCCAAAGAAACGTCTGCTGACAATGTCCAGACCAATCTGTACAGTAGCTCCAACAGCAGCCAGCAAGTTCAGAATAAAACCAGGCAAGACAGCTGGAAACCAGCCAGGTGGCAGTCCTAATTTACACATAAGCAGCAGCTCTTACATTTAACAAACCCGCATAGCTCCATGGCACTGTGCCGAGATACATTAGCTGAAAGCCCACATAGCCTTTTTTTTCAGTGCTAACTCTCTTTTTCATGTCTGCTGCCTTCCCAAAAGCATATGCAGTGTCCACCAGCTTGACAGACGAGCTCCTCTTCCATAAGCAGAGCAGCCGTGCCTGTTCCAGAGCCATGCACGGCATTCCCAGTGGGATCACCCGACTTCTCCACACTGCAATGACAGCTTTCCTGGCTCTGCAGGGCTCCACTGCTCTCTGAGGGAACAACCATTCAGGAACTAGTGCTTCTAATCTCAAACTCAACCACAGGTTAGGCAACTAAGCCTTTTATCAAAGTGGCCTTGGACTTCTAATTTTAGGTTCAAAAAGGGTTAAATACTGTAGTTAAAATGGAAGCTACTGCTCAAGGTCATCACAGAGTAAATAAGCCATAGAAAATGGCACAAATAATACAGTAAGATCATGTGCAAAGCTGTGATTTGGATTTCTCCTGGACTAAGAATACAAGAGTTTTATGTGATTTCTATTGCCTTCCAGTATTCTGCTCAGATGCATTTTACACCTTCATTTGTCTGCTGTTTTCTCCTATTGCTGCTTCCCAAAATTCCACAGCAATGGAGAAAAAAACCCCCCAAATTATTTTATGAACAACTGTAGCATTGAATAATCATTTTCAAAATTATTTTATTGATATTAGCAAAAGCCTGTCTGAAAGACTCAGAAGCATAATGGTATAACAGTACAGCAGATGGTAGTTCATACTTTGTAAAGGTACCTTTCATGGCCACACCACGTTTATTTACATAGACAAGCAGAAATTTAGGTTAGAAGAATAATGACAATTTGTTCTGTCTGTGGCAGGAAATAGTAATGAAACAATTTGCCAAGAGGCAATTACAGGGCTGATGGTAAGTGTCCTCTTGTTGTGTTAGAGAAGAGATAAGAAAACAAGACATACATTTTATGCATTTTTTCTAAGCATTCTTCACATTCCTCTACCTGTTACTGACAGTGGCTTTAGTAGCTGACCAGCATTCCCTTAAGGAGCAAACAGATGGCTGGCATTTAAAAATCTCCCCCTTCTGTGTTTGGATGGGGACCAGGTTCAGTGCTGACACTGTGAGTTATACATTGGTGGAAAGAACACAATGGTCAACAGGATCAGGGAAACAGAAAGAATGCTTTCTAATAATGCCATTTCTTCTCAGTCTTTTCTGGCTGTTCTTAAAGTAGTCACAGTGTTTGACATCAGAAGTTACTATGTGATGATAGTGAACTTAGATTTTCTTATCACTAAACTGGCATGGCTCTGGGAAATGTCCCTTGCATTGGTCTTGCTTTCTTGGAAGACCAAAAAAATGTATGAGAATATGCCATGATAACTCACATAGAGTAGCATTGTACCTTGTGACCAACCCAATCATTGCATCTTTTACTCACAGGGCAAAACACTGCCATTCATTCATCATCACTGTGCATGTGGTTACTGACACCAAGAAATAGCACTAATATGTAGTAAAAACATGTGTTTGAGTTATCAGTGACATTGTAATCAGTGAAAAGAGCATGGGGACACACACTTTCAGTTTGGATTGGCTAAAATTACACATTTAAATGCTGATTCAAGACATGGCCACTGTCACCACTTCCCTCTTTTAATCTAGCTGAGCTGAAGTCCACACTCACAGGGGAGTACTGGTGTATGGATCTCCTGGATCAAAATGCTCCACTCACACCTCAGTTTGTTCTTTTGAGAATGCTGCAACAAATCAGGAGAAAGACATTTACTGAAAAGTAAGCAACTACTTCTGCCATTCCTTTGGACAGCAATGATGGGCTGATAGCAAAGATCTGGGGTCCATTCCTTTGTCTAGCCCTTGTCTGTTATTGAGGAGCCACAGAGATCAGACCAGACATTTTCTTTTATCTCTCTGCAGAGGTACTAGACTGAAGGACCCCTAATATTGTGCATATTTTCTATACTGGCTGCTTATTACTCTACTGAGAGCAAAAGACACATTTATTTTGTCTGCTTTTCTTTTTTTTATTTTTCTTCTGTTTTTGTTTCTTGTTTCCCCTCATTCTTCTATTCTGGGATGAACTGAACTTTGTATGGACTTCTTTTGAGATTTCAAGCTCCTTCAGACAATTCACCTAAAGCCAAGTTCTAGGGCTGCAATACATTTTAAATGAAACAAGAATTTTACATAAGTTCAGACCAACTCAATCTACCTACAGCCTTGGTTCTAGTATAAGACATTTATTTCACTGGTACAAGCCAGCTTGTGTCCAGAGGGTGTTACATTTGCTGATATTACGACTGTGCATAAAGTAAAAAACCATCTACGATAGATTTGTGCTTATAAGGTCAATAACATAAACTAGCATTTCTTTAGGTTGAGTGAAGATGGGATGGATGAAAAATACACTATTTTAACACCTGGACTTAACACTTTTTAATGCCAAGGGATATTTTCAGTATCTGATTGATGACCTTTATGAATCAAAGACATACATACATAAAGTTAAATGGCTCAACTATCATCTTTAACATTGCTCATTTTAAAAATACATGTAGGTGTGCATCTACCTATATGACAATTATAGTTAGGAAATCACCATCTCTTCTGGCTCTTCTGGCATGACTCTTTCCATACCAAAGTTCAGATGAAAAAATAAACAAAACATCATAAGATTCTGCATGCTCTATTGAATAAGATGCACCAATATGACAAGTATGCTAACAGTCATATTAATATGATTATTTGTTTGCAAGTGCAATGATTTTTTAATTGCTTTATTGGTTTACATCAATCTGAAACAGAAAAGATTGTTGTTAAAAGACTCAAACAATTTTTGCATTATGCATGTTTTACAATACAGCCTGGGGCTCATTCCTCTTGTCCTTATTCAGACAAATTGCAACTGTAATCAAAATAGCTTCAATAAAATATTAAGAAATCAGACCCCAAATGTTGGTTCATTTTATGAGAAAAAGAGAAAAAAAGTCTTGAGCACCATAAAATATGGACTAGCTATGCAAGTAGTACTAATGACTTTGAAGAAAGCCTATTAGTCTCCCAAGTAAAGATATAATCAGGCAGTTTTTATTTACTCAGGAGATAAGAACAGGTTCAAGAAACTGTTAAGGTTATTTGGTAACTTTTTCGTCTACTGCCTGTCTACTTTGGAAATAGCTTTTTATATAGGGAAAGGAAGTACATAGCAGCAACTGGAGCTGCAGTAGTATGTGGACCAAAAGGTAACCTGAAAGGTTTTTTTGTTCTGCCAATATCTCACCTAAATTTAATATGCCCTGTTTTAATAATCTGCTATACATGTGATCTTATGGTTCTTTTTTGTTGTTCACAGACTACTACTTTCCAAGACAGGTAGATAATACAGACTAACATGGCATCTGAGAAAGCTGGCATGTTGATGGAGAAATTATACAATATTTTTGGCACAATGTCTTCAAATAATATGACCATCTCCCATTCTCTGGATGGCTTTCAGTAGCATATTCAGGCAATCCATTACTTGACAACATTCCAAATCCAATTAGTTCTTCGATAACTGTTCTACAGTTACCCATCAATATTGTATCTAGTGACTTCCCAGGGACAATAAAAACTCTTAGCAAGGTCCTTGGTGTTTATCAGGAAATATCTAACACTACTTAGTGTTCCCAGAAGTGAAAGAGGAGAGCACAGAATCTCTGGAGATTGAAACACAGAAATGTGCATCAGGGCGCAAAACACAGACGAGAATTAAAATGCTTAAGCATGTTGTTTATTAGTAGATGCTCTCAATGTTTAAAATAAGGACAGGAATTAAAAATAACAATAGTAAGAGATGGAAAAATTTATAAAATAAATAGGGTTTTTTTCTCATGACTTCTAAATGTTTCTAAAGATAATTTATGTTTCTAACTCACAAATTATACTGTACTTATTTGATTCAGTAGACTGTAACTGCAAATGCAGCTGCTGAAAACTGTATTGTTTATTCTATTGCTGTGCTTTCCTGGCTGTGACCAGATGCAACCAGCTGTTAACCAGTTGCTCCTCTCTGCTCATCTCCTGGCAACGTGGTGATCAACAAGCACTACAAAATGCTTATAGCTAACTAGAAATATGAAACAGTTTAGACATTCACCTCCAATCCAATGATCCAGTGATGCAGTATTTATTTATTTAAGATCATGAATCTGTTAATAGATCTACTGCAGTATGAATAAATTTGTATTTAAAGTTATATTATGCTTAATAATAAGCTTAAACATGTGCTCAATTAAGCATCTGTAAAATCAAAACACAGGCAAAAGATACGGACAGCATGTTTTGGAGTATGCACTGGTCTTGCAGTAAATGCTTTAGGATATGACCAAAACCACTCAAGGCACTGATTACATTTCCATAGGTAATTGAATATTTGTTCCTCTGCTCTCTCCCATATGGCACACAGCTGAGTTTCCCTGGCCCATATTTAATATGCAGGCCATTTAAACACTGGGTTATTATGGGCTCCTCCTAAGTTTCAATACCATAGTGGTACCTCAGAACTTTAAAAAATGGTAGTGAATTTATCTCACACCCCTTCTGTGAACAAGAATTATCATTCTGTCTTTCTATGGAAGAATGACAAAACAATAAAAACACCATTAATTCTAGGTGTCAAATTTGTTACCTATGGACCCTCTTTTTTATAATAATTCGCCTAGTACAAGTACAGACTCCAATTAGATCTGTAATACTTAGCATTTTTTTTAAGTCTAGGCCCAAAAACATTGGGGCTATTTGAAAATAAAGAACATGAAATTCCTCCCTAACTTTGCAAATCTGTTTAAAAGTAACTTGCTAAGTAGAAGGAGAACCAGTATAAAATTATTTTTTTACAGGACATTTTCTTATTTACTTGATCTTGAGATCTTTCTTTCTCTTCCAATGATATTCTGCCTCTTTTGACTTTCTAATCAGTTTATAAAGTGTAAAATGTTACTCAGAATTATTTTGGAGGAGGATATCCTTTGCTCTGGGTAAACCTGGAACTCTAGAGTAAAAACTGGATGTGTTGCCATCAAGATAGACCATGACATAAACAGGCAACAGTTGAACTCAGAATGCAGTTATTTTGAAATGTGAAGTTTCCTTGTAAATTTGATGTTTATTTAATATGGATTTTTGGGCATAACAAGAGATCAGATCCTCAATTATCTTTCAACACTGACATAGTTAATCACTTGGAGAAACTGAAATAGCTACAAATAAAAGATATGCATGCCAGCAGAATAATAGATTCTGGACCAACTGGGGAACTCCAAAGGTAATTCCACACGGCCCCACTTCAGTTCACACTCCATGGTGAGGTTACTTGCTTTTGCAAATTAAACTTAGATATCATCCCAAACCATCTGTATTTAGTCATGTTATTACTGATTCGTGAAGGAGTAATGAACAGAAGGCCTTTTCTACAGAAATTACAAATATGGATTTCAAAGAAAGAAACTTGTGTTGTCTTTCAAGCCAAAACTAGTTTGACTAGCAATAAAGAAGGTTGACTGTTTGTGACACTTCACGATTTCAAACCAACCAAAAAGCATAGCAAATCACTCCTTCCTGAATAAGCTTGTTCTGAAGCTTGCCAAACCCCATGAATGTTCATCTGCGTGAGTCTAGGAAAGCAGACCTGGAATTTGCTGGATTCATACCAAGATATAGAACTGAACATACCTTAATGGTCTACTACAAATGCACAGGAAGGAGATAGTTCTCATTTTTTATCTCTTTCCAGCTTAACTCAGCCAACCATAAAATCTTATTGAGAGGAACTGGTATTCTCCATGTGCAAGAGGCTTCTGGTCTCCTCTGGAATGATATACCCAACCATAATGGCAGGGAAATCTCTCTAATTGCTAGGATCACATCCTTTTCTGCTTGTGCCAGAATTTTTCATGCACTATCAATTGAACAAATTCTGTATCAGCAACAAGTGGATAAAGAACAGCTGTAAAGAACCTTTCCTCTATTAACATTTGACTTCCTCCTTATTATCTGCACTTAAATAAAATCAATTGCTAGGTAAAGAACAGAAGTCTGAACCTTAAGAAGACAAGAGGTATAATGATAAAATGCATTTAATTTCAATGAAAAACATTTCAAAAGTTTTTAGCTAAGATAGAGGGGCTTTAATGATAATTTACATGTTCAATTAACTATTAAATCTGCAGCATGAATAATGCTTGCTAACATCTCAGATTGGACAGGATAATATTTTTTCAGATTATTATGAGTTATCTCAATAATTTCATTTCTCATCATAAAACCAGTCATCCTAGGAGGTTTTTTGTGGTTTTCTTTGATTGGTTGCCTGGTTTGGCTGCTTTTTTGAGTTCTTTTTTCTTTTCTTCTTTTTTTTTTAGTGATCATCAGCATCTAAAAGTTTAGAAGTACTAATTGTGATATGGCAATGTTTGTGTCACCTCTGTATCATCATTAACTGCTTTCATTTAGACTCCCCTTTCAAAACTCATTTGCAATGAGAAAGGGGCTCTCCAGACCAGCTCCTACAGAATAATCTCCTCATTCCTACAGAACACCTTGTAAAGTCATAGACTCTTTTTTTTTTTAAATACAAGGCAATTTATATCCTAGAATTCCATTTCCTCGGTGTAATTAATACTTTGGATTCAGAATGGGGTTAGCAAATATCCTCTTGCACAGTAAATTCTTACAAGGACACCACTTATTTCCATAGGAAATTCCATCCTGTTAGAATTTCCATGGAAAATGGACTGAACATGGTCAAGCTCATTTAGTAAGTAACTTCTCAGTATTCTTATCAGTGGTTTTTGAGACATCATCTATAGTATAAACCAAAATATGTATGAAAAAATAAACATAGCCTTAAACCTTACCAAAACAAGACATTTAGTTGAATGTGAATTTTCTCAGTGTAGGATTTCAGTTTCCAAACCCAGTCAAAAGCCACTTCAGAGACTGAAAAAGTTGTATCTCAGAATTTTGCTTATCATAGTATTACAAACTTTCATAGGTTTATGGAATTTCATAGTACTTTGTAATCTGATTTAAATTCATGCTTCTGGCAACTTGAAAAATCTTATTTCTCAATCTCCCAATTATAACAAAAAACTCAGAAAGTGATCCCAAAGAATGAAATCAGTGGGCAGACAAAAAGTAACCTCAAGTAAATTTTAATGATTTTAAGTTATCTCAGGATTATGCTGGGACTTGATTCATATTTAAATGGCTGGCACTACCAACAGTGATATTCCTTTGCATAGCAGTTAGGTTAACTGCTTTCATCTCCATCTCACTTTTCAGTGCCAAAGCACAATGTTACTTTTCTACATCCGGCGTTTTAAGCCTCATTGCTGAAGCAATTCTTTGTTTTCTAAAGCAAGTGCTTTTTCTAAAGATTCAGAAGCTACATTATTAATTTCCTAACTTCTTAGTATGTTCATAAAGAAAGACTTCTATATGTCTGCAAATACTGACATAAGAAAAGGCCCTGAAACATGATAATGATAGCTAATAAAATACAAAAGTAAAGCTTTGCTTTCCTGTTGCTTTGCATACATAGTAATAAAACTACTTCCCTAGTAGGATATAAAGCTAACATCTCTTTCCAAATTGCTCCAGCACTTGTGCTCATAAATGGTATGGTATTAAGCCTAAAGCAACATAAACATTATTTTATGGCATAGTATGCCCTTACTATGGAAATACCGTGTGCTATTCAAGAAAAAGGCTCTGTAAAACCCTTTCGAAGGCAATGGTCCCACTTGATTGATGAGTTAGGAGATCACAGTGAGTGTTGTCACATTCAAAAAGTCAGGGCTGATAAGCCTGCAGGACACAGATTTAATCCTCAGGAGGAAGAACAAAAAGCTAACAGAGCAATAGTGAAATGCAAAAGGCAAGAAGCAGCTGGCTTTAAATTAATACCTATTTAAATGGTGTAGATGGAAACAGGCCAACTTTTAAAGTGATTTAGAGGAATTCTATTTTTACCATATCACTAATTACTGAATTTTGTGAATTACTTCTGTACTTTTTAAAACTCCATTAGACATAAAGTAACCATAGATGAGTTCTTCAGCACAGTGTATCACACTACAGTTGAATTTCAGGATGGGATGCCACCATTATGAAGCTTATAAGCTATAAAGCTCTACAAGGTACTTGTGAAAAAGAGGTAGCACTCTAATAGAGGAGGAATTTCAATTTGAATGTACTGAGAGCACAACTCAACAAGAGTGCTGTTGTTAATGATTGCAGAGTCACCACAGAGTAATGGAACTGTATTCCCTCCTGAAGTGCCTTTCTTACCCTTCCTCTCAAGGGAGGAAACAGGCGGGTCCCAGTTGTATAGGATGCATAAGAATGGCCACAATAAAGCAGTTCTAAATTGGTTTTCAACTACAGCTTCAAACTATTTAAGGGGTAGTTAATGTTGCATAACTCACAAGGTTATCCTAGAAATGAAACAACCACAGTTATTATTCAGATGAATCTCAGTGATATCGTTCCACGTTTGCACTCCTTTTCTTGGGATTGCTCACCTAAGCATATTGTTCTGCCAAAATCCACACTGCCTTGCCCATGGTTTGCATGCACATTCTTTCAGTATTTGCATAAATGGCTCTTCACCAGAGAACATGCTGGATAAGACAAATTAGCCAAACTCCAAATAATTACTATTTCTTTGAATGACAGTAATTCTTAGAAATTCCATCTGATATTAACATCACATTCCACTATGCATTTTACAGACACACTGAAGTTTAGGACAGTACTGGAGAATCAACTGAATACAGTGAAAGCGAGACAGAAGAAATGAGTAATTTGATCAAGGCTACACAACAATGCTCTGGCAAGATTTACAGGAAAGGCCAAATATCCTAATATAAGGTTTAAACATTAGAGCATGAACTTTAACTGACATTCATAGAAATGCAAAAAAAAAAAACAACCCAACCCCAAGAAACAAAAAACCCCAAAAATTCCAGACACAATAATTAAAGGGGAAAAAAAATCTTTCTAGAATAAAGTGTTTTATTTTCCAGTGACAGAACCCAGAATCCTTTTAACTAATTTGTTGAGGAAATATGCCACAGTGGAATTTAGTATGACTGATTAAACTATGTTAATACATTTTCCAGCTTTGGGTCCCCAGTCCCATTGCCCCATCTATGACCTTTCTAACTCAGGAATTATGTTACTTGTTCTACAAACAAGCATCCATCCATGCCAAAGGATATCATGGTTGAACAGAAATTATTTGAAGTGCAAGCACAAAACAAAGAGGACATGACATTCTGAAGCTCATGTATTTGTGTGCATTTGCTGAATACACTATACACTGTATTTCTGCCGCTACATAAAGTCATGATGGTAAAGTGAGTTTTTGAAGGTTGATCCCTCTCATGTTGAATAAGTATAACCTATAAATGAATCCCACACACATCACAATCCCAATATATTTTCTAATAAGGTGTTTCCATGCAAAGCTGCTATGTAGGGGAAAACAGAAGTAGGGAAAATCATTTACCTTTATAAGTCACTTGTATGGAAGACTCAGTGTGTCACTTCTCACTGTTATTTCTTCTCAAATATATCTCACTACCACAAAACCACACACACATGACAAAGGTAGTGTATACACATTCTGCTTGGTAGTGTATTAATGACTTTCCTTGGAACTATTACTAATGGTCTGACCAAGATCTCTTTGTTGGAGTGTGGTGGGCTGAACATCTGATCCTGAAAGTATCATCAATCCTCCAAGCCACACCTTTCTTCTTCAGGCTGACAGTTGTAAACTCCAATCCCAAGTGTACAGGACAGAAATAGTAGCAACAGAATAGGAAATCGGTCTATGCATCTGCATCATGAATCTTTTTACCAGATTCAAGACTCAGCTACTAACCCAGAAAAACATTAAGTACATAAGATAGCTAAACTTGTAAATGAGAGCAGGAAGAAGCAATCTTTGGATCCACAATTGGTGATACAGTTTTTCTTGAAAAAATAATATAATTCCAATCTTGCTCAACTTTATATGGCTTTACTAATAAGATACACCAAGAAAGATGTATTTTTCTTTTCAGTGTCCTATTAGCTCATCCCTTTGTCATCCTTTGATCACTTAGCCCTGCCTCTCATTCATAAAATTGTGTGAAACTGTACCACCACAGCAAGAAGGCTGCAAGCTGCCTTTGGTATCCAACAAAACTAAGAAAATGGAGCTGTCTTACCACCATCTCTTGAACCCCTGTGGGAGCAGTTGTGTCAATTACCAAAACTTAGAGGAAATGATTCCCATTCTCACATGTTTTAGGGTCCCTTTAAGGCTAGAGCAGTGTGATCTGACTCAGTGTAAATAAGGCTCATTAAGTTTAATGCTGATGATGCCTGGCCAGAGTTAGTGCAAGGAAGGTTTTGTTAGCCCTTTCATTGCTACTTCTACTGCAGCACCTTCTGTTTCTTTCTTGAGACTAAAGCAAATTTTAGCTATTTATGGGAAAACAGTGCAACCTTAACCTAGATTGGGAAGCAAGGAGCATGAAATAGCTGCTGTCCCATTCTTTCTCATTCTAATTGCTAAAGGCAAATTANAATCTGCTTTTTTTTTGTCACATCACAATATTTTGCATTACACCACACAAACTGTTCTGAAAAAAAGTACAGAATTTCTACTGTGAAGTGTCTGTGGTAACAAGAGGGGTTTTTCATTCAAAATGTAAATGCTGATAGTATCAACATCTGGAGGACTATAGGCCTTAGGCATCATTACAAGCAAGAGATTTGGACAGGATATATTCAATCTTGCTTTAATGGTATGATGCTCTGCCAAGATAATCTTCTAAGCTTTGACATATTTTATTTTGAAAAATATTATCATCAGGTACAAGGAAATTCCTCTTCACTAAGTAGAGTTTTGTAGAAGTGCATCTGATGACATAATTACTATGTGACTACATATTTCATTAACAGCTTTCCTGACCTGAATAAACAAGCAACAAACATTCTTCTGATGACAACCTCATACACCAGTGGAATTAAATAACAACAAAAGTAAAGGACTCAGATTCCCACTAATGGCTTTGCAAGAGAATTATTTTCCATCGGCACGCTGAACTTTAAATCCATTGCTCCTAATTAAAGCAAGTCAGCCGCTGAAAAGCTTCTTATGCCAAGCCTCTTTACCTTCAACCTTACTCAGATTCTCTTTTCAAGACCTCACAACATTCCAAAGTCTTCAGTTTTGCCATGCCTCGCTTTCCACTTTGATTAAAAAAAAACCAGTTGTGGCCTCTTGCTGTGACTGCCATGATGTTATGTGTGGCACCTTGCTCCAAAATTGTCTTTATGCACACTCCTATGGACTGCTCAAAACTTGCTTAGGATTCTCTGTCCATATTTGTCTGCTTGGTTCAGATGCAGCTTTGAAGTGACTAGAAAACAGCTAGAAGTGAGGATGTAGTCCCTGTGTATGCTGCATGAGGCTCTAATGGTAAAAATAAAAAGATGTCTGGGAAAAGTGAATTTATGATATAGCCTTACATTAAGTTTGCCTTATGAGCCTTTAATCACCAAGCAGACATTTCTATGAAGGGAGAAAAGGAGGATGTCAAATTCAAGTAGAATTATAGGAAGCATACAGCTCACCCAATGCCAAAACCTCCAAAGGCAACACGTAATCACAAGGGAGATCTAGGTACTGCTGAATTCAGTTCTGCAATGCCTCACTACTAGACATTGTCAAATTAGGATGTATGCTGCTGAACTCTTCTACTTAGGGGCAAACATCTACTTCCAAAGAGACCTGAAACCATTCTTCTTAGAGATTTGGAGCTCTCTCCATCCCAGAGAGCTTATAGTACAGGAGATACTTCAAGTAAAAAATACTGTGATGATTGTGAAAAAGGTTCTTAGATGGTTTAAATCAGTAAACGTTTACCAAAATCAACCAGCTGAAAGTCAACTACAAAGATGTGAATTAAAATTTTAGAATCATGTTCAAGTAGCAATGTTTTATAATAAATCCATCAGAAACATTAATAAATCCCATTTTCTTCTTGGACTAAAGGAAAATTGGACATTTCACTGATAAGCACTTTGTACCGTTCCCCCCTCCTCAGTCCTGCATACTCAGCACTAGCTGCTCCTGCCATGTCATTCCAAAATCTGCTTTTCAACAACTCAGACACTCTCTTGGGTCATCTATGCCTCCATAATCCACATGCACGCAGATGTAAAAAGCCATACCTTTTATATCTAATTCAGTTGTACTTTTTCACTGTAGCATTAACGTACCACAAGTATTTCCCAGGAGTATTTGTCATTATAGCACAAGGCTCAATTCATTCACTAAAGGAAAGGTTTGCAGAGCTCCTGGAAGTGGCCAGCTTCAGATAACAAGACCATTGGATTAAGTACAGGTTTAGACTTCTTTTTTTAATCTTTCCCTTTATCTCTATCCAAACCCTCACTCCCTTTTGGCTGCTGTCGCTACAGCACTTCAGATTCTGGCACAGAACTAGTGAAGGAGGTATTTCAAGAGATGGTAAATCAAGTTATTCAACGCCTTCCCTGGCTTCCTTTCTCAGAGGTTAAATATGTTTTCAAACCAGGAAAAGAAGCTAAACTTCTTTCAAGTCTCACATCTCACAAGGCAAGACAAGCAGAAGGGGTTTTCCAATATTCACCACTAACAACATGCAAGCCTCGGAAGAGCTTTTTTCCTTCTCTGAGCCACAGGATATGTACAAAGGCTTACTCATTATCTTTTCATGTCATCTCCAAAATGACAGATACAGGGCTATCAGCATAATGGGACATGGAATATACACATACATCACGTTTCATTACCCACCTTTACTTTTAACTCAGATTCCTAAGCCAGCTCCAGGAAAAAATGCCAGCATCTATGTGCATATGAGAACTCTCTTTATGTTAATTGCATGAGAACAAGCTTGCACAAATAACAGTCTTAATATGTAGTTACTCTCCACATATAATAATATTCCAGTTCCAAAGAGAATGAAACATGTATTTTTGTAAATATATTGAAAAGCCTTGTATCCAATATTACAACCATCAAGCATCTGCAATGATACAATTCACAAACCAAGTAGAAATGTCACTGCATCTCAGAAGGAGCTGCAGAAACTGAGTAGACATTTTTATAACCTTGTTATGCCGTGACACATCTCTCTCTATAATTATCCTGACCTCAGTTCAAATCCAAAAGTAATGCAATCAAACCAATATAGCAAAATGTGTATGCAACCATCCTGATAGCTGGCCAAGACAGAATCAGCTGTTTGTCAAAATACTGATCACTACCTCGGCATTTCACTGTGCATGCCAAGTGCAGCTTTCATTTTTTACAGCAGTTGCTGACCAACACTCAGCACTTATTGTCAAACATGATGGTACTCTATGAGAAGCAGTTTCAACTGCTATTGATATGCTTCATTAACCACTTTTGAAGGTTAATGCAAGATATGGGTGGGAAGGAAAGGGAAAAAAGCAGTATCATCACTACAAATATTAGGTTACTTGTACAAATTAGTCTTAAGGAAAGCTTATGGAAGTGGTGCTTTAGCCAAACAAAAGCAACCACAACCAATACAGACCAGCTGAAGATACCTCTGTAAGGATGTAAGATTCAATTATATAATGAGCATTATTCATAAGGCATTATACATCTCCCCCTCAAGCAGACATCTAAAAAAGTCAAATGGATTGTGGCAAGTGTTCTCCACTGACTAGAAAGGCAGCCTACAATGACTACTGCAGATGTACGTCTCTGCACCGTACTCATCCCTTAAGGTGAAATGATTTCCTCTGTCTCATTATAGCATTAAGCTTTACTTTCTACACAGAAAGCACAGAGCAATTCCACCTTCACTGCACAATATTGTTCCTTCATTATATTAGTGGAAACATATTACAAAACAAAAATCTCGGCATTTTTCACTGGCTTAGTTACCAACATGCAGTTTTCCTGAAGTTCTCAAAACACTTCACAGAGGTGCCAACCATCCCTACCCCATTTTACAAATGAGAAAAAATGAAATTTAACATGAAAGTTAACATGACCTTGAGCATGATCTGCTACACCTCCAAAGGTTAAACTAAAACTGGAACTCTTTCATCCTGCATTTCATCCTGCCTTAGAATTGTGATCATCTACCATAAATCCAACTCTACTGCACACTGTTCAACAAAGTCATAGTCCTGAAAGGTGAATATAAATATTAATAAGAAAAATAAAATAGACAGTTAATGATATTCAATATTTATTTTAACAGCTTAAGACAAATGCTCTCCCTGTTTGCACATGGTGCATCCACACAGCATGCTAGAACATGATGCAGATGCCTGGCTGGCACTGGTTAAGTGTCAGAATGATACACTACAGAAGTTACAAAATTATGCTGAGCCCAGGTTATTAGCCTTGTGAAGGGGGAAAACTTACTATCCTGAGCAGTGGGTCAAGTAAATATGGTTTATATATCTTTTGGTACTTGAGCTATCAACAGTGAAATGTGCTTCACAGATTTATCACCCTGATTTAATCTAGGTGAACTGGGAATGGTCTTCATGCTCTGCTGCCCCATGTAGGCACATCCTAAATCCTCTGTAGAAGCAGATAACTAATATAATACTGAGATAATCCTTTTAAAAAGAAAAATATTATAGACAAAGATTCAACGTTGGTTTTTAATTTCTGAAAAATATAAGCTGGTTTAAAATTTACTATAGGATAATTTGGAGTATAAAACCACAGCTGTGTGGGCACATACCCACGTGTGTGTACATCAACACACACACAGACACGTGCTTCTGCATTAATTCAGCACTCTTCTCCCACAGATGTTTACCTATATTCACTTTGCAGTTACTTGTAAGTACATTAAACTGTCGAAGTGTGGTCTTTTTTTTAATTGCTTAGAAAAGAAACATTTGGGTAATATTTTTTCCAGAGGAGGCAAAAACTGAGTTCTCAACACCATGGCACATTGCAAGGATGATGCCTTCCAACCTTGTATCTATCCTGCTGGCCTGCCAAGAATAAGTCTTTACCAGCAGTCTGAAACCCTGGCACACAAATACGATTTTCTGCACTGACTGACGCTGATCTAGCTGCCTTCACCCGGAATACAAGTTGAAGGAGCAGGAATCCCAGCACTGTACCACTATGTTTGAGGCAATGATCTTGCCAAAACATAACATATTTAGCACTTTGGAAGTGATGCAATGAAAACTGTTGTTAGAAGACTTTGGTAGTTTCAGAATAGAAACAAAACATTCTAAGTTTTCACAATTACTTTCATTCTTTAATATAAATTTCATCTCTTTTGAAATAATGTACATTTCTGTATTCATTTGCTAATGTTGCCCATCTATTCTAAACTTTGATATTAGACAGAATTACATTTGTGGATATCAAGAACATTTCAGTTCTGTTAAATAGAAATTGTTTTTAGCAGTGAAATTATGTCACTGGAAAACAAATACCTGCATTACCAGCAAGCCTCAATACCATAATAGCTCATAAATATTAGATTACTGATAAAGAAACATTTACCATGTGATGTCTGATCACATGAACACAGCTTTGCACTACCAAAGCAGGATTACAGTTTTGCATGTTTCAGTTAACAGTAAAACAAGGAAGTCTCTCCATACAATGATCAAAAGAGAAATTAACAACCAAAAAGTATAACAGGGTAAACAGCACTAAATATAGGTTTTTCAGTTTTCTCAGCTGTAAGTCAAACAAGCGACATTTTTAAACTCTTTTAATTAAGGGGTGCGAGGACATTCTGATTTTAACTGCTTCTTCTGCACTGACACTTCAAATTACCTAAATAGAAATGATAAAATAATTAATTTTGTTAAAAGCAAAGGGAAAGCAAGTGAGTAATTTTAAAGGACTTTTTCAAATGATGCATTGTAATATCATTCAGTCAAAACTCCATGTAACGTTTTCTTCTCTCAGTCATAGCTTCTTTGGGGTGGCTACAAGACTAACATGCTGTCCTGTCTCCTGTCTTGTACTGCCTTTTTTTCAGCTTCACCTTAGTTTGCCACATACAGTCTGTAACCTGTCAAACCATTTTACAATAATTATGTACAATGATCAGAACAAGACACTTCCTCCAGCCTCCTATTGATCATGGCTCACTTCAAAGCAGTTTTCTGACTTACAAGCTGTGGTTCATACAAAACCCCCTTGCATTTGCCTGGAAAAACATATAAATATATCAAACATATGAACAGATCACAGAAGTTACTGAAACAAATGCAAACCTGGCTCTGTTGAGTCTGGTTTCTCATCTCTAACAAACATTTGTTTTACCAGGAGGCAAACACCTTTTTCAAGGCTCGGGTATCCATGATTTGGCAAGGAAACAGCAGGAGAGTTTCACAGAAGCCCATGGGGATTAGCTCAATAAAGGACATAGCCAGCTCTCTCTTGGGAGATTATGAAAGACATGCAGAAAAGGAGGAAATAGTAAGACATCCAAAGATCGTGGCATAGCCCTTCATATATCACTGCTTACAGCCAGAGACACATCAATAATTTCTGACATAAAGAAACAAAACTTTGACCTGCAAATTTACTAAAACAGGGATGGTAATAGTAATAAAACCATCAAAACTCCATAAAGGCCTTTAATGTTTCTGAAGAGATTTTCATTACTGCAATAAGTGTTAAGCATTTCCTTTTCTGCTAACAGTCTTTACAGCAAAGCTTTGAAGAATGTCCCACAGGTTATCAGTAAAGGCTCTATATGTTGCATATAAAATAAGAACCAACTAAACAATCCAGAAAACTACTTTTAAGTTGTGGCTCAGGACTACAGCTGGAATCACGAAGGACAGATCTGTTACTGGTCTCATCTGGCACAGTCCCAGTGGAAGGAAGCCATCTCAATTGACACCAGCTGAGAGCATAGTTTGATGCATCCCCTTAGTCACTCTCTTAAGTCCATATTTTTATTTTTTTCCCTTTTATGTTCTAGTCACCAACACCATTCTGGCCAGTCACTAATAGTCCTTAAAGGCTAATCTTCCTGTTAGCTTGCATTTGAAAATGAACCTCAGATGTAGGAAATTAAAGCCTTCCTCTCAAACATAAAGCAGATTCCAATTGAAAACTAAAGAATTCAGGTTTCAAGACACTCTCCAAGGATGTGTTTCTCTATTGGCAACATTTGGAGATGTTTGAAAGGAGCTAATGAGAACAGGTTTATGTGACTGGTTATAATTTTACCTTCCCAACTGCCCAGTTCACATTTGTCTCAGTGAATTATCTGGTAAAATATTTCATCATAATGAATAGTTTAAACAGCTTTGCAACCAGAGAAACATTTTGAGCTAAAGCTTCAAAAACAGTCAGAAAAGTGAGCTCGCATAAAAATGCACAGTTGGCTAACTGCTTCAAAAAATGTTCAAATATTTAAGCACATATTAACATAAAATGCCGTAATGCTTCAAACAACTAAATGATTGCATACATGATGACAAAGCAGAGGGGTACAGGTAGAAAAGGAACTGGGTAACAGTGGCTATATAAATAGCCATTTTACAAGCCATGTGAACAACCTCAAAGATCTTCCAGCATTCACTGACCAACTTTTCCTGCTGTGGCATTAAAAAGAGTTTAGCTAAACTAAGCTTTTCAGAGAATTAAACTAATTAAGAATAAGTCTTCCTGATGAAGTGGCATTGTGGCTTTCCCACAGACCACTGTGAGGCAAAAATCTTATTGATGAATCTGTGAGACCTCACCAGTCCTCTTCCCACCTATTACCTACAGCAGGCCAAGAGAAACAAGAAACTGCCCTTCAGTGTAGTTCTCTCCATGCTTATTAACTGCAAAATATGAGTCTCCTAGGCTTTACCAAATTAATTTTTCAAAGAGTTCTTCCCTGGCTTTAACAGACAGTGAAGTGGGTATTGACTGAAGAGGCTCAAAACCTTGACTTTAAAAGCAAAACTGAAGACCTGTGATGAGTTTATTCATAAAGACATCTAACCTTGCAAGAGATCTGACACATTCGTTGTGGCTGAAGGACGCAGCAAAAACTTGTATCACTGATACCCTAAGAATTACTGGTAAATGACAATTAACTGTTTATTTGCAGCATGCTAACACAGACCAGTGTCTCAGCATGCTGAACATGTATTACATTCACCATAATTTTAAAAAAAACCAAAAACCCAAGAAGTAGAAAAGCAGCAACTGTACTGAGCTACTTTTGTTAACTTTTTCAGAAGTTAACAAATTATTCTAACAAAAACCAAATTTATCACTGCTCTCATATCCATGAGATCAGGTAAATAGAATGTTGGAAGACTTTCCCATGATCAAGGAGAGTTGGGTTAGAGAATACCTAGTCTGCGATTAGCAAATTTGCAACACCAAATAGGCGAGAGTGTCAGTCTGCTGGAGGGTAGAAAGGCTCTGCAGAGGGACCTGGACAGGCTGGATCCATCCCACACAGCATGAGGGTCTTTCTACAAGGCACAGTGCCAGGTCCTGGACTTGGGTCACAACAACCCCTGCAGTGCTACAGGCTGGGGAAGAGTGGCTGGAAAGTGGCCAAGAGGAAAAGGATTTGGAAGTGTTGGTCAACAGCAGCTGAACATGAGCCAGGAGTGCCCAGGTGGCCAAGAAGGCAAATGATACCCAGCATGTACCAGAATAGTGTGGCCAGCAGGACCAGGGCAGTGATTGCTCCCCTGTACTTGGCACTGGTGAGACCACACGTTGAGTGTTGTATTCAGTTCTGGGCTCCTCAATTCAGGAAGGACCTTGAGGGGCTGGAGCAGATGCAGGGAAGGGCAATGGAGATGGTGAAGGGTCTGAAGCACATGTCCTAGGAAGGGTGGCTGAGGGAACTGGGTCTGCTTAGCCTGGAGAAAAGGATGCTTGGAGAAAATCTTATGGCTCTCTACAACTGCCTGAAGGGAGGTTGTAGCAAGGTTGAGGTCAGCCTCTTCTCCCAGGAAACTGCTGATAAGAAGATATAGTCTTAAGCTACACCAGCAGAGGTTTAGGTTGGGCATTAGGAAGAAATTCATGGAAAGGGTGATCAGGTATCAGAATGGACTGCTCAGGGAGGTGGTGGAGTCACCATCCCTGGAAGTTAAAGAAAAGACTAGATGTGGCACTCAGTGCCATGGTCTGGTTGACATGATGGTGTTTGGTCAGAGGCTGGGCTCAACCATCTCAGAGGTCTCTTCCAATCTAACTGACTCTGTGATTTTAGGTACACAGCCTTGTTGTGAAGCATGTCACTTTGTGGTCTTAGCTGCAACTTTCTGAAGTTATTTTTGGTTTGTTTTGCTTTAGAATACAATGGTAAGATAACCAATGCTTAGGTGTTGATTTAGCCATATAAAGGATTTGAAAATCTGTTGCAAACAGGATGTTTTCCTGAAAAAGTGCTATCAGTTTCTGTCAAATCTAAAAAATATGTTTCTAGGCCTTCTGGTTTTAATGCAAATCTTCCAATGCCCCCTGAGCAGCTACAAAGAAAGCTGAGGGAGAAGACTAGTACACAAACTGCCTTTGAAGAAATATACACAAAAAGCACAGAAGGAAAAAAGCTTTTTCTTTTCACCACCTTTTGAAAGATGGTTTCTGATATACCTAGGAACACTTAAAGGTGGAGCATTCAGCCACCTTTACCACTAGGTAAATCCTGTCTCCTCTGTTTTTAGCAGCCTCAGTATTATTCTATTATCAGACTACTTTTCTTATGAATCATTTGGCTTCAAATTTTGTTTTAATGAAATAGAATTAGTCCACTGATTGCTAGGTGCTCCTTAAAGTGCTTCTGGATGCACAGATGAGATTGGCTAGAGACCTCTGTGGTGACTGTAAGTGAAATAACTCAAGTTTTTCAATGTCTTAGTCATGTGAAACATTATACAAGGACTAGGTATTCTGGCTGGTAATTGAGAGCTTCTGTGTCACAAGAACATCTGTACTCTTTGCAGGCCTTTGTGACTCTGCACTATATTCTCATCTTAATGGATGATGCCAATGCACTCTACAAGAACTTGTGGAAAAGCAATTGCTACTCAGACTGTTACAATCAACTTGCCGGGGAAATCCGCTTCAGTTTCCATATGTGACACTGGGCAAGTCCCTAAGCCTGTCTCACCTGAATGAGGGTAAGATTGGCAAAAGAATTAGTTTAGATTACACTCCCTCAGCAACTACACAGCAGGGAGCAGCACAACTCCCTAGCAAGTTTACTGAATGCATGCAGGAATAGATCTGCTGCTCTAAATCTGGCAGCTTTTGTAACTGTTAACTTTAATACTTACCTCCAAATACTTAATCCACCTGAAAATTTTACTACTGCTATCTAACCAGAAGTGTATTAGGTCTTTGTCTAAGAAAAAAAGAAAAGGTCTATGAGTGTTCATACCTGTGTCCTTTCTAGTCACATGTAGCTTCTGCTGGTTGATACAGAACAGAGGTAAATCATCCCAGTTCAGTCACACTTTTGCCAAGTGTACTCAGAACACTGGGGTATTGGCCACTTTCCCCATGCCCCAGTCAATTAGACCCTTTTAAAAATCTTTTACAGTGTAACATGGAGACAAGAGTATACACACATTACTTCTGACAAGTAAAGAAAACCCAGAAATGCACTGAAGTTTGGGTGTTTCTGAGGAAGACAACTGCACAAATATCAAGTAATAGTACCATTTCTTTTGATCTTCTCAATAGCTGCAGACTGTGAGGGTGAAAGATAGGTGCGTGTGGCCAGAGAAATTTGCCTCACACAGCATTTCTTAAATGAATCAATGACAACAAATGGGAAGATGGACAGTAGCCCTGACCATCAGTATGTTTCCTGTGTATTATGCCCAGGTATGTACATCTCAGCACAGGGCTTTCGCAGCCTCGTGGCTAGGCCACACTGAAGACCACTGGATCCACTTAGACTCTTAACCACTGTATGAGTAAAAGCATCCTTCCGACTTTTATATACTTTTTTACACATACTTTTCACTTTCACAGATGATGAGTTCTTACAATGCCTTAATATACTTGCTACACAACTGGTTTATATTGGAGCCCACTTCTATCAGCACATCTTAACCCCCAAGTTTTTCCAGTGAAACAACATAATAATAAATTTACAGTAACTACTAGTAATTTCAGATTTTCATTTGCCTTGAGGCTTCTTGATACATGTCATTTCAGGGACAGAGGAGATCAGAGAAAGAAAAGTAAATGTTGATAAGAGAGCCCAAGGTAAGTGTCAGTCAAAACATCACGAAGATTTGTGCAGTCTTTCCAAACCTTTCCATGTCTTTCTCAACTGCAGAAGACAAAGCAATAGATCTGGGATTTTAACAAGTCTTTTTACCTAAACCGAGTTACTGCTCATACACAGTAATGTTTCCCAGTGTACTGTTTTCCATTTCCTGCTTGGGGGCGGGGGGGTGCTTGTTTTTCATTGGTTTGATGTTTTATGGCAGTGAAAGTTACTTTAAAAAATTGGTCTTATTAATGTTCTCATCCCCAGGTACTACAAAAGGTATCACACACCACAGTAGAACTTTCCTAGAAGTTGATGGCTTTATTCCCATGCACATACACTTGGAAAAATAAAAAAAGGGAAAATGAAAAAAGGCTGTTGAGGAAATCTAGGTGAAAATTATAATGAATTAACAAGAAATAAGGTAGCAGCCCATATCCATTTTTAAGACATGGACATAACAATATTTGCATATATAAAAATGTCAGATGGAAGACAGAAGACAAAAATAATTAAAGGAGAAAATAATATATAATAGTTTCAATCCACAAAGGTAATCGATTGATGAGTATAAATAAATCGTTCACACCTTCTGTAAGCAGCATACTAACTGTGCATGTCTCCTTACAAGCTGCAACCTGCATAAGGTTACTGAAACGTGAGAGGGGAAAAAATCCCAACCACTCACACTTTTTTTTGGTCCAGAGAAAACATCTAAGAAAGAAATTAATAAATCTCTGTGCTTTCATTAGATTCCACATCTTCAAAGTACCAAGTGCACATTTGTTAATCAATGAATTCCCCTGTCCTGAACCCAAAGTGACGCAGAGGAATCGATCCAGATCACCACAGTTCAGGCAAACGTGGCCTCAAACACTTGGCCAGTTCGATGCCACAGGGGCTGGCAGAGACCTCGACGGCAGCAGGTCCAGCGCTCCTCTGCTTCATGGTGCCCACCCCTGCACAGGCTCCCTCCAGCCAAGCCGTGACTCAGAGCAGGGTATCTAAAGGTCACCTGCAGCCCCCCCGCGTGAATCATGTTCACTTGGAAGCTCCGGTACAGAGCGTTCACCTTCCAGGCGCTTTTTTTGCTCACAGCCAGGACCAATCGAAGGCTGCTGAGCAGAACTGCAACCAGCCAACTCCATGGTGAGGGGAAGGCAGGCAGAGCCTGACAGCAGCTCATGGCTTGGCTGAGGCCATCGCAGAGCAGGTGGCACCACCAGTGAGCCGGCCCCGCAGCCATGCCGGCCCCGCAGCTGCCCGCGGTGCCCAGCTGTGCAGCACCACCGAGCCTCGGACACCGCCGGCCGCGGGACATCGCCGGCACCCCGACGGCTCTCAAGGAGCCTGCAGGTTTTGGCCAGTGAAACGTGACATGGATGCGAGGGGGGATCACCACACGGGAAAGGCAGGACCTTCTTACCCAAAACTGCCGGAAGGACGAGGCGAAGGGACAAATGGTACATCCCTGCCTCACTCACGGTTTATTCCACTCTCTCCC
>VXAC01007637.1:649155-847647 GCA_013399225.1 Rhipidura dahli | reverse complement strand
CACGGGGGATTGGGGGCAGCGCGGGACTGGAGGCGGGGGGGAGGAAGGGAGGGGTGGGGGGCCGGGCAGCGCGGCTGCCACTGTCACCCTGGGGACGGGGTTTATGGGGAATGATCGTGTATGTCCCCTTAGGCGCTATCCGGCCAGGCTGGAGGTAGGCTAGTGACCCCTTAGAGCAGCGCCTTGTACCGACAGAGCCCAAAGTGCTCGAGATATCCCCTGTGCGTGCACGCAGAGAAGTCCACTTGGGCTGAACCGGGGTTTGCCGTGTGTAGATGAGCTGGTCCGTATGACCACGGCCACAAACTTGGTGATCCGTCCCGGGTTTCAGAGCCTGCTGTCCCTTTAATGTCTGGTTTGACAGCTTTGGGTGAGGAAGCACTTCCAACAGCTGTCTTCTTGGCAGTGCACCAAGCGCCGGCTTAAAGGGTCCCCGGCTGGAGCGGCTTCACCTTCTGCCTCAGAACAAACCCAGCGATTGTTTCGTTTTCCGGCTGCTTTTCTAGCAAGCAGGGACTGTGTTGTGGCTCTGTGCTTGCCTTTTGTGATGCAGCTCGATGATTCCATTCAAACGACACACATTCTGTCTAAAAGTTCTTTTCTGCCTCTGTGCTTATGTGGGTGGTAGCCCCATTTCGATTGAAAATTAGATGTGGTTAAAAAAAAAATCTCATTAAACTTACTAAGCTTTCAGAAGTCCCTGTTCTTTGTTCATTTCATGTGTATTACATACTTTTACAGATCTGTATCTGACTGCAGATGGTGGGCACACCCTGTTTTTGCCATCAGTTATTTCATTACTGCTTTTACCGGATGTGTTTTGTCAATTAATACTGATACTTGGTCAGATTATTTTCAGAGAAAATAACATCTGTTTTGTTTTCTGTCCTTTATTACCAGAAGATGATGAAGATGAGGAGGAAGAGGATGAAGAAGAAGAAATAGATGTTGTTACAGTGGAGAAAAGACGCTCCTCCACCAACAAGTCTGTTACCACCCTTACTATTACAGTGCGTCCTAAAAACACCACTTTTTCATCAGTCAGGACACAGCAGAATGGACTGATATTAAAGCGTTGCGCCCCAATTCACCAGCAGCATAATTATGCCGCTCCTTCTCCATTTGTGGAGACTGAAGAGGCTCCGCCACAGAAAAAGTTAAAAGTCGAGGTGCCCCGTCCAGTGAAACCCATGATCCAACCAAAGCTTAAGAGTTCAAGTCCCCGAAACTCTGATTCAGAGGACAGTGAACGCCGACGCAACCATAATATCCTGGAGCGTCAACGACGTAATGATCTACGGTCAAGTTTCCTCACATTAAGGGACCATGTTCCAGAACTGGTTAAAAATGAGAAAGCTGCAAAAGTTGTGATCTTGAAAAAAGCCACTGAATATGTTCATTCTCTTCAGGCAGAGGAGCAGAAGTTACTGCTAGAAAAGGAAAAATTGCAAGCCAGGCAAGAACAGTTGCTAAAGAAAATAGATTACAAGCGGACTTGCTAAAGTTTTTTTTGTTTTGGGTTTTTTTTTGGCTGACCAGGACAGTCATTGCCACTTTGCACATTTTTGATTCTTTATAAAAACTTGTGTTTTCTGACGTTAAGAATG
This sequence comes from Rhipidura dahli, assembly GCA_013399225.1. Taxonomy (NCBI): domain Eukaryota; kingdom Metazoa; phylum Chordata; class Aves; order Passeriformes; family Rhipiduridae; genus Rhipidura; species Rhipidura dahli. The sequence continues at coordinate 846,040 of VXAC01007637.1, read as the reverse complement.
TTGGTTTTAATTTCAATCCAGTCCCTGAAGTAATCGACAGACTATATTATCCGGGTACGGAGCAAATGGATGTTCTTGCAAGAAGTTTATTGCAGGACTACCAAACAACAATGGACTGCCTTTGTTTTTTCTTCTTAAGAACTGTAGATGGTGGGGATTTTTTTTTTTTTAAAGTGTTGTGAGCATTTGGAGCTGCTGATGACATCTAGTTGAGTTTTAAAATGTTCATTCCTAAGTTTTATGGTGCTTATGTTCTAACAGATGTTACTTTAGGGGTTGGCATTTTGTACCCCTGTGGGAATTTCTGTAAATACCATCTACACACTTGCCTTTTGTACGTGTCTTGGGTTATGAGAGGTGGCTTCTGCTACCAGTATTAGACTGGAAGTTCATACCTAAGTACTGTAATACCTCAATGTTTGAGGAGCATGTTTTTGTATACAAATATATTGTTAATCTCTGTTATGTACTGTACTAATTCTTACATTGCCTGTATACTTTAGTATGATGCTGATACATAACTAAATTTGATACTTATATTTTCGTATGAAAATGAGTTGTGAAAGTTTTGAGTAGATATTACTTTATCACTTTTTTGAACTAAGAAACTTTTGTAAAGAAATTTACTATATATGCCTTTTCCTAGCCTGTTTCTTCCAGTTAATGTATTTGTTAATGTTTGGTGCATAGAACTGGGTAACTGCAAAGTTCTGTGTTTAATTTCTTCCAATGATGTACATTTAGTGCTGCGTCTTATAGCACTTTGAAATACCTCATGTTTATGAAAATAAATAGCAATTACGTGATGTGCCATTTACTATTTTTCTTTTAAATAAAATCTTTAACTTTGGAATGTTGATAAAATACAAAAAGCGTGGTCCCATACCCTGGGCACTTCAAATCTCAGACTATAGGTGACAGTTTACAAAGGTTATCTGGGCAGGACATTTCCATTTCTGGTTAAAAAATAATTGTAGTAAGAAGTATTTTCATGTTATGTCATGCTTGTGTTGTCATTATCATCCCAGGGGACCAGATGAACCACAATGGAATGACTTCTGTGTCTTGCAAAGACTCCTTGAATATCCACTGTACCCAGAGAATTGTGAGGGATCAGAAACACGGCTAGCAAACTTCTGCTAAGGGACTGGCCTCTGTGGCACACAGGTGAAGAAATAAATTGATGGAGGTAGACATGCCAAAGCACAGAAAATTAAATATTTGTAGTAAAGAAAGGTCTTAAAGGCTTAAAGCTGTCCATCATTGCATCAGAGAATTAATGTTCTTGTTTGTAGTTGAAGGTCCTATTTGTTACTACTTGTGTTAAGTTAGTAAAATGAAAAATCTCAGGGAAGATACAGAGCCATGAAGTGTGCATGATGAACATGGGACTTTGTTGTCTTGAGAAGGTGGCATTTGGTGTAACAGGAGCAAGACGTTCAACTCTGTGAAATCTGGTCATTGTATTAAAGACTGTGAGATCAGGTAGTTGTTTTATTTCTAGTCGGGACAGGTATTTTTGACATTGTCTTTCCTCACACTGAATCTGAAAAATAAGAATTAATGACCAAATGGCCAGTAAGCAGTTTCAGAATCCACCTGCAAGAAGTTTGTCTGGGACATCTGCCCCTGCTTTAGCCACAAAAGAAGTAGCTTGTTTGGTGATGGAGGTACAGAAACCCTGTATTTGCCATGAGGTAACAGGAAAACCAGCGTGGGGCAAAATAGCCCCCACGGAATGGACGTGCCATATGTCCATCCTTACAGATCACTGATGCATTCATAACCTGTGTGTTCTTGGGCCCCAGGCAGCTTCTCCACTATGACCACCAACAGCTGTTTGTAGTTCAGTGCAGTAAATCCAGATCTTCAACAGGCACAAATTGGTGTAACACTGTGGGCTCAGCTAGGCTTATGCAAGCATTTGAAGAAATGGCCTGAATTGACTTAAGATCTAAATTCAGATTTGACCACAGTTGTTCCTTATATAGAGTCTTTGATTGGTTTCCCTTGAGATGCTTCCTCCACTTTCCAACTACAGTGATAAAACAGTAAAAGACGGCCTAAGTAGAGACAATGAGTGTGAACAATCACAGGGTACATTTAATTTGCTAGCTAAAACAATTTTTAACCCCCTTTTTTTTAGCAATTTCTGTTGAACTCTTCTGCTGTTTTCAAACAAGGTACAAGTAAAATGAGTCTTCTTGAAGAAGGAAAGTCCCTTCCCCTTCTTCTTCTTCCCCTTCACACTCCTGAAGAAATTTAGTTCAAATCTTCCACTCAGAGCAAACTCTGGGTCAGTTTAGGTTGCTCAGGGTCATGCAACCAAGGCTTGAATATCTTAAGGGTTTGAGATTCCTCAGCCTCTTTGGACACGTGTTTTTTTGACTACCATGACTCACACAAATTTTCAAACTATCTGGAATTTTCCTTGTTGCAACCCTTGTCCATTGCTCCCTGTCTTTTTGTGTTTAACCTCCTGGAAGAGTCTGGTTCCACCTTGCCCATAACCTCCTATTAGGGAGTTGAAGACAGCAATTCTTTTAAGGCAACCCAGTTCTGTCTTGTATTGTGGTAACCAAGAATTTAGGGTATAATAAAGGTGTCAAATATTCAGATTTGTTTGGATATTCAACACAAATCCCATCTGAAAGCCTCTGTTTCTTGCTGTATAATGTGGGAGTCTTGGTCTGAATCTTTAGAATTCAGTGATAAACATCCAGCTGATGTCCATGGAGACAGAATCTGGCCCCATAATGCCCCCATATACTGTACTTTTTGCTGCTCTGTGCTGTACTAGCAGTACATTGGCATTGTCTTTTTTTTCTTCTTCTTTTAAGCAGTTTAAGGAGTTAATAGGTTTGTTTTCATACCACTGCTGTAGGCAGCAAGTTGTCAAGGACAAATATTTCTGGTAAAAAGAATCTCAGTTGTAGGATGTTAATAAAGTTACAGTTGTTAAATAGAACATTTATTTTGTATTTACATGATAAAAAGAATTGAGAGTTGTAGGAAAGATAGCTTTTGAAAAGAAGTAAGAAATTAATTGTGTAATATTTTCTGAAGAATCAGTACAGTAGCCAGAAGGACATAGAAACATAGCCACAGTCATAACAAAAGATCTTTTTGCAAGAGTGGGAAGTCCACAAGGACTCAGTCAAATAATTAATTGAGATACTATTGCTTTTTTTTTCTTAATACATACCTACATTTGCATAACAAATGCAAACATATCTGTCTGGAGAATCAGATATGGCAAGTACCTAATAGCTGCTTATTACAAAGCAGATATTGCTGATTCCTGAAGGGAAAACTGAATTAAGTTGATCTCAGTCTTATTGGATCTGCTATAAAAATTCCCAAGTTCTTTTTCATACAAGACAGGATTTGCTGATGGTGGTTTTCTTCAAAATCACATATCCCAGAGGATGCTCTCTTTCCCCCTTTCTGTTTATTTTCTTAAAAATACCACTAAGAACACAAGGGACTTGTAACACCAAAATGAAATGATTCCTCCATAAACTAATGTAAGTAAAACACCAGTGGGAGACCTTAAAAAGGTGAAATGTGTTAATGGTGTCATTACCACTGGGTCACCTGTTGCCATGAGTGCTAAGGAAAGTGCATTTCTCAAACACCAAGCTGCTGTTATAGCAACTTATCACCAGGTCTTGGCAGGACTCCTTGAGAGATCATGAGGTATATAATTTACAGTTTGCTCCTGGGAAGTATACTGATAAACCAAGCTAGAAAAAAATGACTTCAAATGGGTGACATTCTTAAGCTTGAATTTCCTGGCTTCTGGCTTAAGTCAGAAGATGTCATTTTATTTAAAATATTAATTTTGTGATAATTGATGAATTTTTAATGTACAATTGCCAGATGATACATGATCTATACCTGGGTTACTTTCTTCTCCTTGTGTCCATTTCCTGTTTCCCTTTCCTGTTCCCTGTCTCTTCTCTCAGGAACCCAAAGCCATCAAACTTAAAGGGATTTGAGGTATCACAGCAACTCCTTTAAATTAAGCAGGGATTTCATTAGAAACAGCAGATACAGAGCACTTCCAGAAATCTTGGAGGAAAGCAACGGTGCAAAACGTGGAAGAGCAGCTCATTGTAGAGCCAACACGATGGGGTTTCCCTCAGCACTTCTGGCTGCTTCTGGAGCACTGACAAGCCTGAATTCGGAGCCTGTGGTCTGTGCCAAGACAAGCTTTCAGTTCTGCTGGACTACCTGTCCAGTTTGCTACCCTACAGTAATTTTTTGCTGCCTATCTGCTTGTGCTGGCTCCACAATGAGGCTTGGCATGGATTGCTGGCCTTTTCCTGCTGGGTTGTACGGTGTGATAATTCCTGCTGCCTGCAGATCTGGAATTGTCATCCAGTTTTGTGCCTTTACTTGGCCAGATCCTTCTCTCAATGAGATTATTGATAGTTTTGTGCAACAGTCAGCCCAGAGACAATAAATGAATTCTTGATGTCTGAACAATGGAGATTCCTTGTATGTGTGCTGTATGTACAGATTTTGATACATGCTGTGTGCACACAAGGTATTCCGTAAGTGTTGACCCATGAGCCCTGCTAAATAAAGCCTAGTGTATATTTCAACTGAGTAAGTGACAAGGCTGTCCACTTGGCCCTTTGAAGAAAAAGCAAAGACATTTTGTTTCTTGTATTTATGATCCCAATATGACACACCTAAATAATGCATTTTTTTTTTAAAGTACCTACTGTGTAATTATAATTAATAACAAGTATTTTTTAGCTCCATGGTGAAATGGATGAGTGTCTAGACTTATCAGACTTAAAATTTGTCAGATTTATAACCGAATTATGACGTATTTGTTACTGATTGTTACATTTCTTATGCATAATCATTGTCAGGCTCCACTTACGCTATTACAGCTGCTCTATTTGTGAGCTGTATCATTTGCCATCATATGGTGTTTCCATCTGATATTATTTAGATAAGTGGAGACACTATCATTTTACAGTAAAATAAGATTATTTAATTTTTCTTATTCTGTGCTCCCAATTTCCCAACCTCATTTGTCTGCTTTAAGTGTTTACTGCTTTCTATCTGCTTTCTATCTTCTATACTGCATGCATTTAGGGAGAGGAACTGTCTTTTGTGTTATCTGTCTGAAGCCAAGGTTGGATTGTCTCTGTGAGTGGCTGTATCAATCATAAAGCTGTAACAAGAGTCCTGTTGTCCAGCAGCCACGTATAGCTTAGTTTTATATTAGAGGTAGGATGAGTCATGTTGTCTGCATCTGTCTAGTTTCACCTTCTAATCTACAAGCTTTACCAGCATTACAGAGTTTTAAGCACCTAGCTGCTTAGCTTCCTAATTCTCCTTATGTAGTCAGCAGAGAGATGCAGGCTCTTCCCAGAGCACAGTCCAGAGCATCTGCATTGGGCTTTACCTGGAATGGACCCAGGCACTGCTCTGTACCTTGAGGAAAGAGTGATTACAGCATGCAAGGGGTGATTATAGGAACTATGTTAAGGGCTCCTTTATTACTGCTGGGTACCATCAAATTGCTTGATCTGTAGCTGATCTTACTTTACCACACGAAATTTAAAGCAATGATTTGCTTTGGAGAAAACTGCAGGCTAATAGATTTGTTACTTAGAGTAAAATGGTGCATGAATGTAGGACATATAGTTAATTTAATTGGCACAGTCATTTTCGTTGCAATTAAATTAAATATTTCAATGGCACTTATCTCCATTTTGCTTCCTAACACCATCAAAAATAAATACAGAATGTTTTAGCATTCAATGATTTCACTTCCTCACAGAACAAATCAGTATAATTAGAATATTATTTGGATGGATATTTTTAGTATCTGTATACAAATAGCATTTTTCTTCTGTAATACATGGCAATATTAGGCAAAATCTTGCTTCTTCAGTATGATACAGACTTAATAAAAAGTACATTGTAATTAATATTGTAATCAATTTAATTCCAATATCTAATTAATATTGCAATTCATGGTGTAGGAGATGAAGGAACTATCTAATATCATAAACACAGTTCAATGTTGGCTAGTACCTGCAAATCCTCATTAAAATTTTTTAAAACCCCTTAGGAATTCTTCTTTTAAATTCCTAAGATCAGTGTTAAGATATCCCAGAAATATTGTTATGCACTTGCTTTTTAGTAGACAAATTTTCTCTGTCTTATAGAATTGTCACTAGATTTGGCACTCTATTCTTTTTGAAGCAATTTGGCATTTCATTTTTTTGAAGCAAATGTTCAGAAAGGAACAATGTCACAGAAAGGAAATTGCACTGTTTCAGTGCTCAGTCACCCTCAGAATTTGGTCCTATAGAGCTAGAAGATAATACTTAGATTTCTAAATCATGTGCTGAAATGAGAGTGGTGACATATAACACCCTTTCCCTGAAAGTGATTTTTTTTATTTTTAAGGAGATATTTAGAGGCTCATGCTTGACATTTTTCCACTACAAGAAATTTGGAGCACGTTTGGTTGATCCCTGTAGAATTATATGTACTCTTAATTAAGAGTTAGAAAATTCTTAGTAAAACAAAATCTAAGAGGAAAGCAAACATACTCAATTTTAGCTAGAAACCTGATCATCAAAACTGTACTGTAAGCTGTGGTTCTGAGGGCTTCCTATTTCTCATCTTCTCATACAGTTGTTAGTTTTGGTCATGGTTTGGCAAAAATCGTAAATCACATCCTCAATAATTATGATTACAAACATTTCTCTAAAAGCTCTACTTCAGGCCAAACAAGCCTAGGTAAACCACAATCCCAATGTATTATTTCTCAGGTGTACAAGACAATATTGGTTGTGAAGTGTTGTGAAGCCATATCTTTATGAACACTTTCTTAAAAAATATGCTGCTAATTGAAGCTATGTAATGATGCAATATATTTAAATGATTTTTATTATCTTCAGCCTTTAAACATTCTTATGCTGGTCTGATTAATTATCTTTTCTTTTGCTTCCTTTAGCTAAGTAGCCCTGTAGGAGGCAAGGGGGATTCATCTGACCAAATACAAACTCCTTTTGGTCAATAAGGAAAACAGGTCTTTTTAGTGCACAATTAATTTCATTGTTAAATGACTATTTAAAATGACACAAATAATCTCACCCTGGAAGTGCTCATTTTTGGTGTGGATTATGGAGAAGCTCTGATACAGGAACCAACATTGCAGATGTCTAATGTGGGGTTTGGTTTAAGATAGTTGAATCTGGATGTCTGTAGATATCTAACTGAAAGCTTGGTATCTAGGTGCTGTTAAAGTCAGTGAAGTCTGGCTGAAGATTCAGTGAGGATGTCTGTTTTAGGGTGAACTGGGTTAGTTCTTGATGTTCAGTTCTCTGGACTGATCAGCTCTCCATTGCATGTAAAAGGCACTCCAGTGCCTAGTGAACATATAAAGACCTATGAATTAACACCTGATTTCAGTGTCTTAAGCTACAAGTTGAGTCCAAAGACTCCTATCTTTCATTAATTTCATTTTACTTATACATTTTACAGGTTTTTCTTGAACTAGTCAAGTAATCTTAAACCCAGTTCTGTCTAGTTCATCTTTTCTACAACACTGAATATACTTTTTGCTTTGGTTGTCTATAATAGTATCTCCATATCTTTAGCTTCTTTGGATTTCTTTCATCCTCTCACAAGTGCTGTTTATCACCAATATATAGCAATATTCACCATTGCCAGAAAATTGCTTGCATTACTGATAAAATTCCCTAAAACATCTCTCATATTACCATATTGCATGGTGGGCAGGACCTTACTCTCTCCTTCTCACACCTACACAAAGCTCATTTACAGGGCATGTTGATACATTTCAGATGGTGATACACTGACAACATTCTCAAATTAAATGATAGCACATATCACTTTTTTTTTTTTTTATAAAAACCAAACAAACATGAGACGAGAAAAACAGAAAGTAGATGAACATTTAGAAAAAATTAATAACTTTTACATCTAGATTTATTATTGGGTCTCCGATAGTTTGAACTATTTCAGTGTTTCCCTTTTCTTGTTTCTGCAACCTTACTCTAGTAGTTTTTATATTTCTTTGCTCCTTTAAAAAATAATTTCTTTTCACAGCTTCTGTGGTCTTCAATAACTATTCCATATCACCCTATGCCTATTCCTCCTTTCATTCAAACACTTAAATGAGTCACACCTTTTTTCATGCTTTACAGTCTCACCTCTCCTACCAATTATGTCTCAATGTATTTTTTTTATTTAATTTTAAAACACAGAGTCCCATTCTGTGAACACTTGCTGGATGGCTGTAAGTCTGTTGACTTCAGTCTGAGTTTATAAAGTAAGAAGTTCAGACCTTCCAAGACTTTTAAATGAAAATTGTAGGTAAGCCAAGTTAAATCATGCTGTATTTTACATTCTTTCCCGTTCACTATTAACCTAGGAGCAGTTAAGTTACCATGAACTCCTTTGATATAGAAAATCATACATTTCTTTTCTGCTTCTGGTGTTGACAATATGCAATAAGCTGGAAGGTTTAGTTATGTGAGCGTGAGTGAAAATAAATACCTATTAGAAGCAGTCAAGAGTAAGGCATTTGGCCATCTATCCTACTGGAAGTGTTGAAAATTTACATTAAAAAACCCCATGCAAATATTTTTTTCACTGTTAATGAAAAATGGCAGTAAAGAAAACAAATATTGAATGGCTAGTTTATTTCTTATCAGAACACTTTAATTTTGAAATTTCAGGAATCAGTCTAGTAGCAAGTGTCAGAGTACAAAAATACTTTCTATACTGACCCGTGCCACTTACACAGCTGTATAAGGATGCCTTCTGTCTACAGTGGGTGCATTATCACTTCTACCCCCAGACAGGAGATCCAAGCTCACTTCACAAGAAAAGTCCTTCCTTTTTCTTTCATTGGCTGGGGAGTAATGGCCCAAGAAGGGATTTTACTTGTGCATTTGTTCTGGTTGCCCAGAAAACAAAGTGCTCTAAAGCAGGGTAGCACCTTGGGAGTCACTGGCATTAGGACAGATTATGTCAGCTGAGGAGCTGGAGTTGAAATAAATTGAGAAACTTGACTATAACTGTGCCATTGTATAACTGGAAAAGTATTGGAAGTCCTTCCATGTTTTATTGTGACCACATGTAGATATAATTTCTAATGCCTTAAACCTCCTTAGTCAAGATATTAGTTTTAAAAATTGTTATTAAACATCTTTGCCCAAAGTATTTTTATATTTGATATACCACAAGTGTCACCTACATTTCAGCAAATATGCACTGTGATTAAAGGGTATAATCTCTCAAGAGAGGTTTATAATCATTTTAATTAGCCTGGACTTAATAAAAAGACTTAAGGGATTTAATAAAAGGGCATTAAGAGATTGCCAAAGGGTTAAATATATATATTTTTATAAGAAAAATTGTAAAGCTTCTGTGGCTTTGAGGTGGGAAGGTGGGAAGACTTAGTGGGAAAAGAGGAGGAGGTGAGCAAAAGTCAAGATGAGGATTAGTGTCAATTAAACTTCCCTTTGAACCTCCTAACTTGCATATGCAGAACCTGACACAGCTGAAAATACTTGCAATTTCCTGGGCCACACAGACCAGAGAGGTTGCTGTACAGCTCACTGACCTACAGGAAACTGCAAGGGAGTAAAAGAAAGGTATAAACCCAGCCGATTTCTTCTAGCTTGGTGCTAAGACATTTTCACTCTAGTCCAGGGGAGAAGATTTGAGTGAATGAGGGAAATCTGAGAGAGTGAGTACATTAATTTCTCAGGCCCCAAATATTTTATTTGGTTTTGAACTACCTTAGATCAAAACTAAACAAATTCTCTGCCCTTATCCGCGCCCTCTGCTCTTAAGTTTCAGGTTAGCATAGAATTCAGTGTTTTTCTACTCTTCCAGGATATAATAAAAGTAATAAGATATGAGAAGATGAAAGTGAACCAACAATCTCCAGACAGGAAATTCTATACCTCTTACAAAACAAGGCAAAATCCAACATGCAAACACCTAGAACATTGCCTCACTTCACCTTTATACTGAATTAAACCTCAAGCCTTATCCAGAGAGATAAGGTAGAGATCTAAATGTAGATACCTGAACATAAACCAGCATAAGTTCTCTTGAAGGTTTTGTTGGCTGGAAATAAAATGAGTTGCTTAGATTTTCCAGTTGGGGTTAGCACACATTTCTAATGTGTTTTCCATTTCCTAACACGACTGTCTTTCAGTGCTTGGATAAATCTTTTCTCCTGGTTGTGGGCATTCCTGTAAGCCTCAGGGACAGACATTCTGCACAAGGAAGCACAGAGGAGTGCCTTGGGGCTTATAAAGCCTGTTTTCCTCTATAGAGAATTCTGCATAGGAATAGACTTCTTGAACAATTTCATATGACCATATACACAATCCACATCTAGTAATGCTTTTCTCTTCCCTCTGTCCCCAGAGACTACACTTCGCATGTTCAGAGAAACCTGCTTTTGGTGTCAGCATTCAGAAATTAAGATTAAAACACAAGAATGCAAGAGAAGCAAATCTGTGCCTCCCTTTATCAATTAAAATACCACTAAAACTCCAGATAAATGTGGCAGTGTAATATTACTTAAAAAAAACAATGCCAGCATCTGTTCATATATAGCGGTGCGTATCTCTGCTTTCTTACTTCCCACCTCTTTATTTGTGAGTGAAAGCTACACAAATTTGGCCAGAGGCACTCAGCTCCTCCTATATTCTGAAAGATGCATGGGGATGTTCTTTAAATCTACACTAAACAAATTATAAGTTTGAGAAAGACATTTTCTCCAGCATGAAGGCATGAGGAGAGCTGAAAAAATATGTATGTTTAACTCATGCTCCGTTCATTGATTGAAGCATAATTGTTTCCTCACTTTTTTGAGATGTGCTAAAAATGCAAAGCAATAGCCATTTAAAAATTATTTTTGGCAAGCAGTGACTTGAGATGGCAAAAAAAATGGAACAGCAGAAAAACTCGTATATTTTAGATAACTGGTATGCTTAATCAGTTCTTGTAGCAGAACTGATATAAAAGGAAATTTTGAGAATTTTTGAGCAGGTCCATGCAACCACAGTAGCTTTGTTCTGAATTCCATGAGGCCGTAATTCAAAAAAACACTACCAAGCAAAACATATGTATTATTCTGTTAATAAATGAAACCTAGAGGGTTTAATGCTTCTGTGGAAAGAAATTCACTGCAGACTAATTCAAGAAATTGTTTCTGCTCTTGGCAGAAACAAACATGCAAACAAATAAATTCCTAGGCATCTAACCTGCAAAATAAAGCAGTTTGTTTGTTTGTTTGCTTGCTTGTTTTTAATGCTGGGAGCTTCTCATAAGTAGTAAAGTCAGCTTTTGATTTTTCCTTTGGCTAAGAGTTAAGAGCCTTTTCAGTGGAAATATAACATGGATTGCAAACATTCTGAGGAAGGAACTGTGCTTTCCTTTATTGTGGACACCAGTTAGCTCTACTGAGTTTCCATGTCTCAGAAAAGGTCCTCCAGGTCTGTCTAAACTGGAAAAACATGTTAAAATTTCAGTCCTATCTATATATGGACAGGTTAAAGCAGTGGGGGTCTTTTGCACTGCAAGCATTTCATATTGGCTGTCTCCAGGCCCCTTGTCTGTCTTGGTTGCTGGCCGAGGACAGGGCTGTGGCACAGCCAGTGCCCATCTAACTGTTGGCTGGTGTGGTTCCACCCTCCCTGGCAGTCAGGAGCCAGATTGGTTTAAATTGCTGTGCAACCACAGCTTAAATCACCTAACCTGGGTTAGGCAACTCAGGTTGAGAACACACCTTCCTTTGTGGTGTGTTTCAGCATGACTTTCATGTTGGTTTTATGTTTCCCACTAAAACAGAGATTGGTATGGAAAGTGAATGTACTCAGAGGAACACTACTGAGTTCCAGCAGAGATTTAGCCTTTGGCTACAACAGGCACAGACCTAAGTCCTGAGAAAATTCCATATACTCCCTGTGACTCATTTCTGCATACCTTGCCTGGGCAAAGCTTCCACTTAATAGGATATTTTTAAAAAGGGCCAGACTAGCAGTTACACAGGATATAGCTGTCAGATTGTCAGATCAAGAAAAGTCAGTTGGCTTTGGGGGGGAGTCAGGAGGCACTACAGTACTACACAGTGTTTTCATAGCATAGGCAGTGGAAAATGTCCCTTGTAATAGTATTAGGGTTTAAAAAAAAGAGGTTTGTAAAAATGCATGGGCCTTATTTTTAAGGTTTTTCATCATTCTTGTCCTGCTTTGTATAAAGAACTTAAGCCCATGCTGTATGTTAAATACCTAGGCAGTACTGTGAACTTAAATTTCATTTCATTACATTGAAGCACACGCTTAAATGATTTGCTGGACCAAGTCCAGAATGCTTGCTGAATCAAACTGAAATACAGCTATGTCTGTTCTTCCTCCTTAAACAAACAAGCACTAAATGAAATACAATAAAATAACATTCCCAGAGAAATTCTGTGGCACAGAATGAACTGCTGCATTGTTGTGTCAGTAATTTGCCTAATGTTCAGTATCTGCACTGTTCATACAAGTGTAATGCAGCAGTAATTAGGTAAACATTGCAATTTTATCCCCATGTCATACTGGGCATAGTTTTGTAGAGGAAGAAAGTAAAACATAAAAGGAAAGAAAAAAAGTAAGAAAACAAAAGCTGGCAATGTCTTTCCAAATTGCTTGAGTCAAGCTCACGAATGATACTGCAGTCTTGACAGCAGCAGTAGAATCCTGAAAAAATCTGGATTCACTTTCCTCAGTGCACAGTGTGCAATCCAGGACATGCAAAGCTCAAAGAGGTACATCAAGTCTAGTGAGTTAATGTCTATTTCTAGCATAAACTCTAAAATGAGCATAATGCTTGTTATTAGACACTATAAGGGAAATGTGTTAATTTTTTAAATATGCTGAAAAAATCCTGTTTCCTATTCTAAGCAGAACCTAGTGAGTATATTTGGGTTTTATTGTGCTTTGTTACTGGGAGCATTACATGCAAAATATTGACAAATGAGCCAAGGTAAGAGAGTAGAAAGACTGTAAAAGAAGGAATACAATTGGACAATAACAAAAATAATACCAAGTACCTGTGAACTGACCAGTGAAACAGCAAGAATATTTTCTACTTTACTGGACTGTGAATCAGGACCTAAATTGCAGTGAGCTGTTTCTTTGGGGAATGCAGTTTTATTATTTTCCTGCATTTTATTTTGGGCAATGCAGTACAGGATTTACCAAAAATTTTTGTGTGTACATGACCCCACCCAAGCTGTGCAACATTTTGACATTAGGCTTTAGTAAATCTGTGATGTTCATTGTCTGCATGGGAGTTATAAGTATTTTTCCATGGATAACCTTCCTTGGTATTTTGAACTGCCAAGTGCTCCACATGTTCTGTTCCCTGCTGTGCTGAGGTGGACAGGTAAGAACTATTGAAGAATAAGATATAATGGCTTCAAAGTTGAAGTTTTTTGTTCCCAATCCTGTGTCCAAATTTTCCCTCCTCCTATGTTGCTTTCTTCCACAATTTTCTTTCAAAGAAACAAAATTCTTCAGACTATGAACCATTCTGAATTTTCTGCGCTACACTTGTGAGTTTTCTAGTAGTCTTTTGAGTTGCTCAGCAGAGATGTGAAGCCCACATGCACTTCCATGGACTCAGCCCTGGATACAACAGTCTTCTAGTCTAGGTGCAAAGAGCATGATTGGGCCTTGACAGAAAGGTCTGGTTTATACACTTTCAGAAATGCAAGATTTTTTTTGTTTGCTTTGAACTTCTTAATTCCCTTCCTTTTTTCTTTCTTTTGGTATTGTTGTTATTGTACTATAAATAATTAGACCTGCAGAAATTAAGAACGCAATTAGATAAATTAAACAGGGAAAGACCAACTGAGCCTGTCCCAGTTCCCACCAAAGCCCTATTGATTTAGCCTTTGGATCTGTCAGATTACATATGGGCTAGCAAGGGAAAGAGGCCCAGGGCACTGGCGATGGCAGTGGCCTCTAACTGTCCCCACAGTTACATGGCCAGAATGTATGTACAAAACTGACAGGGTTTTGATAGTGACAGTCGTCTGGGACAGCTGATGGGGTAGCATGGGATGGAGAGCACTCCCAGTAAGGAGGCTGGATGTGGCCACTCTGTGCTGGAAGGTAAGGGGACATAGCTGCATCAATGCAAACAGCTGTGCATAACCACATGTGAAGCACCATAGGCTAGTTTTGGACTTACACCCAGAGAAAGCCCACTGAAACTACTGTAATAAACATTACCAATAATTCTTCATGCTCTCATGGACAAAGGGTCTTTCAAATTCAGTCTTTAAGATACTTTTACAGCAATCAGACCCACCCAAATTTAGAAGTCTTCTAACAGAGCTTTTATTTTTTAAACAAATAATTAATTGCAGCTCATACTCATACGTGGTGCCAAGAAGAGTTTTTCAGAGGTCAAAGGATGTCTCCTGCTGTCCTGGCATTTGGACATTTATTGGTTCCAACTGACATACCTGACAGAGACAGGTATGAAATCCAGCCTCCAGTTTTGCCTTTCAGCTTTGTCCCTTGGCCCTGCACTGCTATGGAACTGTCTTCCTCATTCCTTTTGGTTCTTCTATGCAAGGGGTATGCAGGTAGACAAAGCTGTAACAGCTTACCTGCTTCCTTTCCTTAGAATTAGATCTCAGATGCAAAATGCAAATATAGGCAATGAATTACTTGCTTAATTGAAAGATTCTGTGTGGTGATGTGGTATGTGTATGGTACCTCTTGATTAGAACCTCCTTCTGCACACAGTGAACTTTCTTCAGTTCAGAACATTCCAAAGAGTGTCACTACATTTTATAAATCATGATGATAATAAATATTCATTGCACATATATTATATCAAACTCAAAAGCTCTAGCTCTCATTTGGGTCTCCATAGGACTATATATGACATATTACCAATAGGGATGACATACCTGGCATTTGGAGATATTTTTCTTAATTACTTCCCCCCATACCTTAGGGTAAGCTCATGTTATTTTCCATACACACATACATACACTCCTGCAGAAAAGGGGCAGACAATTCCATATGGTCCTTTATCATCAGACAAGGACATTTGTACTTTATGACACACAATTCCTTTAGAGACACTTGGTAAGTCAATATAATTATACAAGGACATGGATTTCTGCTGGGCAACCAATTCCCAAGAGATTTTGAGGAAAGCATGAATGTTTCTTGGTTGTGCAATAAGAATCAATTGCTCCTAAAAGTTGTGAGATATTCCACAGAGATCTTGTATGAGAAGAGACATTGGTCCCAAAGGCATCATTTTGCATGGAGAAAGGGCTGTGTGGTAAGAATCTGTGTTTTCTGAAAATTCTGTAGCTGACAGGGGCAGAAGACATGCTTATATTCCAAGGAAGTACTGCTTTTCCCTATAAAGTTTTCCTGAAGTCCGGACTTGCTGTCTGAATGGCAAGTGGAGTTTGTCACCAGGGTGAAATGACGTAGGAAAATATTTCAGCTTGGTGGGAAAATGCTTCAGTAAATTAGTGTTGGACTTAATAGGAGAGGATGGGGATTTTTATTTGCGTATAGAGACTGCTGCTGTATTTTTCCAAGTTTATGACTGTGTCCACTCCACTTATAAAGATTTCCTTGTTTGTGCACAGCTGCAGATGTCTTACAAGTGGGAGAAATTCTTTCAGCTGAAGTGCATGTGAGAGGCTGCATTTGCTTTCCCCAGGTAAGCAATGGCAAGACAGGTCAGCTACCTGTCAACAGGGTTTGGAGGTGTGTTAAAGCCACGCCATTGGTTTTGGTAGCCTGTGAGGAGAATGGTTACACTTGAAAGCAGAATCAAACTGTAGGGTGGACATTTTTGTGTAAAACTGAGAGGACTGCCCCCAGATGGGGATGGAACGCCCTCCATCTCCCAGCATGATGAGGTACAAACAGAAGTCTAATCTCTAGCACACGGACCCAGGGAAGCCTTGGAAGCACAACCTGTGGAAGTGTTCAAAAANCCATTGTGGCGCCGTTGCCGCGGCGACGGCAGCAGCTGCGCCGGAGGCCTTGGCTGCGCCCCCGGGCAGCGCCCGCCCCGCCCGTGGCACGGCCGCGGCTGCGGGCCGTGTTTGCCAACTCCGGGCACACGGCCCCGGCCCGGAGCCTGCCCGGAGCCTGCCCGGGGCCGGGCGGTGCATCCAGGGACGCTCCCCGCGGGAAGCCGCCCGCACACGCGTGCCCATGGACACGCCGAGAGACCGCTGCCCTCATCGCTGCGGCAGCCGGGGCTCCCCGGACGGGGCCCGCTGTCGGCAGGGACTGAGGCGCTGGCGGTCCCGCTGCCGCCACAGCGCTTAATGCGCCCTTTCCCTGGCAGGTTGTTTCTCTCGCAAATTTACGGCTGGAGATTTGCTGCTGGGGCTGACCTTTTTTCCTCCGTCCGGGGTAATGAATGTTGCTATTTAAACGCTCTGCCTCCACAGCCCCTGTGCTTTAGGGTTTCAAAGAGTAGCGGAGTACCCAGGGGAAGCCCTTTGTTTCCTGGCTGTGAAACCTGAATATGGGCTCTCCTCTTGGAAGCTTGAAAGGCAGAAAATAACAGCTGACAATAGATTTATAGAGTGTAACTTTGCCTAAATCATGGCACAGAGATAGAAAATGTGGATCAGATCCTGGGCTGGTGTAAATCAGTGTAATGCCGTGGAGCAAAATGCAGGCCAGCATCCTTCCAGCAAGAACAAGGAGTGGACAAAATGCCAGAGAAGTTTCCTGATAAGCAGCATGTAATCGTTTAAATTAAAATACTCTAAATACAGGAATATTAGTGAAAATGCCTTGAAATCCTTAAATATGCACAACTACTTTAGGATCAATATATTCCTTATTTTATATATACATATATATATATATGTATTTCTTCANGGTGTGTTAAAGCCACGCCATTGGTTTTGGTAGCCTGTGAGGAGAATGGTTACACTTGAAAGCAGAATCAAACTGTAGGGTGGACATTTTTGTGTAAAACTGAGAGGACTGCCCCCAGATGGGGATGGAACGCCCTCCATCTCCCAGCATGATGAGGTACAAACAGAAGTCTAATCTCTAGCACACGGACCCAGGGAAGCCTTGGAAGCACAACCTGTGGAAGTGTTCAAAAACATGTGGCACTTGGGGACGTGGTTTAGGGGTTGAACACAGTGGTGCTGGGTCAACAGTTGGATTTGATGCTCTTGGAGATCTTCTCCAACCATAATGATTCTATGGTTCTATGATGACAGAGGTCTAAAATTGTGTCAGAAGAGACTCAACAAATGCCCATTTACATCCAGCTCCTATTTTTTTAACACAAACCTTTACTGTCAAACCTGTCCCTCTGCCTGTGGAGGCAGGACCAAAATGGAGCCCGGACACCTGGATGGCGAGAGTGGGGACGGTGCCTGGATGGGTGCTGTGAGATATAACACGCTTTTCTGTGCCTTTTTGTGTATTTTAGNATGTATTTCTTCACAGTCTGAATGGCCAGCCTCAGGAGTATAAGACCTTCTAGTTTAAAATGGATATATTAACACCTAATTATCAGTACCACATCATGGAGCCAGTCCGTCGAAAGCCTACTTTTCAGAAATAGTATGTTTTAAATGGGTCAGAAATATAAAATAATGAATGATACAGTTAAATATATATCCTATTGAATTTCAGTCTTCAGTAATATGTCTCATGAAAAATTCATATTATTAATCCCATTTCTTTATTCCTAAACTGATAGAGAAGTATAGTAATTTTTTGTAACTAATCACTTATACCAAGAAACATTCCAAGAAAGAATCAAAAGGTTGCACTAACATTTTTTTTAAAGTTTTAAGACTCCAAGAAAAAAATTATTAAACATTTCTGAATAGTAATAGGAGCTAGTTAGAAAACTGAAAACCTGGATTAATTTCCACTCTCTGTATCCCCATTCCTCTCTCTTTTATTGCAGGGAAATGTATATTGGTTTAGTAGTGGATGTGAATTTAAGTGAATGTAGGGTCACTTGTTTATCACCTTAGTCTGGTGGTATCCTCAGTACTATTCAGAGACCAGACAGACCATTAGACAAGATGATACACACTATTTCTAATACAAGTAGTCAATTAACACTTGCTTGATTACAACAAAGTGTGCAGAAATACCTCAATGGCTCCAAGTGCAGGAAGATTTGGATGTCACTATCAAGGTTGCATTGTCCCTCTAAAAATTCAAACCCAGTCTTTATTTTGCAATGTGGTAGAATAAAGCAGTGTGTGTACATTTTGCAGATGGGGTCCTAAATACCTATGAGATAAATGACATCAGTTTTAGCAGAAGGTTGATTTTCTGTGTTTTCTCCTAAATCACACCGTAGCTGTAGAGTCATTGAATTGTTTAGGTCAGAAAGAATATTTAAGATCAATCAGACCAACCATTAACCAACCCAGCACTGCCAAGTCTACCACTAGACCATGTCCCCATGTGCCACATCGATACCATATTTTAAATACATCCAGGGATGGTGACTCAACCACTTCCCTGGGCTGCCTGTTCCAATCCTTGACAAGCCTTTCTTTTCTTGGAGAAATTTTCCCTAAACTTCCCCTGGCACATCTTGAGACTCCTTTTGTACTATTGCTTGTTACCTGAGAGAAGAAATGGACCCCCACCTGGCTCCACCCACCTTTCAGGTGGTTGTAGAGGGTGGAAAGGTATCCCCTGAGCTTCCTTTTCTCCAGGCCAAAGACCCTCAACTCCCTCAGCTGCTCCTTCTAGCAACTGTGCTCCAGACCCTTCACCAGCTCCATTGCCCTTCTCTGGACACACTCCAGCTCCTCAGTCTTTCTTTTCATGGAGGGCCTAAAACTGAAGAGAGTTTTAGGCTCAGCCTCACCAGTGGTGAGTACAGGGGGATGATCCCTTTCCTAATCCTGCTGGCCACACTATTTCTAAAAAAATGGAAATAGTAAATTAAAATTTGTTTAACTACAACAAATTCTCACTGTACAGCCCTATCGCAGCAGGTTCCTGGTGGGTCAGTGCACTGAGCAGCACAAGGAAGTGCTGGATAAGGAGAGATCTAAACAGCAGAAAGCTTTTGAGATGGATCTTTAACATCATTTGGATTTGCATTTCTAGAGCTCCGGTGTGTGAAGGCACTCAGAAGACAAAAACTGAAGCAAAAGAAAACAACCAGTTTCATGCCCAAAAGAGTTCACAGTCTTCTGAAATTTCAATTATTTTAACAGCAAGACTGTTGCTGGATGCAGGGGAGATGTTATCTCTCCAGTATCTTAAGAAATCTCTGCAACACTTTTAAGAAATGACACAGAAGAAAATAGACACTTTTAAGGAAATGAGGCCTTAGTCTGAAATTTTCTTGTTTTGCTTGCTTTTTGTTCTTTTGTTTAATAAACTTTGATCCCAGAAGAAGCTGAACAAATAGTGGTGGATGTATATGTTAAAGGAGCAGCCTGGAAGCTCTCAATATAATGTGCATGCCAGGAATATTGTCAGGCCCCTATTGACAGAGCCTTTGTTTCTGGGCATTTACAACCTAAATACCAGAGGACCTGTGTCATTTAGCAGCTTGGAAGGATTGGTGTTGAACTTCTGATGCACAAGCAAATGAAGAAGCTGATAACATTTCAATCAGGTGACAAAACTCAGAAAACATCTGTCAAATAGAAAAAAAATAGAAAAGTATTGCTTGGGGGAGGGATTTATCTTTTTTTTTTTCTCTTTTTTTTTGGTCAAAACCTCTGAATGCTCAGATTAAAGCTTTTAAGTAAAATAAAGAAAAGGGAAAAGTTATTTATATATTATATTTTATGTTTTCTGTAGCTTTTGTTTTTTTTTTTTTTAATTGAACATTGACATTTTCAATAAAAATCTTTGTTTCAGTAAAAACAATTCCTATTTTCCTACTCATCATCTTGTGTGAATGTCACCAGCAGGCCTGAAACCTGTGTATGTATTCATTAGCCAAATGTGAAGCCAGGCTGGCTGCTGCTAACACACAGTGCCTCTCATTCTAGCATATTGCATATTGCTGTCTCTGTTTCTGATGCGTGCTCTTGACATCTCAGCTAGCACACTGCAACAGGAGCTGTTCTAGCTGCCTTTGCCAGACCCCTTCTGATTTTGCTTTGCCACTGTCCCCTTATATTGCTTGTCCTCATCTCTCCCAGAGCAAAGCTTCTTAAAGAGCTGGAGGGGAAAGTAGCCTGAAGTTCCTGGTGAAGCAAAGAGGGGCATGGCCTTATACTGGGGTACCATGAGTAGCTTCTCAACTTCTCTGCTGCCCATTTTATATAGATTTTCACATGGAATAAGATATGTCTGCAATTGTATTTAACATTGAATAAAACCAGCTTTTATAATTCCACTGTACACCTTACTTCATTTTTCAAGGAAACCTTTAATTGTAGGATAAACTTGAGAAACTGCTGCTGGAGAATTCAATTTCTTCACCAGCTGAAATCTACACTTTCATTGTATTAGCAATGATTTATGATGAAAGAAGAGATCTGCATGTAGCACTTCTTAAAATCATCAAAATGGGATTTTGAAGTAAGAAACATTAATCTAATTCTTAGATTAAAATGTGAAAACTCCCTGTTTCCTCCTCTTAATTATTTCCTTCTCATCAAAACCAAAATATTGAAGAAAACAAGCATTCATTTCAACATTGCTAATAAATGCCTCAAATTTTAATTTTCAGAGTGTCTACGCTAAATGTAATTAGATTTTTAAAATAAGAAAATAAAGCAAACACAACTACATAAGAACAATTTTGATAAAAAAATGAAAGATTTCATGTAACCCAAGACCGAATCTGGGGGGGAAGGGGATTCTCCTTTGTTTGATCTGCCAGGAAAATGAACACATTCCACTCTATTCACAAGTTGGCCACTGTACAGAATCCATTTTACCCTTTTTCTGCTTAGGATTTTGTGCTAGGGCTGGTCTCTTCACTGGACATTTGGATTCCCCCGTGAGTTCTATGAACTGAATGACTTTGTGCAAGTGTCAGTACTGGAGTGGTTTGATGCCAAATTTGCCATCCCTCTGCACTGCTTGTTTACATGAACTCCTTCAGTTCAGTTGTGGAACAATCCAGCTGTCACTCCTGGCTGGCTGGTGGACTTCCATAGCTCTGAATCCTTTTTTCCTGCCCACACTTCTTGCTGTTTCTGAGACTGGCTGTGATTTGGTACTGACATGGTCACAGGATTTTAGATATCTCTGTAAGAAAGGGTTCATAAAACTTCTATCTACTTTCTGACTTTCTAGGAAGAGCTGTGAAGATGCAGACTGTGGGATTATGGGGCATGTTTTCATAGACATGTGGGTTTTAATCTTCGATAACCTTAGATAAAAAGTGAAAAGGAGCAGTATGAGCACTGACTTACTAAGAACACAAAATTTAAGTTGCTGGATGGCCATTAGTTGGCATGGTTGGAGTGGATCCTGGAGGAATAAAGAAAACAGGATCCTTCCCTAGTCTCTTGCCCGCTTTCACTCCCCTTATGCCATTTTCCTAGCCAGGAGCCTGAGTTCCATAAGCAGTGTTCCCTGTTGAAGCTCAGCACAACAACTCTCTTTTATTGCTAGCCTTAAAGTGGAAATCATGCCATGGTATCTTCATGGCTACTCTTAACTGTAGAAGATGGGCCAAATTGCTCATGAAATATAATCAGGTTCCTCCATTTATTATCCTGCCATGTCCTTGAGGCTGCAGCTCCCCATGATAGAGACTGTTAAATACTCAATAACATCTCAGCTAAAGCTGTCAAGGTATTACCATTCTGAATTAATTTCAGCACCCATCCAAAGTCCATATGGAGAGTTAGGAAAACTGCTTCCAAACTGGACTGATTTAACCATGAACTAATTGGATATTTAACTTGGTAAAGAAGGATGTGAAACGTGTGAGCTTCAGACACGAAACCTGCATTAGGATATTAAAAAAATGCTTCCACAATGAAGTAAAAGAAACTTAAAACTGTGAAACAGAGTGGTGCTGAGAAAAAAACAATAGCTTGATTTAAAAAAAAAAAATAAATAAAATATTATTCCAAACAGAGACCAATATAATCTGTAAAACTGAATACATTGTATTCTTCATGTTAATAGAAAGGAACCAGCACAGGGGAAAAGCTTTCATGGTAATTTGTGAAAAAATGTGGGTTAACTAACCTTGAAGCAGAACCTTTTAAAACCTTCTCTCTAACACTGCTCCTTAGAGCAAACACTCCTTTCTGAAAACAAAACAAAGCAAACACACAAACAGAAAAGACAAAAAAAAAAAAAAGACCGGAGATGGGTTCATAATGTTTCTGTTTTGAATGGACCCCAGACCTACATAGCTACTTTTTAACAATATCAGAGTAAACAATTCATACCTTAAATAATTTCAATATGCATATGGAGCTAGAACAGTTATCTATGCTGCTTAGAGGAGTTCAGCCATAAAGTGAACTTTTTCAACAGTCATTAGCAAATAATTGCTGCAGTTCTTTTGGTCTATGCTAGAGAATAAACTGAAGAATAAAAATCCACATTTTCTGGGTTTTTTTTTCTTTTTTTTTTTTACTTTTCTTCTCTCTGATAGCTATTTTGCATGTTGGGTATCAGCTTTAGTAGTGTAGGAAGAGTGCTGCAAGCTTCTCCAAAATTCTTCCTTTGTAGATGCTGGATAGTGCTGGATAGTCATGTGGTAATTTACCTTTGGGAGACAAAGCGAGGCTGCTGCAGGAGCAGAGCAGGCACAAGATATGACCCCTGTTTCACACTCTGTTTCTGTGTCCTTGCTCTAGAAGGACTTAGCTGCAGTGGGCTTTTCTCCCACACCTGCAGCAGCTCCAGGAGGCAAGCTGATGCAGCAGGATGGCAGCCAGAGGCCTTAGCTCCATGCATCTTCTCTGCTACCAGAGCAGCAGGACACAGAGACATTGATACAGTCCAGCCTAGTCAGGCAGTTGTGGAACAGAGCTTGTTAGGCCTTGATGTGCCTTTTACAGTCACATTGCACAACCACTACCAAGATCTGGGTTTATAAAATTGAGTAACGTTGCTAATGGACCTTGTTAAAATACTTGTGTAATTTTTCTCTTGTCTCTTCTCTTCTCTTCTCTTCTCTTCTCTTCTCGTCATCCTATCCTATCCTTTTTTACACTATGGCAATCAGTGGTGTCATTGCTTGTTTTACTGTAATGTTTTTCCTTCACAAACCAAAAAGAGACATATTCAATCCCTGCCCTCCCTCAGAATATTTCCTTGTGAAAAATGAAATTAGTAGAAAAACTGTCCAAGGTAGTCTCCCCAAGACTGCAAGAACCCTGGATATGACTGAGTTCACAAATTCATGTCATGAGAGACTTCAGATTTAGTCTTGACGCATGGATGAAGGTGTGTTTGATAACAGCAACAGCAATTAAAGTATGCATTATAACATGATCTAGTATTATTTTTAATTTGGAAGGTAGTCAAACTGACTCAGTGAAGCCGTTTTCTCTCTCCTTCCCTTTGCACTGCACTACTAAAACTACCAAATGTGGAGTATTATGTTGGTTTGGGGTGGATTTTGTCTTTTGTGTGGGAAATTTTTTTTATGCTTCTAGAATAAAACTTCCTACAGAAACTTCTGAAGGACTAATTCTCTATTGAAGCCAAGCATTTGAAACCCTCTTGTAAGCCTGACAGGTGAACCAATGCTTGTAAGCCCTGGGTCTTTTAAGAGAAGCTTCTTCTTCAGTGTTTGAGTTGCTGGTGAATAGCTCACTGCAGCTCTGTTTATATAGACATATGGTGAGAAGAACACTAATACAGTTGTCTGTGCACAACTGTAACAAACAATCTGCTTATTGTGTATTTTTTTAGGCAACACTTCATGCTGTCTAACAGGTGGCCCCAAGTTACAATAGGCACACTGTTGGGGTAGAACAAACCCCATTTACACAAGAGCCTTGACTGAAGATAGTGACTAAGACAGCCTGCAAAATCAACCTTAGAACATGATTGTTTAAAACACTGTAAACGGCACGAGCCTCCAATGAATATGAGCCCTGCCTTTTACGTCCTCCTGTTGCCCTCAATCTATCTCAAGGCCAGTGGAGTTAATTCCTCCCAATGAATGAATGTCAAGCAACATTTAAAAATCTCTCACATTCTGTAAGTCTCACATTTATGGTTATAACGCAGCATTATTTCTGTAAAAATTGAAGTTATTTTCATTTTAACTTGTATTGCAGGTATTCAGTTTGTTAGGAACATGGTTTCATGTTTTTAAATGTTGTACACCACACCTATTTCAGAGTATTTTGAGGCAGAAGATTTTTCCATGTTCACTGTGAAGAGGATAAGATAAATAATTCAGCTTTTTCAAGATACACTTCTACTACATTGCTCATTTCATTCTCTTTTCTGATATTTTCCTCAGAAATTTCCTCCCCATTCACTGTTTTTAGTTGCTAAAATTTTCCATTTTGGATGTGCAGTCCTGGAACATTATAATTTCACTAATTCTGCAGGAATTTGATGTTTATGGTTGTGGTTATATAAATATATAAAAAGATATATTATATAATAATATATAAAATATATTATTTTCATTTTAACTTTTTATTCTGTAGAATTCCCCTGATGAAGAGGCAGATTGTCAGGACAGGACTTCTTTGAAGTTTCTTTAGCTCTGTTTTTGACACAATACTCGATTCAGCTGTCATTGATTATCTAGAAGTGGGTCAAGTCCCAGTGAAAATCATGAATGGAAGTGGGATGGTAAATGGACAGTCCTATCAACGCAGTAAAGCTGATGCAAATGATCACATCTACATGGTAAAGTGGGCAGTAATTTATGTAACATGCAGAAAAGTAGCAATAGTCCCAGACTTTGCTATATCTTTATTAACCTCAGTTATATGTATACTCCAAGAAAATCTTCTAGGGTGTCCTGGAAGCCCATGATGAGACATAGGCACCCCTAGAAAGGAATTCACCACTTACCAAGGCATGCTATTTCTCCTTTGACAAAAAGGAGTTCCAAGCTGATTAATGCCTAACTTCTAGTGGTTGCAGTAAGATGAGACCAGTGCCACCCATTTTAACTGAATGTCTGAAAATAATATGTTTTTTTGGCCAATATTTTTTAATAAAGGGATCACTGCCCTGTACTTGCCAGTTGTGAGACTTTGCCTGAAACCGAAGAGGAGTTTTGAGCCCCTCAGTACAAAAAGGACATTGAGGGGCTGGAATGTGTCCAGAGAAGAGCGGAGGAGCTGGGGAAGGGTCTGGAGCACAATTCCTGTGAGGAGCAGCTGAGGGAGCTGGGGCTTGTTTAGCCTGGTGAGAAGGAGGCTTGGGGGAGACCTCATTGCCCTGTACAACTGCCTGAAAGGAGGCTGTAGCCAGATGGGGTTCAGGCTCTTCTCCCAAGTAGCAAGTGACAGGACAAGAAGAAACAGCCTCAGCATGTGTCAGGGGCAGATTTAGACTGGATATTAGGAAAAAATTATCCATGGAAAGGGTTGTCAAGCATTGGGATGGACTGCCCAGGGAAGTGGTTGGCACTATCTCAGGACATTTAAATGGGATGTGTAGCTGTTGCACTTGGGGACATGGTTTAGTGGTGGACTTGGCAGTTATAGGTTAAGGGTTGGACCTGATATCTTAAAACTCCTTTCCCCTCTAAGTGATTCTATAAGCATAAGCATTTGTGAGATGATATCTTCCCTCAAAAAGTGTTTTCCTTCAGTTCTGCAAGGTGCTGTGAGCTGTCTGAATTGCTTGAGTTCAGCAAGACTTGACCATACTGACTTCCATGACTTTTTCATTAAAGGAATGAAGCACCTTGATAACCAGGATCATAAATTACTCAGTCAAGATTTGGATGTGTTTCACCCTTCCAGTGGGATACTGGCTTTCATCTTATGATGATCAGTTTCAAAGGTTACTTGCTGTAAGTGTTCCCATTATTTTTTTTCCTTCAGCTTTTTACTCCCACACCCATCCTTTTTGCAAAATGTGGGAGAATTTTGATGCACACCCATGTTTTCTCATCAGATAATATCTGGATGGGATTACATAGAGCCTGAACAAAACCTCACAAAGTCAGTGGAAAAATTCCAGTAGTTTCAGTGGTATTTGAGTAAAGCTGCTCCTACACTAATTTATGAGGATACCTTGCTTAATTTAAAAGAAGAGTCACTGTAGGCATCCTGTCTGAAGCACTTCAAATGATTTGCTGGGAAAGTCTGAAGTAACCTAACTCTACTGAATAGTGTTGTACACATGCACATCTTGCAGTTATGGCACAGGACAGGCCTGAAAAACTTCATTAATGATCAGGTTTTGAACTCTTACAGACTATAAATAATTTAATAATATAATTCTGCAGTAAAACCCAAGGGACAAGACTTCATTTGCCTTCTTACACTGACTCAGCTTTTTGAGATATTCACCGTAAAGGGTCTCTGAGATGGTGGATTGAAAGGGAAAATGAAACCATAAAAAGGAATGTTCTCACATTATGCTTGAATGCTTGGATGACTGAAAAAGTGCATTTCCTAGAACCTGGGCAGACTTTCTAAACACTACTTGGAATAAGATCTAAAGCTCCTCAGGTCCAGGATCCTGTCTTTAGCAATGGCCAATATCAGATGAAGATATAAAGAGACAGTGTCCTAATATTATGTCTTTTCCCAGCCTCTAGCAGGTTGAGATTGTCTTCTGAGTCTGAAATTAAATGGCCCTCCAATAGATACATAAATAGATAAATAGATATGGCTATACTGAGTTACCTAAAACAGCTGTATTCAGATCCTTCTGGTTACCACTGATCTGTAACGCATAAAATATTGTTCTTTGATTTCCTTAAATCATGAAAGAGAACAAAATAAATGCATGTAAAGATCAATCCTTATTCCATTCTTGTTGGTTATATATATTCTAGTGAACTAACAGGTGCCAGAGCCATTACTGAAGCTCAATAATTTATTCTGACAGACATTCCCTGGCAAACTTTGATCAAGACAAATCAACAGTCAACTCCCAGGCAAAGTTCAGGAGTCAGAACAGACCAGGAACCACTCCCAAAACATATTGGATGTGGCTATCACATTCTGGAAATTAAAAATTGTAATGGCATAGCCCTGACCAGACCACACCAGTTGGCCTCTGGGCCAAGCAATGAGCCTTGCCAAGGTTTAATTTATCAGTAGGGATGTTCCCAGTCATTTCTTGCATCAGCATTTGCTGTAATCTGAGTTTGCATGATCTGAAAAAATGTTTCCTTGACTTCAGAGTATAAATATTACAAGAATCACAACTGAGGTTTTTGAGTTTTTTTTATTTGTCCTGATGCCATTATAACTTTTTTTTTTTTTTCCTTCCCAGGAACAGTAAAAATACAATCATGGCAAAAAGATGAGGTGTTTATTTAGGACAGTTTATATAAATTTTCATATTTTCAGTTAACAAGAAAAAGGTACTTTCCTTTGTAATGGTCTACTTAATGTGATCTAACAATCTGGGTGCAACAGTATCTTTCACACAGAATTATTTTTTTACTGTGATAAACCTCAATCCAGCATTTAAAAACTAATTTCTCTAATACCAGCAACTTCCAACTATTAAATGATAAAAATGAATTTGCTTTTCAATATGGCCTTGTGCATTTCAGTATAGGGACAAGACTGCAAAGCTGACAGATCTCCACAGGTGACACTTCCAGCCTTTGCCTGTGCACAGGTGAGAGTGTTTAACTCAGGTGCCTCTACAAACTGGTACACAAAGGAGGTGAGCAGGGAGAAAGCAGAGCCTTTGGATGGGTCTGTTTGGGACATCAAACATTGTGTACTCTTAGAAATTCATTTTAATGAATGCCGTGTGGTTCTGGTACCTTGCAAAATGATAGTTTTCCTTATATAATTACAAGTTACAAAACCCTTGGGTTCATCAGCTAATCAAAGAGGAGGATGCAGTCATGCAGCAGAATTGGAGGCATCTTGTGAAAAGATACCAAAGTGATGTCAACCAATACACTAAACAGTTTCCTAAGAGAACTAGAAGGATTTCCGTTTCTGTATCACTGGATAAACAAAAATTTGAAGTCAAAGTGACATTTTAGTACTCACTGAATGCCTTTGAGATTGTTCTGAATTTGCACCTTACTTGAACTTACGATTTAAATGCTTGGTAAACTCAAGTAAGTGCCAAGGTGCCCTGTTATCTGGAGAGAAGCAGATGCCTTTCGAGCCTTCCAAAGGAAAATGTCTGCCTGCTTTTTAGTAATTTCTAGAGCATCACACTCAGATAACAATGGTGAGCACTGGTCCTTAGTGAATACAGTTCTGTGCTCTGTAAAATCACTTCAACTTCTTACCACTGAAATGAAAATAAATGGAAACAGAAATAAAACTCTTCTTCCTTTCAGTCCTGCTTTAATTTCTGACAGCTGCATAAGGCAGTTGTTATTGGGAGGAAGAATTAACGCTAAACTCAGAAAGTTCAGATGGTGTAAGCTCAATGTCTCTGCCGTATGTTTGAGGAAGAATGGTGCACCTGAGGCACTTCTGAGTGCAGACATCTGCTTTACAGTATGTTACATTCATAATAGCTCAGTCTAGTAGGGGCCACAAGCTCCTCAATTTCTGCTGGTGCCCTAGGGCTGTTATTTGTAAGTTCTTCAACTAAATTTATTTTAAATATGACACCCAAAGGCCTTTTATAAACATCTCTGTGTGTCTGTATGTATATGTATAGATATATATATATATATATCTACATGTATGTATACTTACTTAATCTTCTATTTACAAGTTCTAAGATAGAACCAAAATAACTTCTATTGCAAAAGAATAATTATATGTCATTCTATAAGTTAAGGAAAGTCAGTGTCAGCAGTTACTGCCTGTCTGCCCTGGAGGGGATTCTCTGTCTTTAAGAATGAACCAAGCTGCAATAAAGCCAGCACTTGCTTTCCGCAGGATGGATAGTTTCCTTTTATAGGTTTACACTAGCACCTCATGTCCTTAAAATAAATTTTGCATTTTAAAATAAATGCTTTAATTTAGCTTCTGGAGAATGTTTTATTGCCTGTACATGGGAAATCAAAGTAATTTTTCAAGTTCTGTACAATATATCGCTCTGTTGCAGGAAGGCTGAATCTAGGTATCTCTCCTTTTTCAGTGTAATTGAAAAATACCTGCATTTTTTTTTTTCCTCACTTCTCAGTCATTTCTATAATTAACATAGCTGGAATATTACCTCAGTATTTTCAAGACTATGTCATCTTCCATAGTCAGACAGAAATTTTGAAAGCCAAATAGTCAGTTTAACCTGTGCTTTGTGGAGGGATGGACATAAGAGAAGGATGGGTGCTGTGCCTTTGCAGTGGCTCCATCCCTGCATTTGCTGGACTACCTGTGTCTTCAGAAGGGTAAAAAGAAATGTGCAACAACAACATTAACCACATTAGTCACAAGTAGCATACATATGGAACAAGGTTAAGTGTGCTCTTGGGTGGGGGGTTTGAAGGCATCTGCACAGCCCTTGTGTGTAACATGCAGGAGTGTGCTCTGTACTGTCTAATCCCTGTATCTACTGGACTTCCCTGTCCTTTCCAAGGGCATGCCCAGTTCAGAGTTACTGTGTCTACCTCAAGTGACTTATGCAAGGTCAGACTCTACCTGTATTCCAACAATTCTTCCTACTCATTTTGGGGGAGAATGCCATTATTCTTGTCTGAATACATCACCAGTCTTTGTTTCACTTTGCCTCTGTTTTCCTTTAAGTCTTTTTCTCTACCTGTGTATTTTGATACATCTTGGAGCATGATTTTTTTTTTTTGGTTGGTTGGTTTGGTTTTTGTGGTGTGAGATTTTTTTAATGTGCATGTGTTTTCTTTGATTTTTTTTTTTTTTACTTAATATTTTGATACTTTTATTTTCTCTCCTCATTTCTCTGCCCCTTATTTTTTCTCCTTATCCTGTTTCCTGAATTATGTGCCTTGCTTTCTTTCCATATATTTTTCCTGTATCTTTGCTCTAAAAAGGCCACCTAAGGTTGCCCTGCTGTGGTACAGCCTCCCTGGTTTACCTTGGAGTGAAACAATATTCTCCTTGTGCTCTGATGTCTGTGGTTCAAACACTCTCTTTTGCCTACCTAATGGGGTGAGAAGCGCTCTATCCATAGCAGACTATTTGTCCCATGAGTATTATGCTTCTGTGTGATCTTCTGAGAAATCTAATACTGGATGTTGTCTAAGAGAATGATAGCATTTATTTAAAATGGTCTAAAAGGCAGAAATCTTGAACCACGGAAATATGCTATAAAAATGAAACACAGAAAAAGGCTCTTTTAAGATGCTGTTTGTAGTCCTGGAAATGTGGTTACTGAAAAAGATGATATAAGTCATAGAAACACCCATTCTTAGAAATCACAGCTGGCCTTCTACCTCAGGAGCTGACAGAGCTAGAAAGTCACCAAGAACAACTTCCCAGATCCTTGTCTTTCAGCCATTTCTTTCCATACGAATCATTCTTCCTCCTATTTTACTGGGCCCGCCACTCATAGTTCATACTCTTCAATAGTGTATATCTTCTTTTAGCATCTAGAAGTTTTATATGCACTTCATTTATTTCCTGATTACTTAAATGTCTGATTTCGGGCAGAAACCATTCCTGCCTTTGAGTAGGAGGGGCAACCCTGGCTGTGTGCATAGACTGGGGAATGAAAGGCTGGAGAGCAACACTGCAGAAAGAAACCTGAGGGTCCTGGTTGAACATGAGTCAGCAGTGCCCTGGCAGCCAGGAGAGCCTGTCCTGGGGGCATCAGGCACAGCATCGACAGCTGGGCAAGGGGAGGGGATTGTCCCACTCTGCTCTGCACTGGAACAGCCTCTCCTCGAGTGCTGGGGGCAGCTTTGGGTGCCACACTGTAGGGAAGATATTAATCTATTGGAGAGTGTCCAAAAGGGGGCCACAAAGAGGGTGAAGAGCCTTGAGAGGAAGCCGTGTGAGGAGTGGCTGAGGGCACTTGGTCTGTTCAGCCTGGAGGAGACTGAGGGGAGAGCTCATCGCAGTTACAGCTTCCTCATGAGGGGAAGAGGAGGGAGAGACCCTGATCTCTTCTCTGTGGTGACCAGTGACACGGCTCGAGGAAATGGCCTGAAGCTGATTTGGGGGAAGTTTAGGTTGGAGATCAGGAAAATGTTTTTTACCCAGAGGGTGGCTGGGCACTGGAACAGCTCCCCAGGGAAGTGGTGACATAACCAAGTCAGACAGAGTTGAAGAAGTGCTAGGACACTGCTCTCAGGCACATGGTGTGATTCTAGGGGTGTCCTGTGCGGGGCTAGAAGCTGGACTTGATGATCCTGATGGGTTGCTTCCAATTCTGCACATCCTATGACTCTAAGTAGGTTTTACTAGCCAACATTTCTCTATTGCACCCTGAGCTGCACTGGTTGATTTAGGGGCTCTACACATCCCAGCACTTGCTGCATTTTGATTGCTCTATATGTTACTGATTGTTGGACACCTTGTGAGCCTTTACCATCACAGATGCTTTATCAATAACATAGTAGTCATGTTAAACCTCCACAGATGTGCACAGGAGGAAAACATATGAAGTGTTCCAGAAATAAGAATTTAGCAGCAACACATCCATTTTTCACCCATATGAGAAAAGTAAAATTGTAACCTGTGCGTAAGAGGCTGAATTAATGCATAGTTGTTTTTTGGCCATTTTAATGCGAGTTATTGCTGAACAGTCACCTCTTTTTCCCCCCTTTTCTTTTTCAAAACATGGACTAAATTTCTCCCCCCTGCTCTTTTTTTTTTCGTTAAATACCTTGATAGACTACTGGTAATCTACCACTAATCCTTTCTCCTCAGTACACGCATAAAGAAATAAAAGATGCCAGTTTGTGGCTTAGCTGCATTCAGGAAAACTTCCGTATTGCTGCCAAGAACTGCCATCTGCCACCTACAAGCGCAGGTGCCAGGGAGTCTCCTCTGCACACAAAGCATAATAATAT
The DNA here is from genome assembly GCA_013399225.1 of Rhipidura dahli. NCBI lineage: Eukaryota > Metazoa > Chordata > Aves > Passeriformes > Rhipiduridae > Rhipidura > Rhipidura dahli. The sequence goes on along the minus strand of VXAC01007637.1, from coordinate 813,958 downwards.
AACACAAAGGACCAATGTGCACTAATAATTGCTAAACACACAGAAAGAGGGGCCAGAACATTTTTATGAAAGTTTACTTAGTCTGTGGAGATTTGCATACAGATGGCTAGGTCAGGGTGCTGTGTATGCCGCCTGGGCCACTGTGGGGTAGGGCTGCCTTCAAGCAGCCTTTATAAGCACACACGGCTTTTACTATAGCATAGTGCTGTGGAGAGACCTCATTCTGCACACACTGAATAGTCATTCAAGTAGCTTGCTTTGAAATGAGAAAAGACCTTGGATGGGGGGAAAAAAAGCAAATTCTTTTCTTTGTGAGACAGAGGAGGAGTGTTGGGAAAGAGGCCAGAGGACTTAAAGAATGTGGGTTAGCAACCAGGAATTAGAGGAAAGTTTCTGTGGAGACACACAATTAGATATGTGGCATTCACCCCTCTCCTTCTAGTGGGCAACAAGAGCAAGCACATTTCAAAGGGTTCATCATCTGCATGAAACAAGGATAGGGGGAAGAAAAAGCACCCTAATTTTTAAAGTATAAAGCAAAGTGTAACTGTCTTAAAATAAAACAAACCCAAAGGTTAAGCAGCAAGAAATTTCACTTCAACTAAGAGCATGAAGACACAAACCTGAATTTAGTGCATTTTCTTTCTGTGTGTGTGAATCTGAAAGTGTACATATGTGTGCATACATACATGAGTAGGTGCATTGTGATAATATTTAGATATTTTAAATTCGAAATCATTGCTATAAGAGTTAGTTTGTCATGAATTTATGGAACACTATTCTTGCTTCATTTAAAATGTCCAGGGCTTACTGACCACAAAATCCAGAAAGATGCTACCTTGCGTAGAATATTTATGGTAGGTGTCACTATTTAATTGCCAGCATAGTAGGTACCTTTACTTACATTGTATGTGAATAGAGGGTGCTTTTCAAAGGTCCTCATCTTTTATGGATTTTCAAGTATAATTATGAATTTTGCCTTTGAAATAGTTCAGTACCATAGGTGTGTGATTCAGTTTCTTCCTTGCTGTTTGCAGCCTGATGATTTCATCACACTTGTGAATCAGTTCCTGATTCTGGAAGAAAAGAGAATTAGTTGTCTGGGCTGTCCACCTGTCTTAATGAAATTTTCGTTTTCTTCCTGTTCCTTACCAAAGATTGTTGAAAAAAAAAACCCCATAGATTATTGCACAAGCTATATTTCTTTCCATATTTAATTTTTTATAGGTCATTTCAGAAATTAATAATATAGCTTCAAAAGATACTGCAATTAGATCAGTGTGTCTGGAGGTGAAAATCACACAATCTTACATTTTCAAAATTTTACAGTATGGAATTTAAGTACTTGGCAATCAAGGGATTCCAAAACCTTGCAAAAGCTCTGTGAGGTAAAAATATAAAAACGTGATTTAGAGGAAAAGAGCAACAGATAGGCTTGCCCAAGGTCACAGAGGAAGTCTAAGAGAGGTAAGAATTGAATCCTAGTCCCCTGAGTACCAAGGCAATTCTGTATCCATTATCATTCATCCTACTTTGAGAGTGCTAATTGATTTTGACTGCTTAGCATGAGCTCTTTAAAGGGGCCTGATTTTCAGGGCTGTTTGTCTCCTGCAGAATGTGGGGCTGAGGTCTGGGGCACGATGAAAAGGGCAGCAGCGGAGAGGCTTTTCCAGAGTTTTGATTACTGCAGGGGTGGGTGCTTCCTCCGTGCCTCTCCTTGTGCTCATCTGGTGGCTGTAGAGTGTTTCCTTCAGCCTTTGCACTGCTCTAGCTTCCCCGGGGCAGAGCCGAGACCTTGGGGTGCTCGTTGCCTCTGCTGGGCATTCAGTAGCCTGAGATTTGCCCTTACAGCTGTTCTGATCTGGGACGTGTCCATAGGTTCTGCCATAAGCATTGCTTCCTCTAGGCTTGCAGAAATTAGCAGTAGTGGAAACTGTAATCGTACATGAACTGCAGGGAGAGAGATTTTTCTGTCCCAAACACTTCATCTCAGATTTTGTATGTTGTGCCAAGGATTCTCAGTCTATGCTTGGTTACTGTGTTACATGTCCATCTTTTGACGTAAATAAATCATCTGTTATTTACATAAAATTGCAGTTTTGAAAGGCAAAATAAACCTCAAATATTTACATGTAGTGAACCCACCAATACTTTAATTTTCTTATTTGCCCAGTGTAAGAGATTTTCATTTGTCTTGTACTCATGACATTGTGCTTTCTTAGGGCATTGTGGCTGCACAGCAAGTCATATTGTCCTCTCCCAAAGCAAACCTCCACCTCTCCCCTCAGCACAGGAATTCCCCTTTCATGACACTTCATGTACAATTAGGGTGTAGAGGTAGATCCAGCAGACAGAGAGCAACCAAGTGGGAGGTCTCCAATAACTCAGCAGCAGTCTGCAGCTGCTCACCAGGTATGTTCTAGCAGCTGATTTAGGATCTAACACGGTGGATGCCAAGCTGGAGCCTTAGTTACACATTTAACTTGATCTTTTCTTTGAACATGTTGTTCCTTTTGTATAGGGCTACCATATAAATCCTGGCTAGAACAAGGATGGGTACAAGAACAGAGATCTTTTTGGGAGTCATACTTAAGTGACAGCATGACTGTGGGGGAGCACAATAGTATCTCTTTTCTTAAATGTAGGATTTATAAGGCGTTTCATAAGCCTTCTGGGCAAATTAGGAAAAAAATAATAAGTTAGCAATGGATAGAATCCAGGTTCCTAAATACCAAACACTGCAAAATTTCCATATAAATTATCCCTTCAGGAGCTGAGTTTTGCTTTGAATGCCTTCTTGGTCTATGAGGTCTGAAATTATGCCAGTCTGAGGGAGTTCCAGATATTTTCCATAAAAGCTGCTTTCCAAAATCTTTGAAAGCAATCACAGAATGTCCAAAAATGTCCTAACCACTGTCCTTCTGAGCAGGAAGACAGTGGTTAGGAGGATTGTCCAAGAGGAGTGTCCTCCTGCTTGCTTCCCTAAAGTGGTAGGTCCAAGTTGTTTTGGTCCCCTGCAATTACTTTAGCAAGTGTCACAGAGTGAATGTGGAAATTATTTTAAAGCAAATGCTTATTGCAAGTAATTAAAAGCCATAAAAATTTTAAGAGTCAGCTCTCCAAAAAGTTTTATGTCATTAGTAAAATCCAGAATCATTAGCTAAACTTTGAGACTTAGAGCTCAGGAATTAAATTACTGAAATTGAAATGAAATTAAATTAAAGCTCCTGTTCAATGCCTTTAAGTGAAAGCTTGACCTCACTCAAATCAGTAAGGTGGCCACTGACAGCTACAGAATTGGAATTTCTACTTCTGTGATCAATTCTCTTTCTCTAAAGCTGAAATAACATAACTTTCTTACTTAGAACTGATACATTGGCATTTATGAAATACTTCTATACAGCTCTGTGCTTGCTTTCCTATCTTCTTTGGAAAAATGCCTGCTTTCTCTTTTGGTTTAATGCCGACAGGCTACAGTGATTCTTAGTGTGTATTACACTTCCCAGTTCAGAACATGTTTTGATGTCATCTGTTGATGCTGAATTTGTTAAAATCCTACCAATTGCAAAACCAAATTTTCTTGGAGATGACTTGTGCTGAGTTCACAAGATATTCTACAATTCATGGATAGCTACTTAAGAGTATGGTTGCCTACTTCTTAAAATGCAACGAGTAGGAATGTTTAACAAATACAGGAGAAAGCTCTATTTCTCTCACTTTTCTTACAATCTAAGGAAATATTTTTCTTTAACAAATTATAGGACATATCTAAAAAGCATTTAACATCTGAGTCCAGATTTATTACATTGTCACTTCTCTATTCCATAACTTGACTGCAGACTTCCATTTTGGTCTATAACCAAGTAATTCTCTAAGAGAAATTATTTGAGAAATGCCAGTTTGAAAGAAATTCTTATAATTAGCCAGCCCCTCCAACTGTAAAGGTATTTATTTGGAAGATATTTCTGATAAGGAATCTTTAAAAAGTACCCCACACATGATCTAAAAATAAGCACTTGCGTGAGAGCGTGTGTAGGTCTGAAACAATGGGTTGGTAGAATGGATCAGTCTTTTGAACCAAGTGTCCAGTCTGCCTCTAAATAACAAACACTTCTGGGTGGAAGGCAAAAGGTATGTGGGGTTCTAACAGTGTCGTTTGAAGGGAAATTTGAATGCATTATTACTCTGATAAATCATGTCCCTTTTCTGATATGGAAAATTTATGCTCTGCTACTTTTAACTTACACATACGGCTTGGAAAACACCTTTCTCTCTTGCAGTTGGTGAGCATTGATGCAACTGTCTACAAAGTGTGCACAAAATGTGTGGATTAACATCTGGGAGATGTGACGATACGGTCCGCATCTGACTTTAGCAGATGTTCTTTTCAACTGTCTTAAAAAAAGTGAGTTTGTCAACCAAGCAATAAAAGCATGTTAAATTTGTTTAGTTTTTTGATATTTCCATGTCAGAGAGCTCATTTTTAATTAGAAAGACAGGGATCCAGAATCAGCTCCCTTGGACTTAGATGTTCAACTGGTAGGCAGGTTTTTCTGAAGGAGAATTTCCTCATTTGGAGATACAAAGAGGATGATGTTCTACATCATTTACAGAAATATTAGGAAATTATGTGAGATTTCAGGGTAACATGTTACCAGAAAACAAGAAAGCAGTGGATGAAGGACTGCAGATCTTCCAGTCTTTCCTAAGTGGTGTCTGGTTTTTTACATCTAAATCTGCTCCTTCTTTTCCTGGCCAATTGTCCTAATTTGAAACAGCTTCCAAGTAACCAAGGAGGCAATGCAATACTCAGAGGTAACTGAGTATTATTTTAAATGCCTTGGTTGCACTCGTTTTCCTTTGCGTTGGGAGTGAGAAGGAGAACTGATATTTATACTGGGCCAATTTTTTCATGTAGTACAATTAAAACAACTGTGAAGGCGCAGAGTAACATGGAAAGTTTTGGTGGCTAGAGGCATGTCATTTACTGCCACACTTTAAAATCCATTTATCTAAATATGGACTGAGGTGTCTAAGTCTAGTAAGTGAAGATTTTAAATCTACCTTCTCATTACCTTGCAAGAAGAGTAAACCACAATGTGGGTCTACCGCTAATACTTTGGAAGCAAAAAAGGACCACAGAAGTATGACTTACTGATATAGAAGGACACTGCATTCATTTGTAAAAATGCACCTTCTTAAGCCCTCTTCTTTCTTATTGTTATGGCACCATAGTTGCAATCAAAACAATGACTCTATTTTCTCATACATTCAAAATACAGAGCAAAAATAGCAAAGGAAACCTAGTTTATTGATAAAATATGCTATGTAACTTTTTTTTTAAGGCTGGTACAAAATTCTCTGAAGCCTTTAAGCAGCTTTTCTATTGACTGCAGTGGGCACTTGGTCAGGCATTTTTGTTATAAGAGGAATTAGTACCATTCTTAGAGAAAACAAATTCCGCAGAATTTGTTTTCCCTTAGTGGATGCACCTCCTCTTCTCAAATTACAAAGAGCTTGTCATGAATTATTTTTTCTGCTTCATATAGATGGTGTCTACCTGCAAAGGTAACTAAAAGAATAACCATGGAGATGCCAATTTTACGGTAATTAAAAAAAGAAAAAAAGCAACTTTGCTAATCAGCAAACCCTTTGATCTGGTTAACCCTAAAGGTCAAACTACCCTGACCCCATCAATGTTCTTGCTCTAATGTTGCCCCGCTTGGATCATTTCTCCCATTGTTTTATTCATCCCATATTAACTTCAAAACGAAGCTGCAGTGTTCCTGTGTACCTAGCAAATCTTCCTGATCTTACATTGAGGTGAAGGCCCATTGTTTCTCACCAAATCAGTTACCATTGTGCCCATTCAGCAAAATCGTTCATTTCCCCAGCCTAATGACTATATCCTATTCGAGGCTGTAAGCATTTTGTCATTCTGACCGCAAAGGCTATTTAAACCCTTTGATCTTACCTGGTATTGCCCCACTCTTCAGCTGCCAAGCTGAGAAACTAGGAGCTGTTTTATCCACAAGCATAAGTGACTGTATTCCCGTTTGCAAGCCATATATAAATGTGAATGGAAGAATATGGATGTGTTGAAGGAATTGCCTCAAATCCTTAATTTTACAGTAATGTGTGCAACTTGTGGGGAGCTGGATTTGTCAGCCATGCTGTGTGTTAGCTCCTGCCAAGAGGTTGTTGTTTCCCCTTGATGTCAACGAGAGTCTTAGCTTACATTTCAGTGGGAGCAGAACTGAACCAAATCCTTCAGTGCTTTCAGAAATTACAAGCTCATTTTTTCAAGCTTGTCATGAGGGTTTATTCCTTTTGAGCGGTGTTTTCCAGGGGAATGCAGGATGAGCTGGACCAGAGACAGTATTCCCAGCAGTCTCCAGAAACTAGAGATTTTGGGGTAGAAGTGGGCAGCTTTGGGCCTCTCCCCTCCTCTGTTTGTAGCCTCCACAATTAAATGGAAGATGAGTGATTGCTTAAAGCAGATTTCTTCTGGTGGTAGTGGATTAAAACAAGAGAATAAGGACCTGTTGTTTGTTGATCTTGAATGTAAAAGGTAGGAAATGAGTGATAAAAGGCAACAGAAATCTAACGGAAGGTCCTCTCCTCAAGCCAAACACATTTGTCCTTTTCTTCTTCTAGGTGTTTTCTGTCTGGAAAAGTTCTTCCTTGGTGGAAACATACCATTAAAAAGTAGCATTATAGGAACTAAGCAGTGCATTTCACAATTGTCAAACACTTTTGGCTTTTAGCACAGCAGAAACTGAGACCAAAGAAAAGTATTTTTATCCCAATAAAGTGACAGATAGATGCTTCTAGCACCAATCTTGTTTTTGTTTTAGTAGGGCAAGATGATGTTAAAAAAATTAAATCCATATTTTGGTGAGAAAAAGATTTAACTGCTAAACTTTATGCGCAGGAGGAACTGGAACATCTTGTCCAGATATCTAAAGTGCATGACTCAAAAAGTAATCAAATGACATAAAGGAGCAGAAATTACAATTCCTATGAAGCTCATTGGTAGCTCATAAAAATTCATAAATTAATGCTGGCTCAATTTAAAATTAAATCTATATTCCTAGATAATAACCAATGCCACTGGAGAAAGGACAACCTGTAATGATGAACTATCTTTTGCAAATTATAATGCAGGTGTTCAGGGTGTTTTTTTCAGATGAAAGCTTCAGAAATCAGTATTATAAGACCTACCCATCTGTTCTGGGATTTTGCAAAGTACTTTGTTCCCTGATTTGTGATTAAAAGTTATACTAACATACGCTAACTTCCACAGGAAAGAGCTTTGCTCAGTTATTACAGTTTTGAGATGAACAGTTTTTTAACAGATACAAATTATAATAATAAGAGAAAGCTAATATGACCTGTTTATGCTAGATAGTTAAATAATTCATGGCTTTAATTAGTCCCAGAAAATACTACCAAAATTGTGAGTATAGCCTACATTGCTGCTGTGACTAAGATGTCGAGAACTGGTAATCAAACTTATGTTTTATACTAAAAATTTCTTTAATTCATAGGTGCTTTTACAAGAAGTCATTAATTTATGCTGGGAGACCACACAGAGGGTACCAGAGGATTTATGACCTGAGGGTGCTCAGTGTTCTTTTCAAAATATATTTTTTAAAAGAGATCCATTTTTTAATTTTTAATATTTGTTGGCCAATAGCCCTGTACAACCATTTACCTTAAAGCTTGAATTATTAATAATAAGTTCAGGTCTTAACCCTTAGCTGTGTCTGCTAATAGTAAATCAGATGGGCTTAAATAAAAGCTGCTACATGTTCAGCTTTGTATGCTAAGTACCTCAGCAAGGAATAGCAGCCTGAAATACAGGAACTGAATAATGTGTGAAATGCTTGAGAACACGGAAGAACAAGTTTTAAAGTCATTTCAGTAAGAAAATAATACAGTTGCTCTTCACTGAAATTGTGATTGCTCTATGACCTTTGCTTACATTTGGAAGCTTGTTATTCAAAGGCTGATTTGGTACTATTTGCTTATTTCCCTAATAAATTGCTATTGCAATTTCACATTTGCATTGTCATAGTATGCATGAGTCCTCAGATGCAAGTATAGGACCTACATCTGCTATATATCCTGGAAAACTGTAGATAAACAGAACTTCTTTCCCCAGGTGACTGTGCTTTGGTTTTGTCACTGATATCTTAGTAGTGTTTGACACCATAATGTTTTCAAACACAGTAATAAATTCATACACCAAAGATTGAGGGAATTTAAAGTGCCATTTCAGTTTAAAAGGATGCATCTACCAAATTTGTAGAGAGGAGGTGAATCGAAGAAAGGTTTGCATTGAAATGTACCTTAAAGATGATCTGGTTACAACCTCCCTGCCATGGGGCGTTGTCCTCATTGATAATTCATAAAACAGTTTGTGAAAGCTTCTGAGGTTTTAAAGTTGTTTTTTCCAGACTGGGAAGACCAGCACAGCCCCTGGCAGACAGAATGGTAGGAACTTTGATTGGATTTTCACGATACAGCTCTGGAACGAGCATCCATGACAGTGACAGCCACTTACTGTCTCAAAGAAAAAGAAATGCATTTCTTTTGATGAGCATAGATTGTAAGTTAGAAAGGGTATAAAAAGGTTCTATACTGGTTTGTGCTCAGTATTAGTTATACTTGGGAAAAGCTAAAATCTTGCATCATCCTCACATGTGATGCTGATAAAAAAGAGCAGAAAAATATGACTCTTTGGATTATTTCAATTTAAATTGCATAAAAGTCATATTATATTAAAGAAGATTGGTATAGTCTCCTCTAAAATGAAAATTTCTTTGTAATTTGATTCTAGAAAATTTTAAAACAAAATGTTTAAAATTGTTAGGGCTGTCTTGAACAAGCTAAGTGCTCAGAACTTAAGAATTTTTAAAGGTATCTTCTGTAATAATAGCTCCTTACCAAGCTCTTTCTAAGATCTTCATTATGAATACACTTAAATTTATGCTAAAAGATAATCTATATACCATAGTTCTAAAGTTTAATGCAGTTTCCCAGACAAAGTGATTCTGTAACACATTGCAAAGGAAACTGAAATATTCTGGAGCTGTATATCACAAATTCTGCAGGAAAGAGCAGGAATTCTCTAAGGACTTATAGGAAGCAGTCTCTCACTCCCACCCCTCCCAGTGGTTAGAAAAAAATGGGGCATTGACTGAAATAATTTTAAAGAGTTTAGGATAGGGTTGCATTTCATTTTGGTGTCTAGAAATATTTGATAAAAAGATGTTTTCTTTATACATGTGTAATTGAACTTTGTGTTTGAAAGAGATTTTGAGAGATGATTATTTGGAATTTCAGTGTTTTTGAAAATGGTGGATTTGTGTCAAGTGGGAAGGGACCCTAGAAATGTGTGGGTATAATGTCAAAGTGCTGTGAACAACAAGCAAATAGATTATTGATGACAAAGGTCTGACATAACAATCATGTCCTAAGCAAAACCTGCCTGGCAGAGCTGAGTGGGAAACAAGGTAGTGACAGAGAGAGGAAGTATACAGCTAAACAGTATTTTTTAGGAAGAAGGGGAAAGCAGGGGGAAATGCCAGCAGTCTGAAGCAGAAGACCTTTGAGCACATGTCTAGATTTATGCTAAATAATAAAACAGTCCATGAACTGTTCTGGCCCTGAGGCTAATCTGGGCATGGCATGGTTCTTACTCGTACAGTTAAACACTCATCCCTGCCCAAAATACATTGACTGTATCAAAGTTCACTCTTGGGAATGGTCCCTGGGCCATGCTAACTCCTGAAATGTGCCTTGGTGTTGGCTGGGACAGCTTTTAGTTGCCACAACATGAACTACAGAGGGGATGCATGAGCAAGAACTTCTTTTCTGTGAGGGTGACTGAGCACTGGAGCAGATTTCCCAGGGAAGTGGTGGAGTGTCCTTCCCTGCAGATGTGTGAACACTGGACTCAACCTTGAGTAATGTGCTCAGGGGACTCTGCTTCAGCAGGGAGGCTGGACTAGGTGACCTTCAGTTGTCCCTTCTAACCTCAACCATTCCATGATTTTGTAATGTTATGGCTGGCATATGGACCACTGCAGACCTGGACCCTGGACTTGCTAAATTTACTAGCATAGCACAGCTGGTGAGCACAGCCAATGGCCTACAGAAAATTTTAGTAGTTCTCAAACAGGTGCTGGCCTCAAAATGGTCTTTGAAGTTTGGTGAGTGGTTTGTTAATTTGATTCCTTGATGCTCAAGGAAAGAAGGTCCTGCACATCAGTGCTGAGAAACAGAACTGCATTAAAGAAACACTTCACAGTCTCCCCAATTTCCTTTTGTTGGTGAAATACCCAAAAGAACTCAGGTTTTCATTAGTTATGGTGGGATGAGGGTGTAATAATGATCCGTATGTATGGCTGGACAGGAGCCACATGGAAGTGCTGTATTCTGTGCCCAGACATGTCTGCACACCATGCCAAAATGCAGCATATTTAAGACTTTTGTAATGAAATTTTCTATAGAATTTTTGTTTACTAGTTTGTTGACAGCATTATTTTCCAAATTTCTGTTCCCACTGGATATTTTATATTTCTGATTCTTTTTCCTGAGAAGTGCTAACACACATTTTTCAGTCACTCGTTTTTTTTTAATCTCTGTAGGTTTTGTGCTTCATTTCTCTGTGCTAACATATACCTCCTAATGTGAAATGAATCATGAGTTTATCAAGATGCTGTTTTCGTTTTTTTTAGAGCATTAATGAAGATTTTTAAGATCAGTCCTTGCCAGGTGTCATTAAAAATCTTCCTCCAATTGGCTGTCATTTATCTTTTTCTTTCAGTTGCACACATGAATCATCTTATGCATTGCACAGTTTTATTTCAAAAGCACAAGGAAATCTCTTCTATTTTTTTAAATTTCTACATATATGTATATTTCTTTGTCCTGTAGCAAGTGTAGATTTGTATATTTATTCTTTGAAAGAGCATCACTGAAAGATTGTTTTGTCTATTCTGAAAACCAAATTAATCATAGTGGAAAAAAAACCCCGTATTAATTATAAAAATATTTATAGCACCTTTTCCTAATAAATATCTCTTGATTCTCTACAATATTTTTGTCTCCCCTGTACATTCAAGTCAGCTGTCATTTTTTTAATGCATTTTTGCCTTTCAATAAAAATACCTCTCTAAGCAAAAACGTAAGCAATGCAAATCACTGATCCTACTATGATTTAGAGGACAAGGCACTACTCAGTATGAACAAGTGTTGTAAGATCCAGCTTTACTATCAGATTAAGACTGTTGTTAGGAAAACTGCTCTAAATATGCTGGTATCAACTATTTGCCTCCCCAGCTAAATGCACATTGACAGGTAGGCCCTGTTTGCACATGGTTATACCGAAACTTCTATGAACATTTGTCAAATTAACTTTGTTTTTATCTAAAATATGGTTGTAACATATTCATGGTACTAAAATATTGTATACAAGCAGTTCAGAGTCTTATTTTTTCACCTCTATAGATGTGTGAAACAAAATTGATCAGTTTTGTCAACTACATGGTATTGCAGTGTGCACTGCTTGCCATACAACTGCATAAAAACATATTTTGAAATGGAGGCATCTGACATCACTATATAGTGTTTTAACCTTAACCTTGGTCTGGTTGATTGCTATGAAAACTCTCACTGCATGGCAAGAGTAATCTCAGTAAGGTGAAAGTGTAGAAAAAATTTCATGCTTTAATGGTCAATTACAGACTAATGAAATCTTATTTTCAGATATGTGAGTCATGTTGTAAGGTTCACATGTACCAAGCTTTGTCACTAATTACCATTTCACTGTTTTACATAATTGCACTGAATAGTATAGGCTGGCCCTACCAGAAAGAGTTTAATGGCTGAGTATCCCTTGGCATAATTAGCATCATAAGTTCTTACTTCTTTGGTGCTTGCAGGCAAAACACTGTCTACTGTAGCTCTGGTAGAAAGGGAGAATGGCCATTTCTGTAGGGCCCATAATATGATACAGTGACTGAGTATATTCAGTCAGGTGGCTTTGTGAACAGGGTGCAGGTATTGTGTGTTGTGTGTGTTCTCTAAAATAAACCACGTCAATTCTAATTCTTGAGCTGTATGATTATGTATTGCATAGTGTCTCTATTTCAGATATGTTTAACTCAGTCATTCCCCCAGTGGTTTGCAAAGTCTTTAGCACATCTTTCCTTTTCTTACTGGGTGTTGTCAGTGTAAGATCTGATAACAGTGGTGTTTGATGGAGCTAAGAGGTGTAAAACATTCTTTATCAAGTCACAGCCCAGAGGATATGGAAGCAGTCACTGTAACCATAACCTTTGATGAAGAGCGGGTCCTTCCTTACTTGGAAATACAAAACTCATTCACTCATTACAGATGATTCAAGGAAGCTGCTGGGAGGCAAGAGATTAAGATCTTCTGATCAGTAAGAGCATACAAAAAGATCAAGACAGACTAAGAGCTTTTGTAGCCAAAGAGGTGGGTAAGTAATTACCCTTGTGGTGAAAGTCAAGCTACCAATCATTTAAAACTAAGGACTGCTTACCAGGTGCTTCTCTACTTTCAGGTTGCCACTTTCAACCTCTGTGTGTGAATATCTATATTAATTAATATGTATCCTTCAGAACTTGCCCTGAACAGGACCAAAATGCTCAACATCTGATACAGCAAATTCCTTGCAGAATCATGTTAACTGGCTGAAATTAATAACCTTCTGCCAGTCATATCTTGTAAATACTGTCAGGAGTGAATATAGAATTTCCTATCCCAAGATATTGCCATGTGAACACAGACATCTACTTCCCTTGTCACACAAAATTCCAAGTGATCCAAATATCATTAAGTGCACTAAGCTTGTCTGTTTTGGGGTCAGGCACACGGGATGGGATGAAGCAGAGCCCAACATGCCTGTTTTGTAAGATTGGTGTTTTTCTGTCCAAAGTCTGAACTCTTGAGTGTATCTTAGAGCTTTGCAGACTGTAGTTCACCAATCTGTCAGGCAGCTATGGAAGTTTTTTATTGCAAAATTTGCATCGGGGATAATGGTGACTGATTTTCAGGTTTACAAATAGCAACCAACCATTTCATTCCCAGAGACTTCAGAATGGAAATAGACACCATTTGTGCCCATTAATGGATCTGCTGAAAGTTTTGCCAAATCATACAGATGATGTGTAAGAAGGGCAGAGATTGAGACTTACAGTTGTTTTATCTTGCTGCAGTGCATTTTCACAAACACTGGTCATTCCAGATCAGTCTAAAACCTTCTTTTCTCCTACAGACACCAAAAATGGTCGGTCTGGAAAAATTTAATGAACAGAATAAGCACATGGAATATTTCCTCAAGATGTTCCTACCCATCACTTTGATAGTCAGGAGCTTCTGAGGGCTAAAATGGGGGGATTCTCTGTGAGGGTGTATTTGTGTGTGTGTGTAGTGATCATCCCTGAAAGCTTTTTTCCGCTACATTATACTCTAAAACATCATGTGGTTTATTTAACATCCATTACACCCTATTCAAAAGAGATAAGAAATTGACTTATGAAACAATTTACAAAATATTCAATTTCAGCTGTTGGGACTCTTAGTTCTTATTTTGGAAGGAACACAGCAGAAAAACTCTGACCTGCAACTACTCTGGACTTTCAGGTCTCCATCATGGTCTTCCTGTTTAGTTCTCTCTTTTTCAGGTGCAAGGGGCCTAACCCACCTTTATCATTCTTTTATGTACTTTATGGAGGTTTTTTTCCTTTTCCTTTTCTGCCTCATGAAAAAAGTGTCATTTAGGTCAAAGTGGGATCATACCATGTACTAGGGGATGCCTCACAGTATTACATAGCACAGATAGCTGGATCAGGATGAACACATTTGACCAGTGCTGTATCAATATACTAATGTGATATGAAAGTAACATTCATACTCTACCAGTAACAGCACATGCAAATGGAACAGTAAGAGTATGACTCACAACTGCTAATGTGATAAGCTGTTGATTTTCCATGAGTACAGCAAAGCTGTTAGCAGCTGCTTATCTTACCTTCAGCCTCAGCTGCTGGACCCCCAGCATTTCCAGCAGCTCAACATGCAAAACCAAATGGCAAATACACCTATTTCCACCCAGACTGGCAGGGATTCCTTTTCCCAGGCGACTGCAATTCTCCCTATGCTAAAAACTAACTTGGACAATCTTGAGCAAACTATTCACAAGACTTCAATATGTCTTATTTTTCTCACTAGAGTTTTTGGGAAGAGACTAAATGGAGGCAGCAACACTGAGACAAGCCTTGCCACAAAGGTATGTTATGGAGGAACAGTTGTCTTTTTAAACTCTGCTCAGATACTTGTCCTCACTGGCTGCATTTGGGGCAATAATTTTTCAGAATTTTGTCTTTTTTTCTGTACAGAAAATATTTGTCATGTCAGTTCCTTTAAAGTTTCCAGAAGTTTTAGCTAACTGACTGCTGCATCTATTCTGTTTGCTGTTGGTATCAAGCCTGCTGTACCCAGGACATATATCTTGTTGCCTAGAGATAAGAGATTCATTCCCGCATGTTTTGCATCAGAAGTACCCATATTTCCCAGCTGATAAAAAACTCCAGGTGATGGTCCTTGCTTATGTCCAGTTTTCAGTGGAAAGGTGTGTTTGTATTTTGGTTTTGGACCAGTGGGCTTGCATTTGTTTCTGTTGCAGCACAGACTTGTTTTATGAGGTTCTAATTGTTTTCTATAGGGTCAGTTATTTTTTAAGAAATACTTCCTTAATTCAAGGGTGAGTTGTAGTCATAAAAGCCACTAAAAATCATCCAAATTCTATATTATACTATATAACCACAGGCAAAGTATAAAAGGCAAACTTTTTTTAATTTTACTTGAAGAATTATGAATATATCAGGAAAAAAAAGTAACTTAAAAAAGCTATCCAAATTCATGTTTTTGTATTCACAAATTTGAAAAAGAATAAAACTTGCAACTTTCTCAAGTGGGCTTGATAGATTTAACACTGAAAGTTCTAGGAACAAATTTCCTTTAGCAGGTCTGTCTCTAGAAGCTTGTTGTAAATTTTCAGTGTCTGGGATTTGGAACTGTTTTTATTTTATATGAATGAAAAAGTGAATGTGTGATGCATTTCTTTATGGAGTTAGCTCCTAAACTTAAGCTTCCTATAAATTTTTGTGCTTATAAATAAAATTTCCCTAAATTCCTGGTATTATTGCCTGTCAAGCCATTCATTTTAGTGTTCACAGAAACAAAACACAAAATATGCATGAAATCATTGAAAATGAATGTCTTTAAACTTCAAATGAATTTTGAAAGTCATATTTTGCACTTGCTTTGAACTAAAATCCTTAAGATTAAGAAATTTAAATAACTTAACACCTACACGCTTAAATTCAGTAACTGGCAGAGAGTGAGAATGGCTTTATCATAAATGAAAAGTTAAAATAAATTTTTTAGTTACTTCACTAGAAGCACAGTAGTACAATTTTAACATTGATTCCTGAGTATCAAACCAGTCTTTTGAAAAATTTGTCCTTTTCCAGACAGGGAAACCTGTATTGCATGTGGCTGTACAGAACAGTGGATTCTGCATGTAGTTTTAGCTGAACATTGGCTTGGCTGAGTGTCTGGCATTGTTATTATTGCTTCTGTGGATGACCTTAAGGCTTGGCAAAAGGGCCATAAAGGCTGCATTGAATGTTAATGTGATGATGAGAATGCTTAGTTTTTCAGCGTGGCATTTCAAGTTTCAGAATGAAAGCATAGGCCATCTCTTAATTGATGTGGCAGGTCTCTGAAATGGGAATTAGCTTGTGCAGCTCCCTCTAAGTTGGTGTATTCCTGTGAATTGTTACATGTGTTAACAGTAAGCAAAAGACCTTATGAAGGGAAGACTGAAGTGGGGTACAAGACTGCTGCAACAAGCTCCAGTCTTCCTTCTGTGTCCTTTTTTTTTTCTCTAATAAATTCATTATTTTAAGGAAAAGGAAAGTTTACCTGAACTGGTAGCTTCTGTTCAACTTTCACATGTTTCTTCAAGCGGATGGCCTCAATGTTTTCAGAACAAGCCAAGGAAGGGTAGTTAGATAGTTATTTTCTTGGTTTATTGCTAGCAGGTGGTTTGAGGCTGTAGGTTATATTCTGTAGCTGAAAAATACAGTGTGATGTTTTGATATGATTAAGTATGAGAGCTGATAGACTAATTCATGCTGTGGTTCAGAGCTGGGCTAGTCATCTTACTGCTGTGATTAGCTGGATATTTTAACATGTGCCTGAGGCCATGTTCTCTCAGTTACACATCTACATCTAAAATGCTACAGCAGTTTAAGTTAAATTACACTTTTCAACTAGTTTGGTTAATCCAATGTGAAAAGACTCCATTTAAATTCCTTTTGCTTAGGCTAAGCTTATAATTTTTTAACCTAAATCAGTTTGGAACAGGGCTAAGCTAGGCCAGAATAAGAAATTCATGGGGGAAAAAAAAGTGTTAAAATGCATGATTTTACCCAAAAAGCCCAATAGAACTGGGGCTGTGTTTGGACAAAACACCTGCCCTCCTCCCATCTTTCATTCTCCTAGGTCTACATGTAAGTGACAATGCCCTGAACTGTATCTATGCCTAATACATGATTTTGTAACCTCCTTGCAAGCTGCAGCCTTACCATCTCAGAGATGTCAGGTCTCGAGGAACCATTGAACCACTGATGTTTGGAAGCTTTTGCTGTAGGAAATTAGATATATTTTTCACCACTGTGTCTTTCTGTGGTATCGCTGTTGTATGGCTGATGAGAATGAGATGCCGGGCAAGAGGAGCTTTTGATTTTACATGACATGGCCACTCTTATACTCTGCAGAGAAAATATTACCTTTGGGCTCCACTTCCCTGGCCACAGGAGAATGTGCAGGGAGAATACTTTTCTTGAAATTAGCCCTCCCTTCACAAAAATTATCTCAGGTTTGTTGAAATCAAAGGGGAAGAATGTGGGGCAGCACATTTCCTGAAGGGAGGTGGAGGGAGTTTCAGAACCCTCATCTCATGGAGGTGGCACTTTTTTTCTGAACCCATCTTATGCACCAGCAGTCCTTGCACACCCAGCCTTTCTCCTGCACACCCCCTCTGTGTGACGTGATCTTGGGAGGAGCTCAGGGCTGCCCACCCATGGCCACAGCACTGGGGTCACGGTGCCATCTCTCCTGTTACATCAGGGCTTGTCATTTGGTGTCCCCAGCAGCAGCTGCCTCCTGTCCTTGGCACTCTCACAGTCGGAGTGAGGGAGGATATGATCAATCACGGCCTTAATGCAGAGTATTTGCAGTTCACAAACAAAACTGGGGTTGTGGAGACAGCTCATGGCCCACAATTTACAGGCTACTGCCTAAGGAGAGGGCCGTGCTTATTTCTGGGACATTAGAGGGGCACTCTGAATGGACAAAAGAAATGGAAAAAAATAAAGACAAGATATACAATTAAACAGTAAAGCAGAGCACCTTTATGTGTCTCTTGCAGCCAAGAGAGCTTCTTGAAGATACTTCTGGAGAGCATGCTTGTTTCCTGTAGGTAGCAGACACACAAATAATTAGACATTATTTAGGTCTAAGACACTTTAAACTTTTGGGTGCCAAAAAATACCTGCCAGTTTTGTGTCCTTTTCTCCTAGGGCACATGGATGCACATGAGCTTAGTCTGTATGAGCACATTAAACCCTGCCAGGGCTCAGGCCCGAGCACTTGCTAAGCTCTGCTGTCCCATCAGCTGAACCATCACTGGCACAGACACAAACTCAGAGAATAATCTCGGGGTCAGCAGAGGCAGAGACCACTCCTGCTGCAGCATGGGGCTGCCGAGGTCCTCCCCAGCAGCTGGTCCTCAGCACCTGATAAAATCAGTGTCTGCCCACAGTTGTCTTCTCTGAGTCTTGACTCCACAGAGTACTTGGCATGACTTCAACTTGGATTGTTAATTAGAGGTAGGATTTAACTCCAAGTGCTCCATTGAACCAGAACAGCAGTATAGTTAAATTTCTGCTTCCTCTCAACAGTTTGGCACCTAGAAGAGAACCACATAATCCTACTAAGCCAAAATACTTGGAGCAATAAAGAAGAAAACAGACAAGCAAGACTGCTTTATCTTTGTAGGTTAAAATACGACACTGTTAGAAATATCTTTTTGAAATGATGATATTCTAAAAGTGTATTAAAAATTCTAAATTTTTAAACTGAGCATATCACTATATGTATTGTTGATTATAGTATGAATCTCCCATTTTCACAGACACATAGCTATTCCTTTGAAAAAGTCTCAAAAATATATACACATGCAGAGAAAAAATCCTGACACTCCAGCTCAGAAAAGGTGTGAGAGCTGTATATTCAGAACTCTGGATTCTAGCCTGTATACATCACTTTTGTTGGTCTATGCTTCCTCTGAATTTTGATATAGTTGAAACAAATGCATCTTCTGTTAGCAAGCTATCCACAGTGAGTCTTTTTGCCCAGATGTTTGTGTGACACTGTTCACAGAGCAGTGGTATATCTCTGTTTCAATAGCCAGCATACCAATGGTGGATCAGGGAGGTTATTGTGGAATTTATTCTCGCCTCTGGCTTGTGGCTTCATCCATTTTTAAGCTTAACTCAAGTTGCCCATCTGATGCAAATGCCTCCAAGTTATGTGTTCTATAAATGTGAGAGGCTGTCATCTGAACTCAAATCTTTGCTTAATGCTATAAAAGATAGCTGTATTTTACCAGCTTCTGTTATTTAAATGAGCTGAACATGTTTTGCTGATCACTTGACTGAAACTAAAGCATTGTGAGTATGTGTGCTTTGTTGTCAGCTGCTAGTGAATGATCAAAGAGATGGTACTGAACACTGTCACAGACTCTAATTAATTGGCACTTATTTGCTTACATCTCAAGTTAGCCCATAAGCAGCTCCCTAAATCTGAAATAATTGGTGACTTGCTATGCTTTTCCAATAATGCCATTTTATTTTCTAATTCTTTATATATGAACTCTATTGTGATTGCAAGGAGTATTGGTTCTAAGTCTTCTGATCTAATAAAGTCTATTTCTGATCTTAAGAAACACCATGCAAATATGATACGATGTGAACATTTTTTGTGATTGCATTGCCCATAAAAGAAATATTCCAATTCCTCTTAATGCATAAGATTTATCACATTTATTCTAATGTTGAGGCAGAGTTATACTAAACATAAATGCAGCACCTCTTAGCTATAGCTTCAGATTCAATCAGTTCAGTCAAGAGAAACTCAGATTTTAAAACTCCATATAAATCTAGTTCCTTTAGAGACTAAAAATTCCAGCTTTAGTCATCACCAATTAAAATTGTGGCTAATTAGTGGGCAAATAGAGATGAGTTTGGGCTTTCTCATTAATACCAACAGACAAGTATCCCAGTAAAATACAGAAAATATCACTGTTATCAATGTTAGCTGTTTTCTATATTTTTTTGTAAGTCAGTCCAAGGTTGAATGAGTCAAAAGATGGAACTATAGCTTCACCTTTGCTGAAAATTAGGACAAGTTTGAAAAGCTATTGCAGCCTTACTATTTTGCCTGGTTTTGTTCTGTTTTTAATTTGTCTCTGCATACCCATTAAACAACTTCTTATTAAGTTTTGTGTGAAATATGCAATGAAATTTCTTTGACTACCTGCCTGAAAGTAAGGTTGAGTGTGAAAATTGTGACATTTAAAATTGTTTAAATCCTCTGTATAAATGTGTTTTTAAAACATTTGTAGAAAGATTCCATGCAATTTTCTATCTAATTAGTCATATATTTTCAAATACAAGAAGGTTCATGGTTCATTGAATGGACATTCAAACCATAGCAACACACAAAAAGCAACAAAATTTGTGACTATTTTCCCACCAGTCCTCTTAGGTATAACTGAAAATAATTGCCTCTCAGGCCAAAGTCTGTTACTGCAAAACCCAAATAGAATAACATAAAAAATTAATTCCTACAAAGCTTTCTGAATACCAAAGCAAATTTCAAATACCATTTCCTAACAGAAGAGCTGTAGACCAGAGCCTTTGTACAATCGCTTAGCTGGTGTGAACTCAATACTGTTTTGACAATAAGAAGCAAAACTATGAGATTTATTTGGTGGAAAAAATAGATTAAAAGACTAAGAATCTTGTGACAGCTTGTGGGACAGAGCAGAGAGCAACACAAGAGTTCAGATGACCTGGAACTTGTTGATAGCTTCATGCTGGCTGTGCTGCTGTTATCCAGGTGTTTAAGAATTATATGGTCATTTTTGGGATGACCTTCTCTCCTCACTGGTGGGACAAAGTATTTTTCATATATTTAATGTGATAATTCTTTGCAAGTAAAGATACCAGGAGCTTCCCAAGAGCTTCCCAGTTTATGAAAGGTAGATATGTTCTCTTAACCATAAATTCCACCAGGAAATGAATTTCAGAACCTCCTCACCATAAGTACTTGCATCCTCTTTGATCAACATAAAAGTGGTTTTGCTTTGGTGGTAGTGGCATGATTTTTGTCAAAAAGAATAGCTTCAGAAATGTGTGTTATTTCCTGATAACACTTTGATTTTTGTCAGCTTCTTATTTTACTTAGTGGCTGCCTAAGGATAAACATGAGAAAAACGATCATGGTTCTGGGACTTCTTTACCTTATAGTCACTGGGAAACAGAGAGCTTCCTGGGTCTTTGAAGGAGTTATTGAATCATAGAATTATTAAGGTTGGAAAAGATCTCCAAGAAAATCAAGTTCAACCTTTGACTGAACATAACCACATTAACTAAACCATAGCACTAAGTGCCACATCCAGTAATTTCTTGAACACCTCCAGGGACGGTGACTCCAGCACTTCCCTGGCCAGTCTGTTCCAGTGCTTGACAACCCTTTTAGTGAAATTCTTCCTGATGTCTAACCTGAAGCTTTCCTGGTACAGCTTGAGGCTATTTTTTCATGTCCTGTCACTGGTTGCCTGGGAGAAGGGACTGACCCCTACCTGGCTACACCCAGGCAGTTGTAGAGAGTGAAAATCTCTTTCCTGAGCTTCCTTTTCTCCAGGCTAAAGATCCTCAACTCCCTCAGCTGCTCCTTGTAGGAACTGTGCTCCAGACCCTACACGAGCTTCGCTGCCCTTTTCTGGGCATGCACCAGCCCCTCAATGTCTTTCTTGTAGTGAGGGGCCCAGAAATGGACACAGAATTTGGGGTGCAGCCTCACCAATACCAAATACAGAGGGACAATCTTCCCTATTTCCACTGGCCACACAATTTTTGACATGGGCCAAATCAACAGACAGGTAAAAAACTAAAGGGCTGAAGTATCAACAGAGGATTTTCCTATGCTTTCATGTTATCACAGGTCAATTGAAAAGTTTTTGTCCCAGATTACAAAAGCACCCACTTATTAATCTTTTTAAAAGAACTAAGTGTCAGTATGTTGAGAGATATATAATTTGTTTAAATCTGAGTTATAATTGACTGCACAATGCCATAAAGTATGGGTTTAATTACAGCTGGAAATAATCTGCCATTTATTTTTAGTCTAAACAAATATGTCTTTTGCTTTAAGGTGTAATGTGACTTTGTTGTGTGTTTCTCAGTTATACCTGGGCTTGTTGCATGAAGTTGCATAAAACCATTGGGGATCAGTTCAAGGGGCAGCAAAAGCTCAGACAGTGTAACTTTTTTTTTTTTTTTAAGAAATACATTGCAGAATTCCAGTAGAAGAAAATCAGGTCACTTCCAGTAGGAAAAGACTAGGTCACTGCCAGAAGGATCACAATACAGGGTTGTAGATAACTGTAATGGGGGGCAGGCAGCATCTTTTCTGCAGCATAATTTCTCTAGCTCTTCGTGGTACTCACATTTATTCCCTCTATTAAATTTAATTTTCTCCTTATGGATTCAGGCCCAGAGAATGGAAGGGAATGACCAAAAGATACATGGTTTTGTTTGCAAATCCATGCTTCATGTTTAATATTTCTTAATCAAATGTGTACTTGAATTATGTCTTCAGCTCCCTCTGCTTGAGGTTTTAATTGGCTGCAGAAGAAACCTCAGAAAGAACCTCTTTTCAAATAAAGTTCCTTGAGTTCACTTGTTCTCCCTCTTAAGATTAATTTCCTATACAGGAACTGGAAAATAAGATGAGAAGTGTACAGAAAGAGTATGCAGCAATGAGTAATATCCGCTGGTAAACTGGGGGACTATCGGTTCTACGCAGTGATTGTCACATCTTTTTAAACACACTGATTAATGGGTGGATCTATTACTGAAAGCATGCATGCTTAATTTATTCAGAGAAGTTGAGTTTATGTCACCACTCGAAGGCCTGTTTTTCTAGCACAGCATTTCACATTTACAGTGTTATAACTACTGACAACTCAATGGAAGAAAGAGAACTAATTCATAGCACAAAGCATTAAAAATACAGCATGATCTGTAAGTGATAGAAGCTGACATATAAGAAAATACCAGTGGGATAATTTAGATCCAATAAAAGTGAAGCTGTCATCAGTATTTGGATACGTATTCTTAGACTAAACATTTTCAATTGTGACACTTAGTTCTATATTCTTTTCTTCCACCCTGTTTTATGGGCAAATGTGTTATTTGGAGAACAGCATGTGGAAACACTATGGAAATGGCAATTCTGTGAAATAGCATTTGAGAACTGAGACTTACTTTTAAACAAGGAATGGAATTCAGGTCAAGCATCACAAATGAAATGGTTATTGTAAAAGCAGTGAGAGCTAGCCATCTGCCACTGCAGCACTCAAATGGGCTGAGATGCAGGGTCTCCAGAAAGATATTCCTTAGTGCAGTATCAGCTTGGGCCCACAGAAGGCTCAGCTACAGACATTAATATAGCAATAGATTTTCTAAAGGGACAAATACACTACATGGTTACAAAATTCTGTGCCTGTGTCCATGGAGTAAAGTCAAACAAGGAGAGGAAGAGCACTTTGGTAATTTTAAAAGAAGGTAATTTGTGCCCCGTAAGGGACTGATACTGAATTATTTACTTGGAGTCTGATTATAGCTCCTTTTTTGGCATGAATAAGATGTTCTGTGTGTTGGTGCCATGCTGAAGATTTAAATGTCCCACACATTTGATCCAGGCTGGGGCTGTGGCAACTACTGCACAGCTGATGACAACAAAGGCTGGTTTCAAGCTCATTGTCATCACCATGGTGTTACACCAGATGAATGGGTGGCATTGATTCTGATTGGCATATTCATTCACATGCATTCAAAGCTCATGAATTTTACTTAACACGTCCCTTTGCTTATTGGCTGGGATTTAATTGGAGTGATGTATTGCAGCACTGCTAGATGAAGTGGAACAGTTTCTTTTTTTTTCTTTCTTTTTTTTTTTTCTTGGTTTTTTTTTTTTTAGTTCTCTTTCTTCCAAACCTCCCAACTAGAGACACCACAGCATTATTTTTCACAATAACCAAGGCATTTCCATGTATGGAACCTAATTCTTGCCTTTGTATTGAAGTTTGCATTTAATATTTGGAGACAGAAAAATAAATAGACAAAGGGAGAACTCACACAGATTTAAGTGTTGACTTTTGTTACTGAGATCGCAATTTGTTTATTTAGCATTGTCTTTACATACCAAGAAAGGAATAGGTCTTTTTTGTGCTTGTTTTTATGACTTTTTTCCAACTTTCCCATATTTTAGCATCTTTCTCAGCCAGCTGAAATGGAGAATCCTGACCTATCAGCTAGCAGATTGTTGATATCTTTCCAAAGAGTGAATAAATGTGAGATTATGTGCATGCCTCTAACAGATATACTCCTGTGTATATTTGAATACACCATTGCTGTGTATTGATCAGAAACATTCAGACAGAAAAAAAAATAGAGAATTTTTTTAGAAGAAAAAAAAATATTTTCATTGCAGAGATATCTATGTTGAATTTTTCCCTATTGCCATTTTTAACCTGAAAAGCAAAATGTTTCATATGAAAATCAAATATTTATGTTACCAAAAGCAAAATAAAATACTTGGTTTGGGGTCAGATCTATCCAGGTCAAGTTATTTTAGTTTGTTGCACAAGATTAAAGAGTTTCATTTCAAGGTAGTTCTGCATAAACTGTGGAACATATTGGCAGAAGCTGAGTGTATCTTGGGGTCAATACAGAGAGCACCCTTTGGAAGTAATTAATAGCCTCCATGGCTCATGCTCTGAGCTACCTCTGGAGATCTCAAGGCTTCCTCCGTTGTTTCCAGAATTCAGACAGACTCATCTTTTTAGGCAAGAGTTACCACTGTAAATGATGTCTGCCTGAGTCTTCACAGGGTTTGGAATTTCTTCCCTCTCAACATCCTTTTCCTCCATTTGTCTGAAGGAAATCACATGAGCCAGTGCATCATCCTACAGTATGTTAAGATGATCTCTCTTCCTACAGAAGCTACATAGAAATGGTTTTGTGGGAATTGTTGGATGGATTGCAAATCTAGTCAACAGTGGTGATGTGCGAAAAGGTTTACCCGTCACTGCTAAGAATTATATGTGCAGTAAATGCTGTGAGTACATGCATATGCTTGGTATTGTTGCTAGCATATATAATCAGTTAAACCAAAATCCCATGAAAGTTTCTTAATTAATGTTATAGAATTAATTAATTATACAAAGCTCTAAGTCTGACAGATAAATTCCAGAGGGGACTTGAACAACATATTATGATAGAAAAGATGTGGCCCTTCTTTGGCCTCAGCTCAGTTCAGCAAATGTGTAATTTCTCCACACGTAGTCAAATTAGTAAAATAATTTATGAAAAAATGAAGAAGTCTGTATCAAGCACCTTTATGTATGGTTTGATGCTTCTATATATGGTTAGATTTTCTACCTGGTGTGGTTATTCTGTTCTTCAGTGGTATCCACTGCTTGTTGCCTTCAGGAAACTACCAGACTGTACAGTTCTGAATTTTCTCTCTTGCTCCCAGCTATCTAATCCACTGATGTGCTCAATAACATACTGTAGCTATTGAAACCCAGCCCATACCATACACAGCCTGAACATATCTGAGGCACAAGTCAGGAAAAGCACAGATAATCTAAATCAGAAATGGTTTTCCCAGATTTTTGCCATGTTTCTTTTTTACTTTTTCATGGTCATGACATTTCCTGATTCATTTGCTTTTCAAGTATTGAACCAAACACTGCTGTTTGGAGATAATAAAATTAAGATTATGAACATCTGCCTTGCTATAAGTGAGTCTTTTGGTTTGTCTGGCTTTTACTGTGAATAGAGTTGTACTTGCAGCATTGTCTGTTCTCCCTAGAGACACACAAGTTTTTACAGAAATGCTTGTACATACCTGGGCTATAGTAAACTGGAAAAAAAATTTCTTTGACATTTGGTATCTCTGAACCAACAATCCGTGTTTAATTTGACAGAAGGTGTGTCCAAAGATTACTGTATTTTCATTTTCTGCAATTTCAAATAGCATTACGTGGGCTGAATTGCATTCTGTGGAGGCATCCTAAACTGTGCTCGAGGGATTAGTGAGCTGTAACTGAGGGTGTGAAGCTTCACAGTGAAATTTCCCTGCAAGTTTTTAAGAAAATCAGACCTAGCTACCAATTCTGACCACTGGTATGAACATTGGCCAAGCTTTTAGCATTTGATGGGAGCCTTTCTATCCACTTTTAAATGTTTGATTAACCTTTACGTGGTCCAAAGAAGCCTGCATTTGGATGTAAATTTGATACTGGAATATAAGACAAACAGCTTTTCAGAAAAAGCCGTAATAGGATTTGTTCAGTACTAAAATCCTCATTTTCTCAGTTATTTACTTCAAAATAATTTACAAAATGAAATCAATCTACTCCTTTTGAGAAAGCATCTAAAGATTAAAAGCTCTAACAGAAAATATAGATATAAGCAATCTATGTCAGTGACAGTGCATGGAAAGCACATCTCAGTTTCATCCATGGTGAGTCAAAGCAGATCACTGCACATGCTGAGCTACCAGGAGGAGCTCCAGATACGATGTTCAGACACCACCAGTTACCTTGCATCAGTTTATTTTCTCACAGCCTTGGTAACAAGACAAAACTCCATTAATGACCTCACGTTTAGAGCCACAGGCTGCAGGGGTAAAATTGCCCAGTAAATGAGGTGACAGTGAGGTGGGATGTCAGTCTGGGCACGGTGTGGATCCAGACACAGTCTCAGCTGGGGCTGCAGCGCATGCAGGTGCCGGGCTGAGGTCTCTCCTGCGGGATTAGCAGCGTGTTAGGCATTTCCCTGGGGCAGAGCAGAATGCAGCTCAGCCTCTGCTTCCTCTGAGGGAAAAATCACTGTCTCACTCCTGTTCTTCAGCTCCTTCCGCAGGAAAAGCAACAACAAGCACAACCACAACTGAGAAAAGAGTGTCCCACTGGAAGGAGCAAGAAAAGCCTCTGCTCTGATGCACATGGTGGCACCAATGGGTGCTGCTGGCCCCGCGGTGCTCGGGTTGTCCCACGGCCGGCTTTTGTGTGACTGCACATTCCAACCCTTCAGCAGGGCGCTGCTAGCTTAGCAACATCAGTGAGCTGTCAATATTTGTCTGCCCAAATCCCGCCATTAAGTACACTGCTTAGAGCTGGTCTTTGCAGATAATAATTACTGTCCTACCCCACCTTCTCAGCCTCTCTACCCTCCTACTGCCTCCTTCAGAGAAGGGATCACTGCAAGCCTATAAAGGAGACTCAGCAGTTTCTATCACCAGCTTTTCTTAGAAAAGCGACTAAAGACTTTTGTTTGGACACAGTTGTTAGTTATGTTTTTTCAAAAATTTTCAGATTTCCTGTAGGATGTATATTTTTGCAATATTTTAGCCACTGTCATGTGTTCTCTATTAAAAGTGCATGGAAAGTTACCTGTTCTTTTATGTGTCATCCTTCTCTTACTTCTCTCACTCCTGCTTCTCTGGTAGTTTAAAAGCACCATATGGATGACATAGAAGTTTCAGCTGGCTAGAATCAGAAGAAATGAGCAATTTAGGCAGCGGCAGATGCTGTAAGAAAATAGAAGATGGAAGGGAACAACTTTCCAGATGTTGCAAGAAATCAAAATATGGCTACTCTATTTTGCCCTAGTTAGTAAGCACAGAGTCTGTCAAAGCCAGCTGGACCCCTGAGAGCTGCCCCTCCTCCTAGTTCCAGTCATCAAAATTATGATTTTAAAATATAATGACTCTATATAATGAATGGTCAGAATTTGAGGAGTATTTCTATGTATGATCCTGGTTTCAATGGAAGTTAGTTACACACTTATCCAAGATCTGGATCATTGGTTACCCCACATAGCTGTGCAGTCATTTTTCCCAGTAAAAGGCAGGGAACAAAACAGAAACAGGAACAAAAAGATAAAAGTGAAAGTGGCAAGAATCCTCTGAATTATCTTAACTTGGCATTGCCAAAGAAAGTTTGGCACGGCCTCAGGACTGTGCTGTCTAGGTTGTCATCTCTGTAAGTCTTTATTTCACCTAAATACTTGTGTCCAAGGCATTGGCACATGTGCACTCCTGCACTGTAGATCCCTGCACTGGGCCAGGTGAAAGACACTCACCCACCCACAGAGGTGACAGAGACAGACTGAGAAGTAATTAGGACAATGACATAGTAGGTGAAGAAAGAGAATTCTGTCGTAAGTACCAAATAGATTTTCCAATTAAACATGGGTTAGGAAAAAGCAGAAAATCATTAAGATGCATTAAAAATGTTTTAATGATAGCGGTCTGCAGGTAAAGGAATGCAAGGGACCAGTGTAGTTGCCCATAAATTAGTGCACAGTACCTTTTGAGAAAATCTAAAAAAGCATGTTAATTATTTTAATGAGAGGAATGTTTCTCTTTAGAGCACAGTAGCCTTTAATACATATACTCTATTCACAATACAGAAATATGCATACTGTAAATAGTGTAGGTTTAATGTGATGTTCAAAAGGATGTGTCTGTTGCTGAATATGCTTTTATACATACATACAAAATACATATACATTTATGTATTTCTTAGATCCATATGTATTTACAGCTAGAGTTACACAGGTATATATATTTCTAGGGCCTAAAAGCAGTGCATAAATCTCAATGTACATTACTATCAAGCACAGACATATTGGTGTAACAACAAATGGATTTACACTTCTACATAATAAAATACGTGTGTGGGGACACATCCATAGCTGCACAGATATATAAATGTAGATATAGATGATACAGATATATATATATATAGATATAGAGATATATAGATATATATAGATATATATATACAGCCTGTCTTAGTGTGAAATGAAAGGCAGTCATGGGCATCACGTTAAAGCTTTGCCAGTATATATTTTTTGTTATGGATCTGTCACCTCCCTAGTTTAGAGAAGACTGAGCACTGAGAGGAATTTGAGTGTAAGCCTGCAGTACCAGCTTCAGCTTGACTCCAGCCTCGCTTTGTCTGTGAAGGCTGCTGGTTACAGTTAAGAGTTTGCTGGTGTGATAGGTGAGCTTCATCTGTCATGGCTAATGTCCTGAGACAGTTGTGCCTCCTTTTGTTTCAGTATTCCCTTGAGGACATGTTCTGGAGGCATAGCTATGTTTACCCTGCCATTTCTTTTTTTTTTTTTTTTTTTTTTTTTTACAAAGTCAGTAATCATGTTTACCTTCCTTCCTTCCCCAGTGCTGTTTGCCAGCTTTGGTGTGGTGAGATGACTAAGTCAATATATATTAAAGAATACATAACAATGTTGTAATGAGAATTAGCGGTGCTCGGAAAAGGCAGAGACATTGACTGCTATGTTTTGCACTGTTTAGTCTGGGGGTAATGAAGAGCTCACAGATGACCTGATTTCATTAAAGTAGGTCAGATTTGACTGAAACATAGCTATGGCTCTCTCCCATCATTGCAGTGTCTTTCTCCCCCCATCACTTCCTCAGCCACTCTGTCACCTCAGCATTTGAAATCTTTCAGGGAATTACTGTAGGGTTTTGTTAGCATCTTAGCCAAATATATACTACAGAACTTAATTTCCACTACTCTCTGTGCTTTCTGCCAGAAGATGTGTCATGGAAAGGATGGCCATACTTCTGTCTTTACTGCAGTAGAGGTGATGATTTGAGAAGATGGCACACTTGATAAGATGGCATTTATGCACCATAGATATTTCTCAGTGAAATCCAATCTGGACAGGATACCTGACAGTTTTACTGAGGCAGCTGAGTCAGATTAACCCTACATTCATGCACAGCTTTCATCTGATTTTCTATTTTTTCGCACCATTTCATACCCCAAGTTTAACACTGGAGTAGGTAATTCAGATTTGGCAATGTCCTAGTAGAAAAACACCTTTAAAAAGTTCTGAGAATGTCTTTACTAGCCTTTATGGTCACAAATGAGAATATAATTCCAGATATAGGAGTTATTCACAACTTCTGATGGGGTGGATGTGAGATGCTGGAAGCAAATACAGAATTAGGTATTGTCATCCCACAGGATGTCTGCTGAGAGAGTTTCCTTCTAACATCAGTGGGAGTAAGGTGGGATCTATAGACCAGACCTAAACAAAGACATTAGGGAAGCTATTCAGACAGTGCTCAGCTTGAAAAAAAATCAGGCCCTGTTGGGTGGAAAAAATGATGCAGTAAGATGTATAGAGCCTTTTACTGAAAGATTTTGAAAACACTGGGTTGGCAAACATGCTCAGCTTTTCTGTTCAGCTTCTAAAACCACACTTATCTTCTATCACAAAATATTGTGTTACTTTTATTGCAGTCTTTCTATAGTTACATGATTCCCAGAGAGACACAATATCCTATGTTTAACTACTTGTCCCTGTTTAAGACTATCAGATTTTTATGTCAAAGTGTGTCTGCAAAGGTGCCAACCCAGAGTATATTGCCTTCCTTTTGATGCATTACATTTAAACAGAGACCTATGTAATGGCTGAAATTTGGGAACTCCACTTCCCAACTCCCTCCTCCTCCTCACTTCTCTTTCTTGCTGTTAATTGTTGTGATTGTGCCTCTCCTGACTTCTAAAGCAGACGTTTTGTTCTCACATTTGCTTCAGGTCATTACAGTAAAATCTTTTCTTTCCTGAAATCTTTTTTCCCCCCATTAGTCCTGAGACAAATAAATTGATTGTGATTTTCAGAGGCAACTGGGGTGGTCAAGCAGTTCCCAGAGAAGTCAGTAATCAGATTACTTGCATAAGTAATCTGAGGACTGTGGGCTTTTGAAAATCCCAAATCTTCTGGCTACATTTTGGCTTTTAAATTTTTTTTTTAATTCACTTTCTCTTTACAAAGGCTAC
Source organism: Rhipidura dahli (assembly GCA_013399225.1). Taxonomy (NCBI): domain Eukaryota; kingdom Metazoa; phylum Chordata; class Aves; order Passeriformes; family Rhipiduridae; genus Rhipidura; species Rhipidura dahli. Next base: position 783,612 of record VXAC01007637.1, on the reverse strand, counting down.
AGTAGCTTTATAGGGCTTGCACTGTTATGAGTAGAACCAACATGTATTCTAACATTGAAATATCATGTCTTGTTTAACTTAGAAAAAGAGGACCTTCGGGGTCATCAAGCACTGTCTTTTGCTCTTGCAAGCAACTGCACAACATTATTTTGTTCATACATATCTATCTATATCTATATCTATATCTATATCATCTATATCTATATCTATATCTATATCATCTATATCTATATCTATCTATCTCTATATCTATATCTATATCTATATCTATCTATCTACCAGGTTCTATTGCCAAACTGCTTCCATTTTCTGCTCAGATCCAGTACTCTCTTTCTATTGAGGTACATTTGAACTGAAATACTTCCTAGAAACTAATTAGATAAAAGCTTTGTTTAAAATAGTCTGTAAGACTTGATTTAATTTTTTTTTTTTTTAAATGCCATAATTTCACTGAAAGAACAAGAAAAGCTCTGTTTTCTTGAGAGGTTTTGTTGAGTGAAGCTTACATGTTCTTGTGGTTTTTCTATGGCTTGGAAGTCTTTGTTGTAATGCTTCGTCTGCTCTTCTGACAGGTCTGCCAGTGTCTGTGCTGTAGGGGTGTGCCATAATCAGCATTTTGTCAGGGAGAGACTAGCACAGAAAACACTGGAGTACATTGCTTGTGAGCTGCTGGTATGAAGAGCAAGGCAAAAGAAAACCAGCCCCTTGCCACCTAGAACAACCTCTTCTGAGCAATGCCATAAGGCTGGCCCTGTTAGGAATGCTCAGTGATGGTAGTGGGAATTTTGGCCATTCTGTACCTTGTTAATCCAAGTTTTGCAGGTTGCACTACCTGGGTAACAACTTGGGTTGCTCTAGGGTGAATTTTAATGTTGTTAGTGACTACAGTTGTGTTGACAGCTATATCAGTTGTTTCTTTTCTAACTGAAAGATGCAAAAGATGTGTGCTCACTGATTTTTCTCAGTGCAGATTAACAGGAAGGATCTTCATTTTTACCTTCAGATTCATCTTTTTTAAGCTTCAACAAAGGCATAATAATTTAGTTTTCCACTGCCCTCAAATCAAAGGAGAGAGATCAAAAACCCTGTCTTGAAAAGATTATGCAACTCAATAGGACCTGATCTTGTTGTATTATTGCATCCATTACAACAGCACAGTTCAGGCAGGTGTTAGTTTCAATTAACCTGGGATTCAGGTATTCACAACATCGTCTGCCAATTACTCACATAATTACATGGCCCAGGACTGTAGAATAGAATCAGCCATCATGCTAGGCATGTGTGATTACTGAAGAAAAGAGGAATTCAGAGGATGTATGAGTAAAGCACAGCTTCAATGATCATGGACAAAAGTGGTCTTTAGTGAAGAAAGCTTATTTACTAGGCTCTTGCTGATCTCTTGAATGCAGGAACTGTGCCAACAGTGTTTGTGTGACACGCAGATGCCTCACAGCTGTCTGTTGTTTTTGTATTCTTATTCAGTCAGAAGGTAAAGTGAGAACTTATTTAGCATTTTTCAAGGAAGAAACTGAAAGGCATTCTAGGGAGCTAATGGCACAGCCATGTATGGCAAGAAATCAAAATATGAGAGTCAAGCAAACGTTAAATCCAACTTTCTCAGACCAGGATGTCAGCTGAAAAAGACAACTGCTGACATTTTGACCTGAAATATCCACTGACTTGGTCAATATGAATACCTTTTTTGTGTGGCTCTGTCACTGTACTGTCAAAAATCAATCCACCATGGGCCTCCACGTAAAGATCTTTTAAGGTCAAAGGCCAAAGGTCTTTCTGAGTCTTAAATGCCATGTATCTTTGTACTATTTTAAGCTATAATGCCAAAGAAAATGTGAAATTATGGATGAATCTTGTGAAAAGTAACAAGTAACTTAATCGTCTAAAATTATATACACTTAATTATATATACTTAATGTCATTGAAGTTTAATGATAGCTTCCTGACGGAATCAATAGAAAGTTAAGCTGTTTCTTTCCTCTCACCACATAGATCCAGACTACGACAGCCTAAAATTCTTTGTAGCAAAATAAGAATTCATTTGAATGGAACAAAGTGTGAGGAAGGACACTGCTCAGCCCAGATGGTAAAACATGGGCCTTTATTTCATCAGGAAACTGACATGAGTATGATATGGAGCTAATATCATTTGACAGTGGTACAAGTCTTCTTGTTCTAAGGGAGAACCTTTTATAGCCCCCTTTTGTCATGGGAAATTTTTGATGTGTGTGATTTTTTTTTTTTTTTTTAAACAGGAACCTCATTAAATATAATGCCTATTCTTAAATTTCTTCAGTGTTTTCTTGCTAAGCACAAATATTTAAATAGGGAAATTCCCAGAGAGCATACATATTCAAATATTTGAATTTTTATAGAAACCTTTCGCTCCTAGTAGAATGCATAGTATATGACTAAGTACTTTCCTATGGCTAAGACATAATTTTATGCTTGTCTATATATCTATTTGTGTTTGTGTGTATATTCATTTACATGAGTAATTTTAAAAAATCATATGTTTTGTAAATGCTAAATTGAGGAAATTTTGTGGTTTTCTAGTAAGGGAGTTAATATGGCTTCTACTGAAATTCTACACTTTATTATACCAAGATGAAGCACTCTGAATGTATACAAGCTCTCTGGGAACTATAGTAGCAAAAGCTCAGGGACATTTGTCCCACAATGCAGCCTTTTCTCAACGTCATATCCATACATCTTATATCCATCACAGAAATAATCTGTTTGACAGCTATGTGTTTGGGGCATTGTGATACATGAAAGTTCCAGATTAATACATGAGCTCAGAGTTATTTGAAAATAACAGTTTTAATGCAGTTTGAGTGTTGTCTGTATTTAGAGATCGTGTTTAAGAAAAGCAGTCAGTCCCCAAACCTATCTCTACTGTTATGCACTGTTTTAAATTACATGATCATTTTCCAGATGACATGTAGTTTTTTTCGTCATAGGACCAAGGCAGGAATTAGGTGGTGACTGGAAAGCAGCCAGGATTATTCCTATGCTGGGAAATAAATTGCTATTGGGAGACATACCCACCTCCTACCCAGTGGCACTGATGAGAAGTAGCAGGCTCATGAAGGTTTCTTCTTGCCTTTTATTTATTGCTGTCCTTAATATCTGTAATACTGCTGTCCACTGAAGGACATTTCATGCTTCTCAGAGCTTCTGTACAGATTTTGCAGTGTGGCTAAGGTATCCCTTTTTTGTGGGGGAGGAGGTGTCAGACTGAGGAGAAGAAGAAATGGAGTGACAGCAGTGAGTCATTTGACTCACATAACACACATGGGTGAGCTGCATCTTGTTTCTGCATTCCCATGAACGTAGTCTGGGATACATAGGCAGGAACATTGCCTGTAAGACATTGCAATTACACTCCTGAATTCATCAGGTTTGCAAAAGCTCAGCTGTGACAGTGTCCAGTCTGGTTTGGCCTATGTGTTACAGGGGTGATGTAACCCAGCTGGACAGAATCCAAAGAAAAAGGAAGAATGATCAGAGATTGATCCAGGAAATGTCACACTTGGAGAAAGACAGAAAGAATCATAAACTGAGAAAGAGCTGGAGAGACATGTTTACCTGATGTGTGACAGGACCTTGCAGAGAGCAAAGGAATATAACAAATAGAAAGCATGGGGATAGTTTAGGCTAACCATTAGAACCATCCTTCTCTTGGAAGTTGTCACAAAGCACTGGAATGGATTGCCTGTCGAGGTTCTGGAGTCCCTGTTAGAATAGACCTGTATAAGCAGGTTAGACAAACAGCTCCCAGAAATGCATTAGACATGATCCTCAAGCAATCTCTGGAGGGGTTTTTCAGCTCTATTTTCTCTGATTTCGTCTTTAGGTAGGTGTAAATCTGCCATAGTGGAGCAGATTGTTATATCTGATAGCTTTTATAAGTGGCCCAGCCTCCAGGGTAGGCTTTGGGTGACCAGTTCACAGCTGTCAGCACTGCAAGCACTGTAACCATAACTGGCTCTAATTAGCAGCTTACGTGGCAATTTTAGCAGTTAGGACAACAACTTGACTATAGAGGATGAATGATCCTTCTGCCCCACTGGGTGTTTCTTCAAGCTCAGTGAAACTGGTAAGTTGGAGGGAGGGAGCTGACTGTGCTGGTATCCATGATGTATCTTTTTTTTCCCCCCTGTTCTATACTGCAGAGGACACGGGTCTCTGGGACTGTGCATTCAGCATCTTTCACAAGCACGGCTTTCATACACAGAATAACCTACTTGTGCTTGGTGCTCTGTACTGAAAATCATAGGGGTCTCAGTGCAGAGGATGAAGGGAGAGAGGGGAGAGATTTATGATAAGCAGGTAGTTGGCTGCTCTTTGCCAAAGGCATGTAAATAGAGCAAAATTCTGACATCAGCACGTTTTCAAACTTAGGCGCTATTGTGAGTTCTCCTTTTAGATGTATGTTTTTAGACAGGGCAGAAGGATGACCCAAGAATTCCTCTCAGCCTCATGCATAAATATTTGCATCATAGGTTTCAAGAGTAGAGAAAAAACAGTGTTGCTTTGCCTCCTCTTCTCCCAAGCGTGTGTCTGCTTCTCTCTGTTTCCTACTACCCCAATGGCAAAAAATACTTTTCAGCTGCAATGAGTGCTTCCAATTTGTAATCCAGGCCAGTCTGTGTCCTTGCAAACTGCCAAAATTGTGAAGGATGCTGGTCTTCACCATATGCTCGTATCTGGGGTCAAAAAAAGGCTGATCTTTGGAATTCAGTCTGCACTAAAGCCAGAAGGCATATGTGCTGTACCTGCCTGAGGGTCGCTTTAGATTGAAAGGGTGATATATTTCTGTCTGTCTTTTCAACCAACTTCTTTGTTTCCGCCACTCTGGAACTGCATAAATTCACATTGCTTTCTTTGTTATATCTGTTTCATGTAAAATACACAGGAAGCCTTGTATGGAAGTGAGACATTCTGGAGCTCTGGCTCTGACACCTCCCGATAAGAAGAACCCAAACAAATTCATGGCAGGGCATTGAGGAGAGCTGTTGAGAGGACACCAGTTAGAGGACACATCAGACTAACCCAGTTGGGTGGCATGTTGATGCAAATGGAGACTGCTTAAAGGCAAACCAAAGAGAACCCACAAGACTCCGTAAATGTGGAAAGGGAAACAGTGCAATAGTGTGATTTATCTAAAATCACAGTGCATGTAATGTGATGAAATTAGGGGGAAAAAATGAATGCTCCCCTAATTTCCACACGCATATCCATCTCTTAAAAATCAGTAGGGTAACTAAAGTGGCATGTAAGCCCTGTGGCAACTGTCAGATAAATTACACAACAGTGAAGAAATCTCCTGAAAGTAATGCAATATCCAGCTAACTGCTTTTCCTCTTTCAGAAAAAAGACCTTGAGCTGCTGCATTTGATTCTACTTCAGAAATGTTACAAAATTTCTCACTGAGAAGGCAGATCTGTGTTTTTGTGCATGAATAAGCCTTTTATTTTCTAGACAGGGTGCAAATGGAGGCATAGTGAAAATTATTAAAAGGCACTAACAAGGGAATACCAGTCTTTAGGCTAATTTTTGGGTAACTATTTCTATTTATTTTTTTATTAAACAAAGTCTGCAGTTGTACAGATTGTTGTTATGAAGTCCCTAAAGCCCTATAAAGCATGGTAATGTGAGTAAGTTTTCAGAATTTAGTAAGTCTAGTTCTGGGATTTTACTATTACCTAATGTTTCCATTCTATGGTATTATGAAAGCACTATAAATGGCACCTTTCATGAACCAGCTCTTCTGAGCCCAGCAGGCTCCTTCTGCAGCAAGCTCGTGGAGCTTTCTGAAAACATGCACAGACACACAGAGAGACACAGACACAGTCACAGACACGGACACACAGACAGACACAGACAGACATAGGCACAGACACGGACACACAGACAGACACAGACAGACATAGGCACAGACACGGACACACAGACAGACACAGACAGACATAGGCACAGACACGGACACACAGACAGACACAGACAGACATAGGCACAGACACGGACACACAGACAGACACACAGACAGCCATAGGCACAGACATGGACCCACAGACAGAGTCACAGTCACAGACATGGACACACAGACACAGACACACAGACAGACACAGACAGACATAGGCACAGACACGGACACACAGACACAGACACAGACACTGACACAGATTGACACACACAGACACACAGACTCAGACACACAGACACACACACACACACATACAGACACACAGACTCACAGACACACTCACAGACACACACAAACACACAGAGAGACACACACACACACTCACAGACACACACACACAGACACACTCACAGATACACTCAGACACATACACACAGACACACACACTCACAGACACACACACACACAGACACACTCACAGATACACTCAGACACATACACACAGGCACACACACTCACAGACACACACAGACACACTCACAGATACACTCAGACACACACACACAGACACACACTCACAGACACACAGAGACACACACTCACAGACACACACACACAGACACACTCACAGATACACTCAGACACGCACACAGACACACACACTCACAGACACACACAGACACACACACACTCACAGACACACACACACACACACACTCTCACAGACACACTCACACACACACCAGACACACTCACAGACACACTCACAGACACACAGACACACACACACTCACAGACACACTCACAGACACACAGACACACACACACTCACAGACACACGCGCTCTGTGACCCGCTCCATTATGAACGCTTTCATAAGAAAGCAGAATTGTCCCACTCATAGCCATTATATCTGATGACATTCTTAATACTGGGCATTGTTTGCAGAAAGAAGCTATTGTCTAAGATTGCATATCTGCTGACCAAAGCACATGGAATAAGCACAGCTTTGGACACACTAAGCCTGGCCCCAGGGAAGAGCTTAGCGGTGAGTTTGTTTGAATGTCCTGATTCAGTGGTGAGCTCCAAAGAGGAAATGCCCACCATTATGTAAGGATTGCCGTTTATCTAAAGTTGGAAAAACATTGCTTGTTCGTTTTTACCATAATGGAGATGGGTCTTATTTAAATCAAGACTGTGTTAATGAAAAATTGCCTGAACAGAAAAATAGACACAGTAATATTTCTGCATTAGAAATCCTCTAACTCACCCACAGTATCTTTCTAGTAAGCAATCAGCAGATACTTTCAAATACAAAACTTTTCAAGTGAGTATAAAGACTCAACTTCAAAAGGGACAGGAAACGTCTTTACATTCCTGTATGTTATCTGTACCTGGACAGTTTTGCTTTGACAATGATTAGGAAAAATCACATGACACTCCAATGAAAATGCCAGAAATCATTTAAAAATAATTTCAGAAAGCCACTGGAGCATTTTCTATTTTTCTTATTTTACTGAACTCTTACTTACAGTCAATGTGCATTATTCAGCTTCCAATTACTCAAAAAAATTAGAAAAAAGTACATTTAGAGTAGTGTAAAATTATTTATTAAATAATGAATTATATAGGAATGATTATTCCTTTTCCTGTTTCTGAATGATTTCTGAAGTAATACTAGATTCTATGAACAACATAGTATTTAAAAATATTCATACATTGTTTATTTTGTGTTTGTCTGTTTTCAGGTTTAGTCTGTGGAGTGCACTTAAAACCACAGAGCCATGCATTATGAAGTCACAGGGATCTTTGCAATCATCTAGCCTGAAATATATATGTTCTGTTTGAAACAGAGTAGGAAATGTTTTGAAAAATGTTTGGTCTTGATTGAAAGTGTTTGTTAGTTATTTCATTGGCTCACTGTTAAAAAATTTGTTCTTAATTTCTAGCATTAGATTTTTTTTAGCTTCAGCTTTCAGGCACTGTATTTTATTATCTGAGACCTAAGAAATTAAAATCAAAATTTTACTTTGTGCCCTTATAAACTTCACCTTCCCTCTCGGACTGAGTTTCTGGAATATTTTGGTGCAAGGAAAGTTCTTTTAGTGGTTCTTCTCTGAATCTCTTCGGTCCTTCGAAAACTTTTGAAACAATGACACAGGAGCTAAACAAAATACTACAGGAGCAGTTGTATAAAGGTCAAATGCTGAGATAACATGAACTTTGAACACCTATTCATGATGCTTTCTACATGGAAAGATTGTATTATCCCTCCTAAAAACATTGACACACGGGAGCTATGATCAACATTACCATTCTGACTTGACCAAGTTAAAATAAAATTTTCATGCAGTCCTTCAAGCTGTGTATGGCAGACCTGAGCTCCCCAGGACTGGTTGCTATTACAGTGATCACTTACAAAGTTTAACTCTGTTTATTTTGAAATACAGATTTTGGTAATATTTTTTACATTTTTTAAATAAATCATTTGGTAAAATACAGTCAAGAACAATCCTATAGAAATGGTCTGACTTTATAAAAATACTTTGCAGGATGCCTGTTTTCTGTTTCTAATCCATGGGTGTATGTCCTGTTCAATTTTAATGTACCACACTAATTTACCATCACCTAATTAAATGTAAGGCAATTTAAAGTTGAAAATCTAAAAGGTACAACAGGGTTAATACAATTTTCTTCATCAATAGTCCAATAATCCCACAAAAATATAATCCTACTTTGACAAGTTATTTTCTCTAGTTTTCTAGATTGGCATCAGTTATATTTCCTTCATTTAGCTTTTTGCCTAGTCCTGTATCAGGTGGGACTCAGTGCCTGTTTTCCTGAGTTCAATGTCAACCTGACAACTTATCATGACAACAGTCTCGCTGTCCTTTTCAAATATTTGCATAGCACTTTATTTCCTTACATTCTGGAACTTCTACAGAAAAGCATCAAAAAAGATATGAGATAGCCTTGTTACTGAAAAGTGATTTCAACAGGTTTAAAATTCATACCGGTTTTGTAAAAATTTCTTAAATTTCTATGGAAATGTTTTATTATCACCTATGAGAGATCTCCTTTTAAAGATTCTAACCAAATAAAATGAAGATATTTGTTAAGAATGTTCAAGTGTATTGATCTGTTTAAATTTCTGGAACTACCTTCACCTAGGAAGAAAATATTTTTGTCATTATATATCCCTAAAATATGCACTCCTTACAAATACGTACTGTATTATTCATCCTTTACCCTGATAAAACTTTATTTCTCTGGGTTCATGTTTTGCCTACAAGATCTTGAGTAAAACAGGAAAGGGTACAAAAAGAACAGCAAAAGTGATGGATGATATGGAATGTCTGGAAATGAGAAATGACTCAGTTGACTGGCACTCAGCCTTGTGAACAGATGAATGAGAGGGCACGTGATGCAGCTCTACAAAATCGTGTAGGAGCTGGAGAAGGTTAATACGGAACAAACATTCTGTGTCTCTTTGGCCATAAAACCCAGGCAGTATCAAATAAAACTAATAACTGGCAACTGAAAACAGGGAGAGGATCCTTCATGCGGTGTATAAATTAAGCTGGGAAGCGTTGTGCCGTTGGATGCTTGCAATGCTCAAAGTTTACACGGATTAAAAAAAAAAAAAAAGTAACAAATTCACACGGAAACAAATCCTTTCAGGGCTGTTAAATGCAAAGACATTCACACCAGCTCAGGAAGTCTTTGAGCCACTGAAAACGGGATGTGTATTCTAGGGATGCATTGCCAGAGTCATGCCCTGTCCGGCTAGTCTTTCCTAGGAGCATCTGCTGCTCATTGTTGTATTATGTGAGGCACCAGCCTTGTCTTGACCCGGGATGGCGCAGCTCTTCCTATCCCCGCAGCGGAACATTTGCACCAAAGTTAACACTCGTGCACAGCTGCTCAGCTGTGTCATATGCTGCTGCTTATGCTCCTTGAGTAGCTGAATATCTTTTTGTAAACAAAACAAAAACAACACAAAGGCGAGTAAGTGCATGACAAGCAAAAACCAGCTAATCCACATGCACAAATACCTTTGCTGGCATGCGAACACGGGCATTGTTCGGAACAGCTATCTCTGCAAAGATAGTGTGACCAAAAAGCTTAACTGCAAAAAGAGTAAGTGTGATCAAAGATGAGCTAAACAGCTGCTATAAGCTGAAGAAAGCCTCACAAACACTGCTTTTGTGCTCTCCTACTGGCTCCAGGCCACAATAACTGCACTGAAGTTGATGTGATTAATTCAGAACTACACCCCTGTAGCATTAAGTTTTAATCCAGTACAAAAACCAGATGGGATGTTTCCTAGCTCCCGACTTAGGGAGTGTTTTTAATGCTCCTTTGTTGTATCACCACGGAAGTACGAGTGTGAGCATTGGGAGCAGCAGGCAGGTATTGAGATGCCCTGGTGCCATTCCAGAGTGAGCAGCGAGTTCCTTTGAAAGGGGTGATGGGGGCTGCGCTCTGCCCGGTGCGCTACAAAGGTAGCTGCCTGCAGGAATACTGATATCAGCCTGCTCTGCTGCCACACTGCCCAGCCTTGCAGCCTGGCCGAGGCATATTTCATGAGGTTAGATGCCTCGGGGACAATGAAGGTCGTGTGAGGAAGCCTATTTCTCTCTATTGACTGCAGAGGAAGCCTCCGGTGATTAGGTTAGATATAGATATCAAATTTCTGGATGGCAGTTTATCTCATTTTAATTCCCTAGAGGACTGTTCATCTCATCTTAAAATATGTACCTGAGAAAGGTCAGATGAATTGTCATGTGAAATGGCTATTTCTCTCTACTGACCACCGAGGCAGTTTAAGGTCGATAGCTTAGACTGAGACATCTGACTTTTATATGGTTAAAGCTGGAAATGAAGGATTTCGCCCTTTTGTTTTGTGTTGAATGGATTAAATGCCATGACAGATACTCTCATACTCAGTAATAAATGTAGTGTTGCATGTTTCACAAGTTGGCAAAACCGGCAAAGTCTTCATTTTAAATTAGATTTCACTCAAGATAATGTCAGTGAGCAATTAAACTATTTTCAGGAAATTCTATTTTGCCCTAGGATCTTTATGACTTGACATGAGAGCAAAGGCAACCAAAGCTGGGACAAAAGAAACTATAAATACCAGATGTGTCTGTGTGTGTGTGTCACAGTGAGTCACTTCCAAAGGCAGAGCAGAGTCCTAGGCTGTCTGCAGTGTGTATAAAATGAGATTTCCCATGAATTTATGAGTTATCATGATGCATAACCCAACATTAGGCTGTTTTCTTAGCATAGGAGTTAGTCCACACTCTTTGAGGTGAAATACTGTTCTGTCAAAATCATAATGTTTCCAGTGATTGTGTCAATATATACTTCTAATGGAATCACTTCAAACTGCTGTCCTGTTAATTTAGAGATTAGCATAAATGACTTTACAGGCATTTTATTTTAAATCAAAGTTAATGATGATGTTAAATTTTGTGTTTCGATTAAGGAAGGCTACTTAATAACTTAAAATAATATGCAATGCATATTATTTTTTTTCATTTTGTTTTTCACTTCTAAAATGTAATATTATACAACAATATTTTAATAATTTCAAAATATTTTATTTACACATTATCAAAAAAAAAGGTTTAATAAGGTCCCTCTACCATTTATGAACCAAAAAATGGTAGTAATTTTGGCTTCTGAAAAATATTTTGAGATATTAATCTTCATTCTCTGTCACATGCCAGAGTTCAGCAGGAAACTTACATTCCCTGCAAGTCTGGGGTTTTTGGCTATTTAGAGTCTCACTGACAAACTGAATTGTCAATGGAATGTATTCATTCATTTATATCAACAGTATTGTCCCTGTCTGCTTTGTTTTCCTCTGGGTCCTTATTTTTTCATCAGCAGCTTGGAAGTGAATCAGTGTCTGCTTATTTTCAAAAGGAACTGTGAAGGGAAGGGCTGTTAATTGTCTCATAAAAATATTTGTCAGGAAAACATGTTTGTTTTAAAATACACTTTTATCCATGAATGATCTCATGCCTTAAAATTTTCATCTTTTAGCTACATTTAAATTCTCACAATGTCCAGAATGTTATTATGCAGCCAGACAAGCTATAAATATTAAAAAAAAAAGATGGATTCAGGGTTTGTCCATGCTGTCTCTTCCACTTTTGCCCATGTTTCTCTTTTCCTGGATGTTAAGTAGCAATGAAAAAAATCAATAGTAGTTGAGAGTCATCTCAATATTCAACTGGAATATTTACTTCAAGTGTTAGGAAGTCTGTGAAAACAGAAAACTAACAGAATACCCACTGAAATAGGCAGATAAGTACCTAAAAGCTGCTGATGCATTCTGATAAACTCTGCTTCCATGAATAAAGAAAATCATAGAATCATGGGTTTGAAGGGAACTTTAAAAGCCACCTAGTCAAAAAGAAAAAAATGTTTAAAATTCTAAAAGATTTGTTTGAATTCTTGGGATTTGTCATAGGGAGCAGGGATACAAACTTAATGAGTAGAAATGCATAATGAAAAGAAACCAAAGTCAACTTATCTCCAGAAAATGGGTCTGTTTACTTTCTCGTTGGTACTTGTGTATCTCAGAGATGAGTCACCTTGTGGATCTCACCCTTCTTCTTATACCAGTGAGAAGGTTCTGCATAAATTTATTCTTCAGAGAAAATAGTGGTACTAAAGAAATTCTGGTTGGGACCTAAACATAGGATAGCTAAATTTGAATATTTGAGTGATGAACTTCGGGAAAAATCTACTTGAAGGTATTTTCAGGTCAATGCTGGATGCCCTTCTGGCTTTTATATTTCAGTCCAGAGCACCATACCTGGGCTCAGTAGGATAGTGATTTAGTTTAGGTACCTAGAGTTGAGTTTAGGTACCTTAAGTATACAGAATATAAGATGAGGTCATCCACCAGGTATAGCAGTGGTCCAAATCGGATATTAAAATCCTCTGAAAAGAAAAGCCTTTCAGATTTATTCTTTGTTGTTTATTTCATTAAGTAGTGTTATGTTAACTGTAGTGGTTGCAGTGGGGTACTACGGCACAGAATTTATTTGTGTGAGTGGTTCAGCAAGGTTTGGCTAGGAAATGGAGATTTTTCCTATTTATTAATTTCAAATCGTTCAGAATTGAACCCTGGTTTCACTTCTGATCCCTAAAAAGAAACTACATTATTTAGGGTAAAGGTAGCTAAAATTTAGAAGCTTTTGACCAAAAATATGGTAGGAATGTACTGGAATAGCTCTACAGGGTATAACATCCTATTTGTGCCAACTGAAATATTGGAGAAAATGTTCAGAGATGCTGATGCATGACCATTACTGTGTCTAACCGAAAATTCATCCATGGGATGAAAGAAACAATATCTTAGAATGGATGCAAGCCATTGTTGCTTTATGTGTTTTAAACTGATATAAATCTACATGTGAAATTTGCATCATTTAATTGAACAAATTGAGTTTAATTGTGGTCATTTTTTAAAATAGGAGAAGTCCTTAACTAGTAATTTTAACTGAGGGTATAAGTTGGAATTAGGTTGCCTCTTGACCATATGTCAATAGTCATCACAGTAGTCACAGAATTTATAGCCACAGTAGTCACCAGTGTTGCTTAAATGAAAATATCTATTTTTCATAATACTTCCTCCCATTTTCCTCATAAATACCATGAAGACTGAGTAAATTTTGAGAAATCTGAGTGCAAGTACTGCTGTCTATTCCAGAGGGAAATAATGTGAGCTTTCATCCTAAGCCAGATGAAAGCCAACAATTTAAGTACAAGGTCAACAGCATGGAAACCCATTCTCAGACTGTTTTGGTTTGCACAAGTTCAAAGATCTGAGAGCAGAAGAATTTTTCATATTTGCTCTTAGGCAGACTTTTCTGGGAGATGCACCACTCCTGCATGCCACCCTGTCATACCTTGCAGAGTTGGTAGCATTCCCTGGGATCACTGCTACTTGGAACAATACTAATTAAAGAAAAAGACAGCAGGCAGAAACAATGTTAGTGGCTTTTTTTCCTTGGAGATGCTACTGAACCTAGGTCCGAGTGTGTGCTCGAGCATTCAGCTGGCACAGGGCACAGGATTTTTCCCAGGTGAAATGCAAAATTAATATTGGAGTTGTTAAATAACTAATAGAATTTTTTTACAAGACTGAAAGGCTTAACTGCAAGATCCTAGCCAGATTCTGACTTAGTTCATTACATCAGGAACTCATAAAGCCCATCCTGTAGAAAGTATTATGTCCTTCCTCTCTTCAGCTGTTTTTTAAGTGTCACTGTGCCCTGGCTTGCAGCTGCCATATCCCATTAAAGAGATGGTTTAAGTGATACTTATACAAAACTTGGTATTTAATAACATAGAAAGGCTACTTTGTGGTTCTGGAGTAACCCTGAGGGACTTCCCTTTTATTTTATATTTGATCCTTCATGGATTTATTTCTCTTATCCCTCTCCCTAAAGCTTTCAGCTGTTTTTTCAGTTTTATGCTCCCCTCCTGCCTTCATTCCCTTCCCCATTTCCATTTTCCACTGCTGCATCTTACTGCATTCAATACTTCAGGCTTTAGCCCCCAGAGTCAAACAAGGAAAAATCTGCTATTTTTCTCTTTTCACTCTGTCTGTCTGCTTCTCTGCATGCTTCTCATTTACATGGTTTCAGGGAAATCAGGGAAATCTTGATAACACAATCCCAGTAAATCCTCACTGCAAGCTCAAATGCCAGAAGTTTAAAAATCCTGATTTCTAACCTCAGGGTGTGACTTTGTCAGGTAATACTATTTTTGAGCTAGAAATTCATTTTATTCTGATACTACTTACCAAGTCCCTCAGGCACATAAGCATGCTTCCTTCAACAGGCCCTGTCTCCTCACAGAAAGCCTTATAGAAAACTGCACTTTATCACCCAACTGTTTATGAAGAGATGCCAGTTCTTTCTTTCACACTCACACATCCACACTGTAGACAACTTCCTCCTGATAAAGGGCTGCCCTGCCAGCAGACCTCTCCTTAGAGACACTGCACATCTTTATGGCTTCTGGAGGAAGCATTCAGCCCAAAATGTCTGTGTATCAGTGTAGAAACTGCACATTTAAGATCCTGCTCATACTTTCTAAAATCTTTGGGATCATTAAAGGCTGATGGCATGAAGCAAGCAGGGAACTTCCAGTGCCATGCTTGTGCTTTTCCAAGTCTCCTATACACCTTGGGAAAGCTGGAACCAAGCTGCTGACCCCGCCTTGAGTTTTGATGCAAGGTCTCAACCCAGCACAGCATTGGACTGATTTTTATTCAAAATGGCAAAGCAGTCAGGCTGAAGCTGGGTTTGAGATTGAGACCTCTCCCCCCAGGACTCAGACACAGCTGAGGAGGAGCCATCAGTACAGCCCATGTGTCTTGGGTTGACTTTATGATGTGTATCCCCTATCACAGATAGGGGATAGACATCATGAAGCATAGACTGTCATAGATAGTCTATGCCCAGAAATTAATTTTGTGCCTTTAAATCGAGCCTGAGAGGGGGGAGAGAGGAAAAAAAATGAGTGAACTTTCCAAAGCAGCTGTTCAAGGACACAGATACACACTCCTCTACGTTCTGCTGCTGCAGCAAGAAGAGCAGAGGGAGCAACCTGCTTGCTTTTCAGCCATCTCTCGGCTCCTTTTCTCCAGAGGGAGGTGGAGAGTTGAACTTTGTTTTCCTGGGACTTCGGTTTTTCCCTTCTTCTCTTTCTGGACTGTTTCAACAACATCCAAACACATGGGAGAATTTTCCACTGAGGCTCTGGAGGTGGGTCCACAACCCAGCCCTGAGGAAAGAGACCACACCTACAGAAAGACTCTGAAATCTTCCCAGGTTTCTCTCCACAGTGAGAGGATTTATTATTTAGCATTATTATCCTTTCCTGTGTGTTTTTTAAATAAATAGTTTTTTAATCTTTTTATCTTTCACTTTCCTGTGAGGAAAATTTCTTTTTTTCCCGAACCTGGTGGGGGAGGGTTGGTTATAACCTGCCTTCTGTCAGAGGATAATTTCCTCCAAATTTGTCCAAACTGGCACACCATGGTATCTCACCCATGTTCCCAGTGGAATGCAGTAGGGCCCGAGAGCTGCACCTCTCAGGTGCCCCGTGGCACGGCATGGTTGTGTGCTGGCAGCTGAATGTATCCCCAGGTCCCTAAACAGATTAGTTTAACACAAACATCCAGAAGTACAAAACCTTAAGGGATTTGCTCCATCCAAATCCAAGGAAGACCCAAGTGACTATAATATCAAGCATGAATAAGTCATCAAAATCTATCAGGAATTTTTCTTTAAGCAAGAAACACATAGGTTGCAATTATAGCTTTGTCAGATTTGTCCTGTGTCCCCAGACCAAACCTCTTTCCTTAAAAGAGAAGCTTGCCATGGGAGCTGCTGTCTCCTTTACTGTGTGGGCCTATAGAACAGTGGAGTTTGTGCTATCACTGGAAAAAAAGAAAAGATTAAAAAAATACAGACAGTTTACCACAGGTATCAAAAGTCAAATTGACATTTGTTAAGTGTCTGTTTCTTATCAGAAAGAGATAAATAAATATGATTCCTGCGAGAGTATTATCAAGTGCTTTGAGAAATGGATATTAAAATTATATCATCATTAAATTTTTTTTAATGTAGGTTGCTGTTAAGCATCTGATGCAAAGAACTATCCCTATAAGATGTTTTTTTGTAATGCACACTTTGTGGAAATTGAATGTTTTTCCTTGTCAGAAATATGTAACTGTTTTAGCATAGCAGTTTCTGTAAGTAAATATTAAACATGCCAGTTATTTGCAATAAAATGAAAGCAAACACCTGTAAATAATCTAATTACCCTGAAGTGAGTTCCTTTTCTTGAATTCACTCTGAGTTGTAAGTGCCAACAATTGTGAGTCCCATACCCGCCACCTAATAATCTGCAGTTTACTGGTGTTAAAGAATTGTTCTCTGCACCATTTTTGGTATAGGCCAAAGTAATATGCAAGCAGCAGAACTGGTGATTTCCTCTTGCACCTGCTTTAACACCACCACACTCTTCCTGGTAGCTGGTTAATTCACTCTGCCATTCTCTGGGTTCTGAGGCAGTGCTCTGTGCACACAGCCTGGCACACGGGTCAGTGTGCTAATGCCATCAGTCATTTGGCACCCTCAGACAGGCACATGGGGAGTAATCCTTGCTGCATCTTGAGTGCAGTCACTTCCCACCTTCTTGGCCAGCTGAAGGCTCACAGGTTATGTCTTGCTACACTTAACTAACCAGTGTGGAAGCACGTGGGACCAGGCAGTGCTGACCTGTGGCATGGCTTTCACCCTGTGCCCAGCAGTGCCCTCTCAAACAGCTACCAGACATGGTCTGGGGGATAGCAACTCCCAGGGACTCAAACACATCTTGGGTGTAGCTGTAGGTGATGAAGCAGCTCAGTTGGATGGATGCAGGTGTCTGTACCTCCCCGGATGAGAGATGGCTCCCAGCTTTGCTAGCTCATGAGTTTAGGCATGGATAATTTAGGCAGATTGCCCCATGAGGCAGCTTTCTGCCCTGGCATGGCTTCTGTGCAGGGGGGAGCCTGGGCTGCTCACTGGGCCTCTGCACATCACAGATGTCTTCCAAGGGATGCCAAGGTCAATGGGACAGCCACTGCACACAGCTTCTCTTAGGAAACAAACCCACTCCTCCCTGTTTTAACTCTGCATGGAACCAGGGTCAGGCAGAGATCTGCTCCATCTTCTGTCAAAATTTAATATCCTAGGAATATTGGTGCCATTTTAAACAGCTACAGTAGATGGCCTGAAAAGAGCCCTCTGCCTCTCTCACCCCACTTAGTGTGCAAAAATATTGCTCTCCCTTCTCCTCAAAACACTGTGATGAAATGTTTTCTGATTGTCAGGTGCTGTTAATGGCAGAACACTTATATTTTCAGCTACTCTTGTGCCCACACACAAATACTAAGAAAAGTGAGAGAAATGTAGCACATGAGAATGAGTGGTGAAACCTGCTGTTTTAACAAGTTGGGAATGAAAACGTAATGTGGTACACAACTCATTAATTAATTTTATTACAACTTTATGCCAATTTTTATTAGATGTTTTTATTGGATTAGGAATTGAATTTTGAGATTATGTTGAAAATGTGATGGTGTTTCCCTATTCTCACAGTAGATGTAAAATTTAAATGGTCTTATTTTAATATGTATTTCTTCTATAATTTAGCTTTTGCCATTTGGCGAAGTCTTTAGAGTCAAATATTTGGCATAAAATCAAGTATAACTCTTTGCAGTCAGAGATTAATGATCTGTCCATAAAGTTCCTTTACTGTATGGTTAATTCCCGTAGCATCAAGTACTTCCACTTACTAATGTTACTTTTGCAGTTGTAAATGCCATTAACAAATAGAAGTCATTTTATGGTGGTCCTGTGGCATGACTGGTTCAAGTACTGCTACCTCTTCTTCTTTCTTGCAATTAACAGAAATATTTTAATCCAAATGGTACATCTGTCAGCGAGCTGTCAGGAAGAAAAGACTAATAGGTGCATTCTTTCATATGCTCTGAAAGAATCTTATCACATGTATGGATTTAGCAAACATGCACTGTCAGTTGATGCAAGAATTAGCAGTCATGCAAGGGTTGTCATTGGTTTAGACACTGATCAAGAGAAGACTCTGTACCACTACTGTTTTCCTTTTTTCCTTCCAGCCACAAACAGAAGAGTCTCTGTTCTGTGATGAGGTTTGTGTGTCGATTCATAAAAAGGGAAGCCATCTCTGATATCACTGACTAACACCCAGTTTTAATAAACATTTAATTGATCCAAGTCTTTACTGTTGTTAAAATGCATCATAGTATATCACATTGAATACCTGATATTTGATGCTATTATTTGAGGAATAAGGCAATAAACAGAGAAAAATTAAATTTAATGGTTACAATAAAATTTAACATGGGTGTTTTTTTGCCATACAAATACAAGTTCTGTTGACCTAAACAATTTTTTTTCTAAAGGCAGATTTGTCTTCCTGGGCTTATTCTTTAACTCATCTGATCAAAACTACCATATTTTAGCCACAGCACAAAATAGGGTAATTATATTTAATTTTAAATCTCTTCCTGATGCAATTTGTAAGGTTATTCTTTACTTGTATTTTGTATCCCATTATGAATTCTTCTATGCATTCTTGAATAATTGCACGCCACCTACAAAGACTCATGAGAACAGTTCATGCTCTGTTTCACTGAGTGAGTGATACTGTGCACACATCAGGTTCAACTCCAGCACATGAATCAGAAGTAAGGATGATTTCTTATTGCACCACAGGTGTCCATTTAATCCCACAGTTTCTAAACTGCAGTAAAAGGACGTGGCTGGTTTACTACATTTTAAAGCAATCTTTATGTTTCAGTGTTGGTCCTAGAGGCTTGCATGTTGATACACCTGCTGGTGCATTCAATTAACTTTTTTACTGGAATATTTCTCCTTCCCTTTCTGCTTCTAGCTGATGCAACCATGTTGTATTTGCAGAACACACTCTCATTCTCTAGTTGCTTATATGTACTTGTTTTATAACTGCTTGTGAACAGAAACAAATGCCAAGGCCTGGAAGTTTTCCACATCTTGCAGCTTCACCAAAAGTGAATGAAGCATGGAAAGCCTTGAGAAGTGGAGATTTTGTGAAAAAAACACAAGTGGCCTACAGAGAAGGGATCATGGCTATAGACCGTGCTGCAGAATGAAACAGTTGTTCTTGTCAGGGCTCAGACTCAGATACTGATCAGATTAATTCCATGTACCTGCAGAAAGATCGTGCCTGGGGCTTCATGAGAGGGTGGTTCCTCCCTTTAATTCTGCATGGGATATGGCTGTATGAATGGAACTGACCTCAGACACAAAATTCCTGCATAAACTTAGAGGTAAGAGCATTGGAGTGCTTGTGCAACAGCAGTCTTTTCAGGAATAATCTGCTTTGTTTAAGGAAGAAATTGCTTTGGTTGAGAAATGGGATGACATTTTGATCTGTATATGAGATTCAACTCAGATACTGTAATTTGGTCAAAATCTGCTTGCCTAAGGGCATCTAGGGTTTTCCCAGAATATCCTGTTTATAATTCTGTGGCTTTAGAAATAAAGAAACTTGGATAATTCAAGTGTAAAAATCCATTGGAGTTCAATGATACCAAGATTTTAATTTCTGGATGTACTGAGAAAAATGAATTTGACTGTTAAAGCATAGCCTTCATAATGCATTTCATTTCAGGTTTCATTGGACCTCACACAAACATGACTGATAGAATGGAAAAGCTTTAATTAGCTGTCAGAAATATGCTCCCAACATGTTTTCAGGAAAATATGCTTTCAAGCTTGTATACATTTTTGCTACATTTTTCATGACATATGATATTTGTGCAACAGTCACCTATTAATATCCAAATAGGAATTTATTCTCTTTTTTTTTTAAGCTACTTCATTGAAGGAATGCGCTGAAGCTTTTAAGTAACTTGAAATACATTTAGGAGGAAATCTTAGAGTTGCTGAAGTCAGCAGATACTGTACTACTGATTTAAACAGGAGCAGAATACCACTTTTCTTGTTTTATGCCTTCTTTTAAACAAATGCAGCAAGGCTATTCTACTCTCTTCCTACTCCTCTGTAATATTTGTATCAAAGAGCAGTTGAAAGATAATTAACAGAAACACCTCTGATCTCAATATTTGTTTCCTGTGAATATATGTAGTAAGATGTAGTTCAGGTGCTAAAGTTGAAGCATTAACTATGTGTAAGATTTTCAAAAGCACTTAATATTAATTATATGTGTTTCCTTTGAAATTACTGGGATTTTTTGTTTTGACATAATGTGGAGAAGGATTCGGAAGAAGGCTGAGTACTTTTGAAGATGCCAGACTATGACTAAGTTTGCGTAGAGTATGACCCCAATCCATTGGATGCTGATAAAAAAAATCTTTAATTTACTTCAGTGAAACTTGGTGGTTGTGACACAAAAAATACAGTGATACTATATTATATAAGTATTGTGGGTTGAAATTTTAGTGGTTTGTAAGATCTAAACCAAGGATAAAATGTTGATCCATTTTCAGTTAATAACACTTTAAAAACATTTATATGGAGTTCCTAGGAATTATTTATAAGTAATATACCGGTGGATATGAGTAAAGTTATTACAATCTTCTCCAAAGACAGAAAAGAAAACAATATTTATCTAGTAAAGCTCACAGAAGTACTGGCTGCACCAGCCAAATGATACCAACCTTGTCTCCATTAAATACATGTATCATTGAACAGGGAAATGAATGGTATGAGCATGAAACTAACATTTGCAAGGTTCTGGTTTTACCCAGAAACAGTGGGCCTAATAAACATTTAAACTGCAAAATGATTACTTTACTCTTTTAAGTGCAGCTAAGAAAAGTGGTGCATACAACTCCAGCAGTTGTGGGCTATAGCTTGTAAAAAATGTTATGGAATGAACACCGTCATTTGACCATTTTAGCTGCTTCTTGCAGTAATATGTAAGTTTCATATAGGTAAGTTTCACGTAGGTAAAATTCATATAAAATTTCCATTACACATGTTAAACTTATGAAAATGTCATGCTCAAGATAACTTTTTTCTTACTTTTTTTTTTTTTTTCCATATAAAGTCAATTTTTTCTGCTTTGGAATTAATTAATTTCTTCTGTGCAATAGCTGAGTATAACATATGTACCCAGAAAGTAAACCCCTATATTCAGCATCATCTTTAGCTGAGAAGGTCTAAATCAGGTACTCCCTGAACATTGCTCTCATAAGCCATGACCAAGGATTATGGCTGTCCAATTGTACACACAGCTGTTAGTGGATGAATATTTTATCATCTCCTCCCAGACCTTGTTGCCAATCCTATGTCTTTTGTTTCCTAAATACATACTTCATATATAAATGAAGTTTTGCATGAAAAGAGAACTTATGAATGAGAAGAATATTGTGTTGACAGGTTGATAATATTGTCTTTTTGGTGATTAAGTCCTATACCTTTGGCCTACAGGATAATGAGAATAAAAGTACAAAATTGCATTTTTCTGTTCATTTTGCACTTCTAAAACCAACATGTTCAAATATTTCACAGGTATCTGGTGCAGAATAGTTACACACCAGTAAGGAGGTGAGTTTAATGGGGGACACAGATCACTCCATAATGTCTGTAGAAGAAATATTGCACTGCCTTTGTATCCTTTTTAGAAAAGCATGCAATCAAATGCTTTTACACACAGTTTATATGCAAATCTACTGGAATCTTTAAAGTTAATCACATGCATTCTTCCTTTTGTTACACAGAAGTGAAGGTGAGCAGCCCAGTTCCCTTGTAGAGACACATACACTGTGCAGGTCACAGTTTTGGACAGTGAGGAGGAGTCACCTCTTCTGACGTGTAGTCTTGGAGTCTCTTGTGTTTTAATGACAGTAACCCAGAGGGCTGCCTAGCTTTGGCTGATGAGGTCTGGAAATCTGGAGCCTTCAGCACAAGACAGACTTGGATCTCTTGGAGTGAGTCCAGAGGGGGCCAGAGGGTTGGAGCGCATCTTGTGCTGAGAGGTGAGACAGGCTGAGAGAGATGGGGTTGTTCAGACTGTGGAAGAGAAGGCTTTGGGGAGACCTTATTGTGGCTTTTCAGTACTTGAAGGGGGCTAATAAAGAAGATGGAGAGAGACTTTTTACATGGGCAGATAATGGTGGGACTAGGCAAAACCATTTTAAAGTGAAAGAGGAGAGATTTAGATTAGATATTAGGAGGAAGTTAATTATTCAGAGTGTGATGAGTCACTGCAACAGGCTGCCCAGAGAGGCACACCCCTGGAAATGTTTAGGGTCAGGCTGGAGCGGGGCCTGGGCAGCCTGATCTAATGGAAGGTGGGAGGGTTGGAATTAGATGTTCTTTAAGGTTCCTTCCAGCCTTAGCTCTTCTATGACTATGATCATTTATTTCCCATGTAAATATTCCTTTGTAATTGAAATTCCTTAAGAGCCCAAGATGAATTAAATGGATTTTGTCTTTGATGAGACTATTTGCATGATCTAGTTTGTTGATGTAGCTCATATTAATTCTTTTCATAACTACTTGTAACAATGTAATGTTTTAAAACATTTTCTATCACTTAAATTACACAAAAACCTACATTTCTATTCCCTCCGTTGCTCTTATAAAATTAAAAATACATGAGGAGGGAAAAACTGTAGGCATGAAGGCAAATGCAATGTCCTATTGGCAACAGTTATCTCACAGAAGGATTTGTGAACGTGGTGGATTTGAAGGATTTTAACAAAGTCAGAAACTGATAGCACTGGCTCAAGCCAGGCACGGCACAGGCAGGTGCTGGACAGGCTTCCCCCGCTCAGCCTCTGCCAATACACATCCCCCTGACCTGCAGCACTGCAGCTGTTCCCCTCCCTGCCAAGAGGAGTGGTGGTGGGTTGGGGATTTGGAAAAACACAATCACTGCACAAATACATTTCGGGTCTCCAAAGGGCAGTGAATTAACCCACTGTATCACTTCCAGTGTAATGAGTTTTTAAATTCCTCCTTCTAAGACAAAAGCCTCCTGTTCTTCTGCAGGGCATAGCAGTGGGTGTCCTTTTCATTCTTCCTGAAACTCATTGTTATATTTTAATCTTTGCAGTTTTGATGGAATATGCTGATTTTAAAAATGAGCATACTTTTCTTATAGAAATAATAATTGCCTTTGAGCCATATTTATGAAATTAACGAGGTGTGAGGGAAAATATCTGAAAAATTTGGGGGCAGATTCCCTACCCTTTGAAGCAGGGATGAGCTCTCTGTGCTGTCAGTGATCTAAGTGTCAACAGAGGGATTGCTGGAAAGAGGTATTTGTCTTATCTAGCTCTTAAAAGGCTACTTGTCTCACCAACTGGTTTGATATGTGTTTAATAGTACTGCAATGAATCCTGAACAACTGTATTTTGAAAGAGATCTCAGGTTTTTAAATCTAGGTCACACTTTTCAGTCCTGCTTCAAGAGCAGCCTTGTAGAAGAGATGCAAACTTTAGCTCATTGCTGGCAGGGATCTACAGGATCAAAGCTGTGAATTGACTGGTGGTAAAAGGGAGTCATGATTATTTAATGAACTACCAGAAAGGCTACTGATTCATTGACAAATATTCATATTCATGTTCTCAATCTTTTTCAAGGACAGGATTTTAATTTACTGTGTTTTATGCCGGAACTGAACTGGGGTCTCTGTGGGTATGTGGTAGATGGCCTGGGCTGTGCTGACATGCAGAAACCAGTTGTGCTGAACACTCATCTCATTTCCATATTTAAAATACACCCTGGATCACCCCACTGATGTAGATGACCTCTAGTTCCAAACATTTCATTTTTGTTCATTCCAGGATAAAAGAAAAATGCATTGCTTAACAACACAGTTTTTGCCTGCTGCAGTTTCTCACTTTCACATTTGGACACAGTGGGTAACAAGACTCTGAATGACAATTGCTGCTATTGTTGCTATTCAACCTGTCCCTTAGATAAGGATTATCAAAAAGTAGAATCATTAAATGACTTGGATGGGAAGGCAACTTAAAGATCATTTAGTTCCAAGCCACTGCCATGGAACAGCTTCCACCAGACCAGGTTGGTCAGAGCCCCATCCAGCCTGGTATGGACACTTCCAGGGGTGAGGTATCCACAGCTGCTCTGGGCAGCCTGTGCCAGTGCCTCACCACCCTCATGGTAAAAATTCCTTCCTAATATCCAGTCTCAACCTGCATTCTTTCAGCTTGAAGCCATTCCCCCTGGTTCTATCACTCCATGTCCGTGTGAAAAGTCCCTCTCCAGTTCTTTCTGTAGCCCCCCATTAGGTGCTGGAAGGTGCTATAAGGAGTAGTGGGAAAGGGATATTTATTTTCAAGGGGTTTCCTTATTTTCTCAAGCCTCTGGTCAACCCACATCAAGAGACCACCACACTCTTCTGCTTTCCCTTCCTCAAGAGAAACCCCATTCTGCACATCCAATTTTGCCCTTTCCCTAGAAAGAAAAGATTGATGTTTTTTCCTCGGCCATTTGTTTTCACTTCTTTGGTGAATATTCCATTTTATGATATTAACAAAATATGGTTCCATTTTCTTCCTTTAAATGAAAGGAAATTGCTAATTTTTAAGGAACAAGAAACTTAGAAAAGCAGACAGCAAGAAGGAATTTCAGGATATTTATTTATCGTATGGAGTTAATATTTTCCAACAGTGGGACGTGTGTTCCATCACAGGAATAATGAGGGACATCTTAGCTATTCTTCAAAGTTCCTGGTTCTGTTAATATCTTCAGTCACATGCTATTCTTGGGAGCTCCTTGCAGAATGGGAACTATGCTCAGTAATGTCTGACAGTGTTTGTTCAGAGCCTGAATCTCTCACTGAAGAAAGCAACAGCCTGTGCGTATTTTCTGTATGTAGTAATGAAGGAAAAAAAAATTAAATGTGGAAACTAGGGAATATTTTTATCATCTCGAGCTATGTAAAGAGAAATAGCAAAAAATTGAGCAAATCCCCTGTTTGCCCCACCCCCCAATAGAATATGGATTTTAGTCAAAAATAAATAAAATAAAAAACCCTACAAAAATCCAAACAACATAATTCTTATATTCTAAAATATATATAGTTTTTTGATGAACTTGAAGCATTTTCCCTTAGGGAAAGGAAAGAAGCTGAATGATACATCAAAAATCTATGACTTAAGGTGGATCAGTCCTTAAGAACTTGTTGGATGATCCCAGAAGGGATTTTTCGAAGTGGAGGAAGTTAAACCTTTCACCTCCCCAAGGAGATGTACAGATTTCAGTTTTGAGTTGTGCTGCAGAGATGAGGGTATTCTACTGCACTGGGCACATGATAAGAGGAAAACTTTACACTGGAAAGCTTGTGATCTAAGATGTATTAAAGACAAAGAGTAGGAGAAACAAATGCAAGTTGCTGAATTGCTGGTATCACACAGGTAGGGAGGGATGCCCCCCCAGCCCTGCTCCCCGGGGCGACTGCAGCCAGGTTACCCCCGGGCTGCCTGACGGGGCACGGAGCAGCTGTGCCCGCTGGGATGAGCTCCTCCAGCCCAGCTCCTCCAGTCCAGCACCTTTTCTGGTGATGTTGGCTTTCAGCTGGCAGGACAGAGAAGCTGAACAGCTGTTGGATTCCTCCTGGTGCAGCTGCTCGTATCTGGGTATTAAGGGACTTGTGTGACTTCAGGGGGCATGGAAGTCTTTGGAAGTGCACCAAAACTGGCAACCTATCACAGCTGTGAAAGAGTTGGGGCAAATCTAAGAAGGTAATTAAATATGAAGAACATTTATTTTCCTAGTTCTGAGTCTATTTCTACAATGAGCATTTTAGAGCATTTTAGTCTGAGCACACAGAATGAGCTAAATTCAGTAAGCTAATTTATTATCCCACTGTATGTCTAATATGAGCACACTCTTAGTTACAAGACCTCCAGCCCACACAGCCCTATAGAGGTTCTGTGTACACAAAGTACTAAAT
This sequence comes from Rhipidura dahli, assembly GCA_013399225.1. Lineage (NCBI taxonomy): Eukaryota > Metazoa > Chordata > Aves > Passeriformes > Rhipiduridae > Rhipidura > Rhipidura dahli. The sequence continues at coordinate 757,104 of VXAC01007637.1, read as the reverse complement.
AATATTTCAAATTGGATTTCTTGACTTGTAAGAACAAATAGAAAAAAAACCATTTTTTTACCTTATTTACATAAGGACATCTAGCCCTTCAAAATACCTGTGCTGCATGAAGATCTTGCTACAGGCAGCAATGTTGAATGCTTCAAATTGCCCTGCTTAAAGGAGTGGAGAATAATTTCTAACTTCTTGAAAATTATTGAATCTCATTGTAGTATCTTTTGGAAAATCAAAGAAAGTTGCTTTCATCAACTAATAAATAGGCATACTTTTTCAATTGTTGTGTCTAAGAAAATAGATTTTGGTAACAGTTTCTCTTTGATGATAGATATGTCTTAAAAGTCAAAACATCTTAGAATCTCTTAGAAACTCAGTGAACTCTGAATGCTCAGCCAAATTCAGCAACAGTAACATCCATGAAGGGATTTTGAAAGAAAATACTGACCAAAACCACAGAATAACTTCCTTTCACTTTAAAACTTGCAAGGTACTTTTAAAACTTTTCCTGACCACCAGTGAAGTCAAAATGGGTTTACCACCAGTTTCAGCAAACTCAGGAATGGTATAAAATGCTTTATTTACTTAAAATGAAATTAATGCTTGTAGTTTGCTTTATGCAGCAGCTGTAGAGGCAACACTTTTTTGACAAATCGGGAACTGTGTTTTAGACAACCCAGGAAGGTTCATTGTCTTTATAGGCTAATGTATATGGCTCCCCCAGCATGCTTACCATGCAAATCAAACCTCAGTCTGACTATGAAATGTAATTAATAGTTACACATGGAAGATTACTGGAAGCACAAGCTTTCTTTCACCGAATATCAATTAGAAGAAGAGTAATTTTAGAGGCTACATGGAGCACTGTCTGGCACAGACCTCCCACACAGAGATCAGTTACAGAAAATGTAGGGCCATCTGAAAATGCGTGGGTTTTATTGTTATGAAAGAAGTCAGCAGGAAAGAAAATAACAGAGAAGTAAGACATGCCTCAAATTGCATTTAATTATCATTCCTTTCCTAGAAATCCATAACACTAGATGAAATTCATGTCAACTTCAGCAGTCCAAATCTTGTGTAGCCAATAGCAGCCAGTGCTCTCTTGTCAAGCCGTGTAGGAAATGTTCATCTACATTACCCACCTCTTCCCACTGACTGCAAGGGAAACAAAGACTAACTTAGATTATAAACATAACACTAAGATGCCCAAAGATAGATGAGATAATCCTCTCCCTTTGGATTCTGTGAGCCAAAAGTGCTGGAGCTCCATTCATAAGAATATTTAACTATTTTCCTCTTAATTATACTTAACATATACTTCCTGCTCAATAAAACCACTAGAAAATTTCTACCAGTTGAAGTGAGAATCTGTGCTGGCCCTTGATTTCTGCATTCATGTGCAGTTGCCAGTAATAGATTTCTTATCTGTTACAGCAGGAGATTTTCTGCCACAGTCACAGCCCTGCTCACAGCGAAGCACAGCCTTGAGCACAAGACCCAGAAACAGTCTTTTCATCAGATGACATCAGCTGCCACTTTAGGCAATGCCATAAGTGGACTAAAGCCATGACGTATGCACAGACTTCTTTAAAAAGTGGGATCAGCTCAGGCCTTACCAAAGTGGAGTTTTAAACCCTTGTGTGTGAAGAAATCAGCACAGTACGCTGTTACACACTGAATAAAATCAGCCTCCCAACACTTCATAAGCTGCTTCAACTCGTGCATTAACACTTTAAAAACAGTTGATTTAGTAACACTGAACTGCAAAACTTAACTTGTGAAGCATTAGCAGGATATATTTTTCTTTCTGTAAATCTCTACTAATCTTAGCAGCCGAGGAAGTGGTGGCTCAGCAGTAAGTGAACGTTGCTTGGGGACAAGTTATGTGAACCTATTGACAATCATGTTCTGTCACCTGACGCACTTGCACATGTTAAGAAAATCTCCTTAAAAAAAAAAAAAAGATGCCATTTATTGGCAAGATGGTCACTAATTTTGCAGGTTTGTTCGGTGACAGAATATGTGGTGAGAGACCAGAAAATATGAGAAGACCAAAGCGCCAAGACATTTTGTGAGATTAAAGATAGCCTAAGGGTTAATAAAAATTCCCAAAGAGGCAGCATATTATGAGGAACAATGAATACAATATAACAAAGTCACTCCCAAAAAATTATTCTCCAGGACCCAACAAACACATGCATCCCTGACAAACTAAGTGGCAGAAAAGCAAAGAAATACAAGATGATAAATTAAAATTCAAAAATAAGCCCAGTTTTATAGTGAAAGCCCAGTATTATCAAATGAAGTACATGGCCACTAGCCAAGATGGGTACTAAAAAATATCAGTGTGTAGGAAACACAGTCTAAAAGAGACTAGCAACTGTGAAGCTGTAAAATGCAAAATTTTCTAATCTGTTCAGATAAAGTTCTTGCCTTCAATTACATGTATGGTTTCTGCTATGTGTTCTGAAAACCATCAACTAAAAGGTTTGCATTGCGTAGTTTATCTCTTTTAAGACCTCTGCTTTTTTTGACAAGACGAAAAACCTGTACTTTTTCAGGCTGGACTGTAGCATTCAGAAACTGGAGGAGCAGCTTGCAGTGGCCAGCATTGCTTTGCAACTTGTGTGAAGGTTTGGACTTGTTTTTTTTTTCAAAACCACAGCCATAACATGTGGCTATTTTTCCAGTTTAGGACGAGCCCAGCCCACAGAGATAATGCTGCTCTGGTATGCCTACCCTAGCTCTCCTAATGATGGAGAGTGTTTCTTCAGTTAAAAGCTGTCTCCTATGCACCCTGTCTACTTCACTAATTATTTTTCTCTCTTTGATGGAGGACTTTGTCTCTTCCTTTTTGCCATTCTTTACCAAGTCTCTGCAAGAAAATGAGGTTTGCTGAGACCACTAGAGCTGTGTTGCTGTATGCTATTTAGAGGGGATTGACTTGTGTTTCAGAAGCTGAACAGCCAAAGGATTTAATCTCACATTCTCGGGGTACATTTCAGAGTAAAAGTGGTGAAAACATGGCATTAAAGCAGCAAAGAAGGGGACCCGATTTAGAGGCAGGAAGCCAGATGTTAATTAATAAAACCAACATAACAGGGCTATTTGGCTTGCCGAGAACATTCTCTCAGCTGCCTGTTTGTAGGCTGTTCCCCAGTTAATCAGTTCTGCTGCATTAAATTTCTTTAAAAGAAATTTTCTTCCCTGGTTGCTTAGAGCCCTGTTGAATCAAGCTGAAAGCTCTGTTAGGGGTGCTGAGCCAGGCCAGCGAAAGTAATTTATAGAATGTTACAACTCTGCTGCTACCTTCAGCAGTGTTCAATTTACATCTGCAAATGTCCCTGCCTGTTTCACACAGACAATTAAGCTCATTCTGTGAGCAGTGCTCGCTCAGATGGCTCTAAGTCCAGAGCAGGGTGAGTTTTCACTTGTCAGGCTGAAGCAGTACAACCCCAGCACAAGGACCCAGTAATGTGGATGTGACTGTTGCTTCTTCTGTAGCTTCTGCCATACTTTGGACATTCTATCACTGCAAGGGTCAGTCACTGTTAGAAGCAACATGCCTTAAAATTATTGAGCTGCCCCTAAATTCCTGTCATTTAAATCTCCCGGGAACAGATTTCATGCTGCCTGTTATGTCAACCAGAATAATGCATTGTTTTCAGCTATTCACTGAAGACCAGCAAAGGAGAACGTAAAAGTTTATTCATCAAGTAAATCTCTATTAAACCATTTAAGTAGGTTATTTCTCTATCAAATATACCTTGATAGAGAAAGTAAGTAATGCTTATATTAGACTAGTGCCAAGAGATTCCTCCAGCTGTTGTGCCAGAACAAGTGAGTGTTAGCATCAAGGAAACATTCTGCCCCAGAGGTTAGAGTCTTAGCATATGTTTGCTTGTTAAATATGTAGGCTACTTGAATGTGGCAAATAATTTGTGTATTCTTTCAGAATGCCATTGATAATAACAATGGAATAAAGTGGATTCTCTATTTTTCTTGAAGCAATGTTTCAAGCATTTTTTTGGTGATATGTGAGTTGAACTTAACCTAAACAACTCTGATTCTAATGGGAAGTGATGTATTCTGAGGTATTCAGGGAACTATAGGCAAGACTAACTTAATTGCCATTGGATGTCATTCATGGGTCAGCAAAGTGTAGGGCTTCAGTGACTATATGGAATTAAAAGTTTCAAACTATTCTATTTCAGAGTTAGAAGAGAGGATGCATCATAGGTGGAAAATAGAGCATCTTAGACATTCAAATACAGGTGCAATTACAATAAAAGTGGAAACTGGGGAACACATGAGTGCCCCCAAAGCAGTGGGATTTAAGATGCCCATTTTTAACCTGAGGATTTCATGCTGGTTATCTTGGGCAACTCCCTGCTTGGTTCTTGGTGAGCCCCAGGCTGAGGGGATGCAGTCTCCCTGTAAGTTACTTAAGGCTCCTCCACAGTCACACTTTAATCTGGACTGTGGATTTAATAAGTTGTGCCAGAAATTTATGGTTCTTTGTGGGACTCTCCAGATTTTGCTCCCTGGGACGACACTGCCCTTACTGGGTCAGCTGAGCTTGTCGGTCCATTCTGACTCAGGATATTCTATGATTTTATGATCTTTTATCAGCTTCCTGCCTTTGTATAAATCAAAGATGAAAAATGGCAATGATAAAGGAAAGTCCTTCTGTTTACTAAAAGTGGAATAAACCATTTGCTGCATGAAGCTTTGCACAGATGTTGGGTAGTCAGAAATCTCAGATGAAAGCTCTGTTCTGTGTCACGCAGGGAGGAAAGGATGACAGGAAAATCCAGTGAACTTTGATTTGGGAAAAGAGAACTTTTTATTTTCCCTTTAATGATTTCAAATTCTTAGGGGAAAGAGCTGTGAAGGTGGAGGAGGAGCAAAGAAGAGGTTAACACCTCTATAACATTTAAAATAACATACAAATAACTGTTGCATGGTGGCTGGCAGGGGGCAAGAGAAGCGCAGAAAATACAGTAAACACTGATATTTATTTTAAAAAGGAAAGAAGAATTGCAGAAAACATTTTATTAAATAAAACAGAAGCTGAAGAGTCTTAGCCTAATTCACACTTCTTTGGGCAGGTTCAAGGTGTGGCTGTGGTGACACTTGCAGTGGTTCTGACCCAAAGTAATAAAGTCAAAGGAAGTGCCCCCATTAACTCTCACAAGCTTTGGATCAAACCCCTGATGAATTGTGCAGCTCACTGGCTTATAGCTGAGCTGTGCTAGCTGTCAAACAACCAAAAAGTCTCTCCCCTGGGTAGCTTGGCATATAACCCTTAGGTATCCTTACAAATCGACATGGGGAATGACATGCAAAGAAAGGAAAACGGGCATTTCTGATGTCAGACGCCATCCGTCTTCAATTAAGTTGGCTTCCGAAATGTTTCAAGTATCCAGGCTCTTTTTGAAAGCCCAATTGACCCAGAAGTCTCTAACAAAGCAATCCTTAAAACCAGGCACATCGTGCGTTTGTTTCCTTGATGGGGGGCTCCTAATGCCATAAACCCCAGTGCAGAAGTTAATAATTTCATACATTATCACTTTGAATATGCAATAGAAAACTCAAGGCAGCTGTTTGAACTTCCCTTTAAAAGAGGACAGATTGCCTTTATTGTGTACACTACTTCATGGCTTGTTTGAGGCCAGGGCAATTATGGGATGAATGACTTCCCTTTAGCTGTTGATGTGTAGGCTTGTTGTTGTGTGTGCATTGTTTTGGGCTTTTTGTTGTTGGCTGTCTTTGTTTTGTTTTGTTTTGTCTTTAATGAAACTGAAGACCATGTGATAAAGCGACAAAAAGCTGACAGGTAATCATCAAAAATGGGAACGGCAAACGCTGACTTGGCATTTTATTGTCCTGTAAAAGTATAATTAAAATAACAATTACATTTCTGTGGAGGCCATTCTTACTGGTTTACCACTGCAAGGGTGGGTGTGATTTTGTGGTTTCAAGACCACAGAGAAGAAGGCAGAAAGCTTGTCAAACTATGCTTTTTTTTACTGTCTGTTGGGTTGCAGTAGTCATTCCAATGGGACAGTATGCTAGCTAAATAAAAAGGCGTTAATTTTTATTTACTTGTGCTGCTGATGACCTCATGAAGTTCGTGGAGACTTCGTCTGTTTCCTTCTAACTAAATATTTTTTTTCTGATTTTGGAAATAATGCAATACTCTAGTTGGAACATTATCCTTAAAGTAAAATTATATATAAGGAAATTTCTGTGGAATCTAACTGACTACTTTGAAAGGACTTTCCTAGGAACTGCTCTGTATGCAATTGCTAATTACTAAATAAACAGAAGTCAGAGGACCAAATCTATTTACAACTCTTAAAGAGTTGTAAGCTAACAACTTCTTAAGAAAGAGCTTCAATAAGAATGAAAATAATTTTTATTCTAAGAGACACAGACGTAGAGAGAGAGCACTTCATAGTGGCTGCTGTGCATTTGCTTTTTGGCTCCTGATGAACCTCTTTCAGGCAGAATTAGGATTTACATAAAATATATATTTGAAAAAATAGTGCCAGTAAATATTTCATGTTGGTTTATGCCTGTGCTGTATGACTGCTACAGCCGTAATATAAGGGCAAGGTAAAAAATACATGGCTTGGAACGGGGAATGTTTCATGTCAGATATTACTGAGATTATGTATTGTACAGATGCTGTTTGCACATTATTCTCCTTAATATAATGTTGACAAACATTACCAGAAAACAACTGCTGATGTATGTATCATACCTGTCTAGAAGACTGCACTACTTAGGAAGGAATAAGAATATTCTAGTTCAATAAATTAAGGTTTATGACAAAAACTCAAAACAAATTATTTACTCATCACCATGTTCTTGTTCACATGGTGGGAATCAAACATGGGAACAAAAGCAAGAAACCATGTTTCTGTTCATAATCCTCAATGTTATTGCATTGGGTTCAAATGGTGCTGCCTTCCTGTCCTCCAGAATTTCAGGGCTGTTCACATTTGTTTAGTTCTTTAGGTGATAAAATACTTTCTGGGCTGAGTAAAAGAAGAGATATTGCTTTTCATTAGGATGCATAATGATTATCTGTGAGTGAGTTCAGTGGAATTATTGCTCTTTTCCCCAGTATATTTGTCTTACACTGTTTCAAAGAACTCAAGCACAGATATACATGCTTGGTAACTTCCCACAGGTCTGGAAGTGCATATAGATACACAACAAATAAGAGTTTCCATCTTTTTGAAACTCAGATCTTACTCTTCTCCTCTTAAATCCACTGCTTTCTCGAGGGACTTTCCTCTGTTCCTGCTGCCACCTGGGACCCAGGCTCTTCTGCAGCCTGGTAGGGGCTGCCCCAAAGAGCTCCTTGCTGAGGCTTTGCTAAGGTCAGGTGTCACTGAAGATGCTCTATTCCATTATATTCCTAATTCTAATAAACCTTCCTCTACATATCATGGTAGGAATCTGGAGCAACCTGATGTCCTTCTCCATCTTACCTATGGGCTGTTAGAGCTACTTAAATAATTAAAGCTTCCAGTGAGCTTTAATCAAATGATCTTAGGTAAATAGCTAATGAAATAAATTATTAATCCATTACATTGTAACATACCCTGTTGAATCTCTGACATATTCAGCCATAGAAAATATATTATCAGTTCTTTGTTGATTTCTAAAATATGTTGGAATTATTAGAAAATACTTTTCACATTTTTTGGGGCCCAGAGCAATGAACAGAAATGTTCAGGACCATGTAAAACAACTTCTGCTTTGTTTTGGAGTTTTCTCAAGTTCTGAAATTCCATCAGCATAAATTATGTCAATTATATAAAACAAAAAGGGAAAGTATAACATTCTGAACATACAGAGACAGAATACTTGTATGTATACAGGATCATACTTTTATTCTCTATAATCTACTTTTTGATTGAATGTATTTGCTGAGATTGACAAGACTTCATGAAAGGTTTGTTTCATTGCCTACATTTTTGGAATAGTTTGGTTAAAACTGTTGTGTTTCTGATCTTTATTGCTGATATTTCCAAGCTGATCATTAAACTTAACTTCCTAAGTTTTATTTTGTGTGTTTATTCAGCTTCTCTACTATATACAGTGTAAAATACATAATCTTGAATTAGGATCCCAATAAAATATTTTATTTTTCTATGCTAAGGCAAAATTATTATCTTGTTAGTATGACAATATATATGCTGAATTATTTTAAAGTTCTGCCTTTAATACAGACATAATAATTCAAAAATGCTCAATAAAAGCTGTAGAGAAATCTTGGGAAAAACTCTTTTGAGGTTTATTTGAATAATTGATTTTTAGAACTTTAATTAACAAGAATCTATAATTGTTTTTCTTCCCACTTGTGTTGAAATTTCCCATGCAAATACATTTTAGGAACTGTTATTCTTCTACCAAAAGAACTGTATATATGAATAGCACTTAAAACCAATTGTCAAATTGCAAAGACAAATATTCTGGACATTTCTGATATTATTGTTGGGTTTTTTTTTTTTTTACTAAACTAGTGTCATACATTTAAAGCCCTTTTTTTTTTTTTTTTTGCCAGAATTGAGCAATAGCACTGAATGATAATGTGTGCTAAATATTGCCAGACTTTATACAGTTGTCTTCATTCATTCAGCAAACCAATTTATCCCTTATGTTTGATATTTGACCTACATTGGGTTATATCCATAAAAATCACCTCTTAAAAAGCAAATTCAGACTGAAAAAGGAGTAAGAGCAATAGTGCTGTCCTGGTAACATTTACACTGTACCATCCACAAGATTTCTGCACAAGAGCCTCCTCACCATATTTACAGGAATTTGAGAAGAGATACCTGACAAGCTTTACCTTTTTTAACAACAAATCGTCCTGGATACAGAAAACACAAAATTGCTGAAAGCCTCTTATATTCTATGAAGTTACACCAGAGAATCCAAGTTTCAATAGTCTGAGATGAATAAAACCAGCATTTACTTGTAGCTACACCAGAACATTTTTTTTCTGGTGGGTTTTAACTTAACAAATTACATAAAATACTTACACTTCTAAGGAAAATTTAGTGGAAATGGAAAAACTGGTTTGACAGCTATTTAGAATAAGGAGTTTGATTTACCTATAGTTTGAAGGAATGTGAAAAGGTCAAGATTACATTTCCCTCTTCCCTTCCAAGATCACTTTAATGATACACAATACACTGTAAGTCTTAGCTTATTTGTGATGAACTATTAGAATACAGTAAAATGGGGGTGTTTGTATTGCACAATGTTTAATTCATGAAATGCTGAAATAAATATGCAAATGGAAGGGTCTTTCTATATTAAATGACATAAATACACTTCAGCTATATCCAGCACTCTTAATCAAGGCATGAAGCCTTATGTTAAGCTAAGAGAAACAGGATATTTTCGGCAAAATAGTGTTCCTTTAGATTAAAATTAATTATAATTATTAAAAAAGTCTAAGCAGCACTAATTCCTTTGTGCAGTTTTGAAAATCTGTTTCTACTAATATGAAGACATGATGTGCCTAATATGATCCTTTCTCTCATGATAACCCTGTGGGGAGTTTGAAAAATTTTAACAACAAGGATTTCAAATGCTGCTTTTACCATTACAGGTATGACATGCTTTGAAGTGTATATTCTAAGCAATATTTTCAGCATAGAATTGTTGTTAGTGGTTTCTTCTTTTTTTTTTTAAATTTTTTTTTTCATTTCAACTGGATTTTTACAAATTGCAACAAAAAATTACCACCTGAGTTTCCTGGTCTGCATTTAGAATCCTCTAAAAATGCCACAAGAAATAAGTACACCCTCCTGTTTTTCCAATATTTTTATTAATATTTTATATATTGTTTCTCAGTATTGTTATTATTGTTATTATTCATGTTATTAATACTAACTGACTCTGATATAATAAACATTGAATGTAATAGAAACAGAAAATATTTTCAATAATTCACTGCTGAAGTTATTACTATGCCTGCAGGCAAAGGAGAAATTTCAGTACACCTCAGCAGCTGACAGACAGAGTGTGGATAAAAGTTCAAAAAGACACGTGAAAAAAAGCCCATATTTCTCAAGAATTCTTCCTCAAGCCAGGAAACCTAATAACCAACCCAATAAATAAATTAAAGCCTAAGCAACCTGATCTGACCTCATTGCTGACCCTGCTTTGAGCAGGAGGTTGGACTAAAGACCTCTGAGGTCCCTTCCAACCTGCATTGTCATATACACTGTGATGTGGGTATATTTCTATGAATATGTTTTAAACTGTTCATGTGCTTCCACCATGCTCCAGTGTTGCTGAACAGCTTTGCAAAGAAGGCAAAACAACCACCTCTTAATTGTGAATAAGGATGATAGATCTCACTCCTGAAAAATTTTAGCAGACATTTCCTCGAGCAGACCAGGTGTTTTGAAGCAGCTCCCATGTGTGGAACTTAACAGCAGTTTCTAGACAGTGATAAATGGAACTCTTACAGCTGCCTTGCAGTAGCACAGAAATACCTCAATGTTCAGTGCTAAACTGACTTGTCAGCCAATGTTACACAATTTTTATATCAGAAAGAGAATCTTAATTTTTCACCTCTCATTCCTGCAATGATAAACACAAACAAACACACCCACCCATTCCAATCTAAGACTTACTACAAAATTGGGTTGATATTACTAACAGTAACAATGATTATAAAAGTTTTGTCGGTGCATCTATCTTTAATGGCAATGTGGCATGGAAAGAGAGAACTGATGATATAATAGTAGTAGTAATAATAACAATAATAATAACAATAATAGGGGTTTTTTATTATTGTTGTTGCTGCTGTTGTTGTTGTTACTATTATTATTACTGGTGCTAATTTTTTTTAAATGTTAACTTGGAGAAGGGTTCCAAAATTAAGGCATTGGAAAAAAAGTCATCTGCCTGACTATCTGAAAGATGTAGTGCATAGCAAAACTACACTGATTACTGCAGGCTGCTACCAGCAGCCTGGTATCAACATCTAATCTTTTTCTGTCTGGCACCTGGCATTGTGCTGCTATATCAGTTGTCTGAATTACTTTTTTAAAAAATTATTGACTCGTAAATTCATAAATGATGAGGTCAGAATGGGCCATCAAGCATCTACTGCAAAATAGTACTTTGGCACTTTCTGTAACAAAGTGACAGCCCCTGGTTGAAGCTAATAAACTTCACTAAAATTCCTAGAAAGTTTTAGACAGTGATACTCTTTGTTATTCCAAATTTATTTATTTGTTTGACTTTAGGGAGACCTTCACATCTCACCTAATTTTCTAGTCTTTTTTTACAAACTGAGGGAAATAGGCACTTGTAAGTTCCATTACCTAGAACAGATGTGTAAACTAGGTTAGATCAATCATTTATTTGAAAAGGGCACAGGTACAGGCACCCACCCTGCAGACAGCCAACACACTGAAGGGTTCCCCTGGTAGGTTGTTCAGTAGCTTTTCCTGGTTGCTGAAATTTGCTATAATTTATTCCTTTCAGCCTTAACATTCTAGTTAAAGGTACACACTCACAGAGCAACTCCTCCTGGGTCAGCCTGCTCCTGGAGACAGGCCTCTCTCCTTCCCCTATTTGCCAATCCCTCATTTTATCAAAAAAATCCACTCTTTTACCTGCCCAGTAAGTGACAGAAAGGTCATGCCATAGTCTATACTTTACAGCAGCCTGCTGATTACAACATATTCCTAGAAAATGTGACTGTTAGGATCTTTGTTGTCTTCAGATTTGGGAGTTTGGGCTCATCATTCAAGAGACTGTCCTTACCTCCTGAAGTATGCTCTTCAACCTCCTGACCAAGGACATCCTCCTGCTCCATTCCATCTTTCCTCCTGGAGCTGGGAAATCAAACAGCAAGTATTTGAAAAGTCATAAACTAAAAGACAGGAAGAAGGGAATCTGGTTCTATTTTTCCCTTTAGAGTTGTCTCTTGAAATGCAAAATGTACTTTCCTGACAGGAAAACCTCAAAAAGTCATGTTTACCCACCCTGTTCAGGAACTCTAGCTACTACACTCTTAAAGAAATATGGTGTTATGAAAAGATGCTATAAAAAGATGCTATTAATTTCTTATTTTCTTTAAGTGAGCTATTCCATGAACAGGCAGACACATAAGTGTGAGGCTTATTGGAGAACAAATCTGACGGGCAATTCTGGCTGACGTCCACAGGAGGAAGGAGAAAGTAGTGGATGATGTGTGATTTGATAGAGGAAAAAAGCAATGAACATGCTGGCTAAGAGTTTTGAAAGGCTTTGAAAGTGGTAATCTGGTACAATGAAAAGCAGGATGTGTTATACAAGGGGATTTGAAATTTGCCTAGTCCTGGTTTGGAAGTTGAGAATAACTCCCTCTCAGTTAGTACTGGTATTGCAATGAGCGCCCATAGCAATGCTTCTAATTCTAGACAGACTAAAACATTACAAAATCTGGTCCTGAACACACCTCAGCAAGACACTGTTGTTACAGGTTCAGAAGAAGGCCAGGGTACACTTGTGCATAGATCTGTCTGGGTCTAGACATTCATTCAGCATCTGTCTTGCAACAAAGCTGCATGTAGTGCAAATGATGAAAGAGGGGAAGAATGAACTTATGCAGTTAAGAACATTCATAACTTCAATGACATCCCTCCTTCCTTCCTTGAAATAATATATACAAAATTGTATCATGCAGTGACTGTGAATTACAGCACAAATTAATCATTCAGTTTACTGAGCATTTGGTTTCATATTGGCTCATAGATGAGAAAATCAGGACAGCAAGGGTGGTGAATCCTGTCTTGGCTGGCAGCTAACAGAAATGTCCCTGTAAACTGATTATAACTTTATTCTAAATACATCTTTTCCTAATGCACAGTTCACAGGGTTATTGTATTCCAGAGCAGAGTATTCTGCTGTCACAGGTAGTTTTGGATGTTTGCACAGGAATTAACTCAAGCTTTGATAGAGCAAAAACTGCTATTCTCATTGTCTCCACTTTTTAAATGGAAAGACTATATTAAAACATCACCTTTGATGGCTTTTTGTGCATCTATTGTTCTATGCCTTTATAATGTAAATTATTTATTTGATGAACACATTTGCCAGAGAAGCTCAGCAATATTAGCAGAGTGATTCTCCTTTGAGAAGGAGCAGACTGAAAATGAAACCCCCCAAAGGCCTTGGTAGTGAGGTCTGTGGTCCCTTTGTAATACCAGATGACATTCTGTCATTATAAATTCCTTGGCAATCTTGCAGTGACTTCTTGTTTTGAACCAATCAAGTCTCTTTTGAGTAAAGCTTATGACTCCATGACAATTAATAATCTATGTTATTTTAAGAACATTAAGTTAAAAACCACTCTTTCCCATTAGTGACCTATTACAACCCATTCTAAATTATTCCTACCAGAGCATTTCTTCCAGCTGGCAGGGGGAGTGGATGTGAAGGGAGTCAGTCAAGAGCAACCTCTGCAATTTAATGATGAGGGCCCTCCTTGATAGTCTGGCAGTTCCCAGTGCTGCATCTCTGAGCACTGTCAGTGGTGAAATACCAGATTGAGGGTTACAGGTAAGATGCTGCTTTACCAGGGGATTACCCGAAGAGTTTAAGGGACATTGTGGTTTGATGCAGCAACACCAACCTAAATAATTTATCAAAAAGCAGCATATTGTAGAAAAACATTGGAATCCTTTCAAAATCAAGCTCTGGTAGGCCTTTGACCCTTGTGCAGCCTGGAATGGACTTCTGGTGTTGCTCAGTTAGAAAGCATGATGGGACTGTCAGCATCATCAAATATTTGATTCAAATTGATCTTGGCTGTTGACGAAATTAGATTTACATGAATAATTAGTTAATTCCCTTTGTCAAGTGAATGAATCCCAGGATGTGGTCCTAATAAACCAGGAGGGGTGGAAAAATCTGGCTCTAAACAGAATTGCCTGTGCTGCAGCCCATAACTCTGGTAATGCTCTACAGTCTGCAGTTTGAGCTTTTGTATCAAATGCAGAATTAATTTTCTCATGGGCAGTTTTTATACAAGCCTCTAACATACTGAAAACCTTACAGGAGCTGACAGAGCTACCTGTTCACCTCAGTGAGGCTGGGTCAACATTATAGAAAAGCTATGCCCTGGAACTACTGTAATTTAATGTTGGCTGGTCTGCTCTTTGATTTTAACAGCATCTATAACTTGACCTGAATTTGTAATATGAACATAAATTGTAAATTTGCTATAAAGTTATCCAGCAATTCCATAATGAAAATGGCTTTATTTTAACCATCAACATTCATTGAAAGGGGATGCATTTGTAGATTGCCTTGTGAAATGCTTTACTGATATGTATTTGAACCCTGAGCTTCCAAGTCTCCACCTTCTGCAGACGTTTTTATTTTAACTCTGTGTGATAGGTCTGATTCTCAGAGTTAAAATAATGAATTTCTTATTTTAATGCCTATAATACACCATTTTATACACTGAAAATATGGGTATATCAATATAGCATTGTGCTATTTAACTTACAGAGAGGATGATTTTTAGTCATTTGCAGTCCCCAGGCACCTGCATCTCTATTTCCATCTGTTTGAAAGATTTTTTAGCAGTTTTGGGACTTGAACTTAAAGCTTGTCAGAATTAGCAGGTAAGTTAATCCTCTATCTGTCTCATGGGTAAGTTTTTTCTCTTTGTGTTCACTGGTCCTGCTCTGGTGAGCACCCTGAGGATGCTGAGATTGATCTGTGAGCCTGTCATCTGAGTCAGACTGCATAAAACAGAAGTTCTGTCTTGAGTCTGTATCTGATGGTCAGGACACTGACACTGGATGTGGGAGATTTGTGTTCAGATCCTTTTTCTATGCACACAAATGAGATGAACTTCTCTCTGGCTTCTTAATAGAGGGCTGTCAACCCTCTCAAAAACAGGATAGTCTCTGGGGTGATGCTGGGTGCATTTTGGGAAAGCAGTGGGGTAGAACAGCATTAACTCTCTTTTCTCACTGCTGTGCTTTGCTGCAGAACTTCTCCATCCATGAGACACTTCAGTGCTACAGCTCCAGCATGTTAGACATGAGACATGGCATCCCAGAACCACAGAAAGGCTTGGGTTGGAAGGGACCTGAAAGGGCATCCAACCCTCCTGCCATGGGCAGGGACAGCTCCCGCTACACCAGCTCAGAGCCCCATCCAGCTTGGCCTTGAACACTTCCAGGGATGGGGAATCCACAGCTTCTCTGGGCAACCTGTGCCAGTGCTTCACCACCCTCACAGTAAAGAGTTTCTGCCTGATGTCGAAACTATACCTAATCTCAAGTGCTTTTCAAGGGAGATGTGGACAAACTGAAGAGTCCAGAGGAGAACAGTGAAGTTGGCAAAAACATCACCTCTAAGGAAAGTCTGAAAAGACTGGAATTATTTAGTATAAAGAAATGAAGATTGATAAACATTTATTAAGTTAAAGATAGTAAGTAGCAAAAAGGTTGGATATTGTTCACTACATCCGTTGTAAATAGTGTAAAATGCAGCAAGGAAGATCTAGCTTGGAAAGAGGTTTCTTTAGGCAGGGATTTTTAAGCACTGGAACAGAATTTATCAGAAGCTGTAATAACTTTAAAGAACTGCTTAGACAAATATCTCTTGGGAGCAGTGTTACCTGTTGCTGCATTAGGCCAGTATTTTTCTCATACTGTGCATATTTTCCCTAATTGACCTTCCAGTCCTTGTGTTTCAATCACCATGTCCTAATGAGTCCCTGTAAAGCATGCAAAATGCTGTGAGGTTAATAACACCTGAAATAAGTACTTAAAAATGGTGTATCAGTGTTTCAAATGTAATGAAGTTATTCTTGTGAGCCCTGTATGGAATGTTGGTATTGCCCCTCTCTCCTGGGTAGTGAGCTAAGGATACAGATGGCTTTAAACTGAAAGAAATTGAGTATGTATAAGGAAGATACTACTTACAGCAAGGCTGGTGAGGCACTGGAAGGTGATTCCCATACAAGTCCTGGACACTCCATCCCTGGAAATGTTCAAGGCCAGGTCGGATGTGGCTTTCAGCAACCTGGTTTAGTGAAAGGTATCCCTGTCCATGGTGGAGGGGTTGGAATTAAGTGGTCTTTAATGTCCCTTCTAACCAAACCATTCTATTATTCTGTGATTCTAATTGACTGTGATAAGATAAACTGTGAATTAAATTGCAATTGCAATTCAAAAGTTGATGGTAAAATAAACAGCTCAGAATTATTGGAACAATTTAGTGAAGACTGGTATGTTTACATGCATAGTGTGCCACCCAAAGACTTTAGTAAACAACAAACAACTGCCACTACAATTTATATGCATCTGAGGCTCTTCTCTGGAAAATAGATCACTTGCAAATCAGAGGAAATATCAAACATTTATAGGACAAGAGAAAAAGGATCAAACCATACTCACATTGCCTGCACATCTAACCAACCAAAAACAATTACCAAGGCACAATACAGATGAAGTTCTTTCAAACACTTGACACTTCCCACCAATTCAGAACAATCTAAAGTTTGTTTCTGAATAAATGAGCTCTAGAATATGTGAATGCATTACAGCACAATCAGAACAGGCTAAACAAGTAATTTCTGCACTCATCCAGAATGCACGATGGAGGTCACCTGAATTTAGTTAATTGGTGCTGCATATAAAGGGGAAAAGATGCAAAAGTTTTTCCTTTCTTCAGCAAATTGTGACTATAGCAAAACATCATGTCTGGTTAATTCCTTAGGTAAAAGAAAAACCTTCTGAATCATTGCCTATTAAATACATCACAATGAAATCACACTGATTGTTTCACACAAATACCTGCCTATGTCTATCATCTATCTATGTATGATACATACTTAAATGGAAGCTTCCATGTTATTGTGACTTTTATATGCTAAAAAATGTCTCTGTTTTATAATTGAAGTCCTAGATATTTTACTTAACCAACACAAATAAAATGACAAGCTGCTCTTGTCTAAGGAGTGAGGTGAATAAAAGATAAAGTAAGCATAATTTAACAGAAAATAAAAGGGACTGGCAAAAAGCAACAGGCTTTTTTAAACTTTCACTTCAAAGAAACAGCAATTAATATCCACCAAATTTGATGGGCTGGGTTACAGAAAGCAAACTGGGAAATGTTATTAAAAAATTATAGATGTGGATTTGTCAGTCAGAATGGTCCACCAGTCATTTTTCACATGAAACTTGCTCAAAACACAGCTTGTTCAGAGCTACTATTTGAATAAACCTCATTGAATAAACTGCATTGATTTGAAAAGGTGTTTATAGCACACTCTTCAGAACTTTCTTTTTACACATGATCTGTTTATGCCCTTTCTAATTATGGAAATTAGCCCAATCCACTTCTTAAGAAATCAATTTGTGCAATCATATGCTCTTTCCAGTTCATACCAGATATTTCATAGGCCTTTCATGTCACAAGATTGACATATGCTTGAAGGATTTCATTTAATACATGATCTATGTTGACTATTTGAGCCATAATGAAAATGGAAAGCATACAGAAAAAAAATATGAGTAACAAAAATAAAAACTAGAAAGCATGTTGTGGATAATGAAGAGCTATTCATTCAACATGTAATTTTTGTCATATCAGCTACAGAATTCTTAGTCTCATGAAAAATGTTATCTATGAATTAAATATCTTGAATAGTTTTAGGAGTCCACCACTATTTATATATGGATGTTCACATGTGAATAATTGAAGTTTCTTCTCTAGAGATTTAAATACTAAAACAAGTCACTTGTGGGAAGAAGGTCTACATCGCAGACAAATTCTTTAGTAGGTGAAAAAATAACAACATTTTATTGTTATTTGCCAAAAATACTTAAATAACACTTCAGTGTTAAATCTTCAAGGAACTACACATACATTAACTAACTGGTCTATGTACTTCTGCTTTGCTGTAAAATAGATGGATATATTTGCATTATCTGCTCCCTGGATATTTTTCTTTCTCTGACAAAGAGTGTTTTGGACCAGCATTTAAGTGATGACAAAGAAAGGACAAGTGGAAAACATAAAATAGTGCCAAAGTTACTAGCTTGGAGAATAGGATCAATTTCTGGGTATTATGGATGTGAATTTAGGATCAGAGTGATCTACTCAGTTGTACAAATCCATGAACTGTGGTCTTATTTTCACTGGAGTTAAAGTGTGTTAAAACCAGAAATGGTTGCTGTTTTTCTCAGGAATATAATGCAAGGATGTATATACTCAGTGTATACCTAGGCCAGAGACATAAAGAAGATGCAAGGATTCAGGCCAAAGGAATACAGGATGCATCATCTTTTAGTAGAACTGTCTGGAAAATAAAAATTATATGTCTGAAAAATGCCTAGTATTTATTTCTATCCCAGTATAGAAAACAAGAAGACATTCTTTTTGTTTGTGAGAGTTCAACAATTGAGCAACTTGCCTTGGGGTAGGAGAAAGTGGAGGCAAAATTCTACTTTCTGTCTGAACTAATCTGCAACAAAGTCTTGAAACCTCCACATCCTAAAAGAATGAACCTGACCACCAAACTACAGCACCTGGGCTCTGCAATGAAAAGTTGGAGCTGATTAGATACCATATCCTCTTTAAACAAATTAGCATGTATTCCAACTGTTATGTCACCCCAGGGAAATATTTATCCCAGGATCTGGTATAAATACGTGGGTGCTGTAATTCTGCAACTAGCTGCAGCCCTCACTTTGTATGTAGACATGCCTCAACATCTGCTTTGCACCAGGTTTTTTCCCAAGACCAGTGGAAAACC
The DNA here is from genome assembly GCA_013399225.1 of Rhipidura dahli. Lineage (NCBI taxonomy): Eukaryota > Metazoa > Chordata > Aves > Passeriformes > Rhipiduridae > Rhipidura > Rhipidura dahli. The sequence continues at coordinate 738,296 of VXAC01007637.1, read as the reverse complement.
TTCCTATTAATTATATTTCCTATTTATTATAATTAACATGTTTCCATATACTTGAGAACATTGCAGGCATGTAGGCTTTTACATGTTCACTTTGCTGCCTTCCAGGTCAGGTAGTGCTTCCATTTCCTTTCAGTTATTCTAGATTTGGAGGGAATTAATAGCTTTGAATGGGATATTTTATATAAGTATGGTTTATATAAATGCAAAGACCATGTAGTTATCATTAATAACAGATGTTTGTCTACTTTCTCCAAAACTTTTTGCAGAATCCTGTCCTGTCAAGGTTTTGTAAGAACAGGTTAGACAAACATCTGTGAATGATGGAACAGATATTGGACCCTGACATAATTCAGAATGTTGGGCTGAAACTAGAAATTTTCAACTATTTTTTATTTGTGGTCTCCTAGAATATTCCACTAGAGATACAGAAATATCACAGACTTCATTGATGTGGAGTATACAGGATTTGATCTTAGTTACCTCCCACAGATCCCTTCAAAACAGTTAGCAGACCTTCATGTCTGACGAGAAATTAAAAGCTCTGGACTGTGACAAAGCCTTTTGTAGAACTATGTATCAGTGGTTCTGTAAAACCCCTGTACTTTGCTGGTTTTTTTTTTTTTTTTTTTTTTTTACATTTTTGCTTAACTGACAAATCATGATGGCACAATTCCACAACTTTTTCGGGGGCAGAACCTTCTCCTGCAGTTCCTCCTGCCACTGTAGTCAATCCACTGCAGTCAAATCCACTGTGAATTTGTTAACGAGGAGAAACTGGCATGGGAGAATCAATTGCTCCCCTGAGAAGAGAGATTTTATTAATTTTGAAAACAGGTAATTAGGTAACACTGACAAAAAAAACCTGCCTATGGTTCTAAGCTGTGTGTATTTTTAAGAACGTTGTTTATTTTTGTTTTCTCAGTAGTCGTTGCACCGTAGCCACTTTAATAAACAGCTGTAAGATCTATTAGCTTACTGCTACAAGATATCATAATACAAATGTACTTGAAGCCTGTGTGAACAGTTGCTTTTCCAGCATGTAGCGGCTCATCTACACCCTGTGGCACTCTGTTAACTCATCATTTTGACTGGGCTGCTTAGCTTGGATTTCAATAATGCCTAAAAAGAGGGATAGTCAGTATTATGGACTAAATGACTCCAAACACTTATCCATAAAGATAAACCAAATGTTTCTTATTAGAGCATGGGGAACGGGGAGAGAAGTGCTGAAATGGATTGTCACTATAATTTAGCTGTAAAGTATATGTGAAAGTCCAAATACTAGGAAGCTATTTACTTCAAAAAGTTCAAGGCTAAACTTGCTGTAGTCTTAGTAAGTGCTTGTTAGTAAGTCTGTTATTTCCCAGTATATGAAGCAAAATGCATACTGTAAAAATGCTCATTCTATTACAATTTCTTGTAATAGACATTTCCTTTTTTCTGTTTCGTTTTGGTTTTCTTCTTTTTTTTGTTTGTTTGTTTGTTTTGTTTCTTTGTGCTTTTTGTTTGTTTGTTTGGATTTTGGTTTTTTTTAATTACCTTTAAAAATGCAATAAGTTGTACAGTCCTACTTTTTATACATATTATTATACTTATGAACTCTGAGAAACACAGAAACACAGTGGACAGAAAAGCTTTTAAAATGCATTTTGGGAGAAGCATAAACCAACAGAAAGAGAGGCAATCATGACAGAGACACAGCAGAAGAAAAGGGTCAAACAGCAGAGACTAACAGCAACAGAATAAGTTGTAAGTTAACATGATCACTTGCAGCCACACTGCTCAGCAGCAAAAAAATTAATATTTGTGTTTGTAGTTCAGTTTCAGGTCACTTAATACAAAATTAAAACTGCCATATTCATAAAGCACAAAGAGATGAACTCCATATTTCCAGAAGCAAACTTAACCAAAGTGCTCTGAAGAGACAATAGTCACCAAAGGGAATTCGTGCTGCACTGTTGATAAAAGGGATCACAACTTGCCTTCAGACAGACAAGTTCCTATTATTCACTGGGACTTGAGAACTGCTCAGGGAAACACAGCCTGGTCAGGACTGTCAACCAAGGCTGGAAGATCTCACGCACCCAGGCATCATCAGGGTTTGCCAGACTACAGGGATGGAATAGAAGGGTGATGAGTTCAGCAGACCTGGCATGTGAGATTCTGCCTCTCTGGCTTGTCTTAGGCCATGAAGAGGTTGTAAAATCCTCCATTAGAAAACTGAGTTTGTATACAGTGGCTTGCAGCCTGATGGAGAATGATCTGTTCTTATAGAAGCAGGACAGAGTGAGGAAAAGAAGGAAACAAGATGACATTCCATCTTGTTTCCCAAGTAATCCCAATAGAGCTGGGAAACCCCAGAAGAGCAGAAGTTACTCTGACTTGTACGTTTTGTTGACAGGTGTGTGGGGAGGGAATTTTCAAAAACAAGATGGCACTACTGAATTGTCTTTTTTGTCTAGCAGCTTCCTAACTGACCACTGCTGAAACCACAGGGGAATTAGGGGGTGTTGGTTCCCTTTGACTAAACCTAAGTGTTTACACCTCAGTACGCATTCACTTCCATATTTGTCTTCATCAACAAGACATAAATGATTTTATCAAGTGTCCTTTGAAATCTACCAACCACAAAGATGATTCTTGGTCTTCCTTCTGAAATGTCCTCCATACTTGAAAGAGTCCTGATGTTGGGTAAGTTAAACTTAATATTCTGCAGTGTTGTTTCCATGGTGTTTTCCATGGTGTTTCTGTTTTCCTCATGTCATCTGAGTACATCCCTTTTGGTATTCCCACCTTCCCAGTGTAGGAGGCAGTTGTACTACAGCTACTCCACATTCATGCTGGCCTGAAGTGGCCACAGAGAAAGAACTTGCTGATTTTTCTGCTTGAACACTGAGCAGAAGCAGAAGTGACTCAGCTCGGCAGGCTCTCTCAGTGTTAGTTTTACTCAGCAGTTCTCAGAAAATTAAAGGCAATATCAAAGCAAGAACATTATAAACTATCACTACCTTGTTGACATCTCTCTATTAGAGAAATTGTCATAACAAAGATCATCCTAGTGTGTCAACATTATTTTGGCTTACACCTCTATGGACAAAACTCTTTACACTGATGCAAACGATAGGTAAAAATATTTGGAAACTAATACAGCTGCAGATTACCTATTCTTTTAAATAATATTTTTCCCATGTGTTTTATTGTCATTTTCCCTATGGTATTTTACTAAACAATAATTTATTTTATAAGTCTTAAATATTCTGCTTTTAAATTTATTGAATTAATTATTATTCAAAAAATGTAAACAAACAGTCCTTAACTGGGTAATTATTCTTGATGTTCTGTTATTTTATCACACGACTAAGGATAAGAGACGTGGTTTTATGCTACCTGCATTCTGCTACCAGAAAAGTTGAAGAAAATTTGTGTCAGATCCATAGTTTATTTTTCTTTGGTGAGTCCATATATTTAATGTTCTTAAACCTATGCCAAAGGTTAATTTAGCCCTATTATCTTTTATACTGATTTTTACAAGTATTTCCAGACTTCAGGCACAGTCTAACAAGATGATGATATTCATTGCTACGGATGTTTCTTCTCAACTGGGGCTCAAGTAAATTATGTAAACATTTACCATGGCAGCTCCCCAAGGTGTACACAAATGGTGATCTATAGTGGTATTTTCCAAATTTTTTTTAATCTTGGGCCTTTTTTCATTGAACTAATTTAAAAAATTTGGAAAGCAATTGCCTTTGAAACAAGGGATGTTGTGGGTGCTTTCAAGTGTCTATTTTTGGATCACATATGAAAGAGGAAAATAAACAAAGTATTATGTTTATGTTTAAGACATTTAAAAACGACTCATAATAGCATATGCTAAAGATGATGAATAGTTAAGAGAACTGGTCATGTAATTATTAGAAGAAACCACACATTGTCTCAGAGAATGTAAATGAACAAATTCAAGTCAGCCACAGTCAGCCTACTCCAGGGATTTACTCTGGCTCTGACAAGACCTCTGCTCAGCTGCAGCTCTGCTGCTGCTCTCTGGTTCCAAGGCAGCACACGCTCACTGCAAACTGGCCCCTGGGGTTTCTCCTGTCCTACATACTATTTATGAATGCAGACCAGCATTCTTTTGCTAGACTGTGTATTTCCAAGAACACGTGGCTTTTCTGTCTTCAAAAGGTGACTTGAAATAATACATTGTGAGAGTCTGAAAAAAATACCCATGAGGTTTTTGGAGAGGACAAGAGTTTAAAAATATCTTTCAAACAGCAGTAACATTTTAAGATAACATATTTCAGACAGCTCCTCTGTTGTTTGAACAGCACATTCCATATGAATTTTTGGGAAGAGACAAGGTTGTGGATATGTTGTTAGAAAACATACAGGACTTTGCTTTTAAACTTGCCAATAGTGAGACAGGAGAAGCAAAGAGGCACTAATTGGTGGCACACAGTTTTCAGTTATATCTGAAAGTATATCTTTATTTAAAACCAACATTCCTGCCAATAATATTCATCTTTCTCTTGGGCTTCCTTTTTGAAAACAAATGGTATTTGTATTTGGCAGGACAGAACATCAAATAAAAGGAATATAAGTTCAGATATTCACTGTAATTTAAGAACTCTTCCAAGAGTACCCTTTTGTCATGCCATCTGTAGTTCACCTAACCACTACCATTAAAAGATTTCATGCTACATATCAGCACTCTCACAGTAACTTTTGGAGGCAGTGAATAAAGGAATCCCTATTAAATTGGAGAGGAGTAGCTTTAGGGGTCAAGATGATGAAGAAACTTTGTTTCCCCCACAATTAATGTACTGACATTACTGCCATAAATAGTTGGCCTCTGTGACTGAAAGATCAGAAATGGGATAAATATATACCTTGCAGCTTTTGAACTGGCTGATTTTACATTGACAAAAGCCAGTGATAATAAAGCATACAGCCATACAAACTCAGAAAAAGCATGAGAAGTCAAACCTTGACTCTTAATTTCTTATTACTCTGACTTGTGCTTAAGTGGTACAGAAGAATGAAAGTTCTCCACATGTTGCTTTCCTTATTGTGCAGTTTGAAGCAGTAGCTAAAAGTCACACTCTACTCTCCCCCATAAATCTGTGATACAAGAGGAAAAGCTACTGCCTCAGAATTGAAGGCAAATGCTTTTAAAGTTCGGATCACTCTGTGTCTTTGTTAACTCATTTAGCAAGCTACAGAATTACAGATGAAGATTTGCTGTGTCTTATGAGCATCCTGCCCAATGAATGCCCTCTTCTTAAGCATTATTTATTCTGCTATTGTACCACAGTCAATTATCTGTGGCTGTGCTGACTCCCTTTATTAATTTTAAAATTCACTTCTGTGGTAATGCAAAGTGATGCCAAGCTAGCCACAACTTCTGTCTGTCCCCAGAATAACTGTAGCAATGAAGATTTACAGTAATCTCCACTGAAATTGCCCAAGGCATTCATTCTTCAAACTTTCTGGGTACATCTATATAAATTAGTACAGAGAGGGTAGAAAACCAACAAATTAGGTCCAAATGCTGAATTTTATTCATGTGTTTCCTCACTGAAAGGAACATGAATTTGGTTTTCCTCTACCTCGTGGAAGTTTGAAGATGAGTGTTACTTTGGCAGGAGGATTCACTGTTTTGCAGTGTTGCCAGGACAAGTTAGGCTTACTAATCCCAAGAAAATACTCGTCTTTCCTGGACTGCAGGAAGATGCCGTGGCAGGAGGTAGTGACTGTTAAGGGACAGAGCTGAGAGTGGGCAGAAGTGGACAAGTGGCAGTAAGGGTGCCCAAGAGGGAACAAAGGGACTGTCTAGGAAAACACTTAATGGAAGGGATGTTCTTAGAAAATGCAGCACCCAGGAACACAGAGAGGGCACGTGGTGCTGTGCAGCAAGGACAGACCTACAGGGTAGTTCAGGAAAAATGAGGCAAAGCGTAGCAAAGAACCGAACAGGCCCCAGGTTTAGGTGCCAGTGGCAGCAGATGACTAGAGGCATACTAAGTGTGAAGGCTAAGACAAAAAGGAAAGATAGATTTTTGTATTTCAAAGAAAGAGACATAGAATAGTCAGAAATACTCTTAATATAACTGAGAAGTTTGAAGTTTAAAATGAGGGCTGCAGAACTTAATTATGCTCTCAAAAGTATTTTGCAAGGATGAAATATTTTTTCAGTTGCCTCTCAAATTCTTACAGTTTCAAGTAGAACAGAGTTAGACATCTTCCATTTCAAATTTGAGTATATTTCTCTTACTCTTGTAAACATAAATTAAATGTTAGCTCATCTTACATTGTTTATTTCCAGCTGTACTCCTGGTGCAAATTCTTTTATGTATTTGTTAATCCCATCATGACCTTCTGCACTGGCTCACAATTCTTGGAATAAATCCAAGATACACTGTATTATATATGCCACTTTTAGAGAAAAACTCTTTACAGCTGGGGGAAAAAAAGAGATCACTTTCAATTTGCGTTTGAATTCTGTCTTAATTAGCTTTGTTTTGTGGCTTAAGGAACCAGATTTTACTCCACTTATTAATGAGGCAGACTGCCTTATCAGCATCATTCTTCTTTGTGTATACTTAAGTATTGCTGAGGTCTGCAGTTTTGTAATCTGCAAGCTTTCATTTATTTTAAATTTTGTTACAATTATATTATGCAAATTATTAAATGCAAATATTGTTATATTATCAGTTAAAAGTGCCAAAGTGAGAATAAAAATAAAACAAAATTTAAAAGGGCAAGCAGGAAGAGATAAGATGAAAAAATAAAACAAATTAAATATGCCCTCAAAATACATATTTATGAATATTAATGCCTCTAGTTAACTCCTTTTACACTAAAGGCATTGCTGTATAAGAATAATGAAGTAGAATAACATGGATAATAAATGTAATTCTCTATGTTTTATGCTGACATAATTTCTACAGTGTCACCAACACTGTAGTTTTGAAGACAAATTAAACCATAGCTCTAGACCAAAGATTACAGTTTACAGTCCTTTTTCTTAAAAACCATATATGTTTATATATAAACATCTAAAAAATTCCACTAAGAGTCCTTTGTGGAAGTGTCTAAATGCATAACTCCTATCAAAGTCAATGGGATTAGACAGTAAGGGCAAGAGCTGTAAAAGGATTCACTAAAATTCATAGCTGTGGGAATTCACAGCCTTGAATCTGACACCTAGACTATGTGTGAGCTGAAAAATAAAATAACTCAGGCACAGTTGTGCACTAGAGTGGCTAGTGGTGTGGCATGGCCAGAATTCACATGGATATGAAACAGTTCCTGCCTCTAATACAGGCTGGCCACATCTATGCAGCTATTAGCAGCAGGCATCCCCAGGCAATGTGCATGAACCTTTTTTGAGAAGGTGGTCTGAGCAAGTTGTGTGAGGGGCAGGGATCAGTATCAGGTGAACACTTCAGAGGACAGTGGGAGCAGGACACAGCAGTCCACAATGTAGTTTGTTCAGGCATGGTCCAGGAGGCCCTGTGCAGTTATGCACTCTTGACTGGTGATCAAAAAATGGCATGTTTGGTGGGGAGCTGCCAAAAGCAATCAGGGGAAAATAGAAAGGTAACCTCGTGATAACGTTTGTTTTGCTGTCTTTGCTGCTCTTTGTATCACATTTTGTCCATCCATTGCTTGGCTCCCTGCTCCCATCAGCAATACGATAGCATTGTAACAAATTCCTAAACTTAATTCTCCTTACACCTGACCACTTTTTTCCATCCTGGAAGATGTCTCAGGCTGTGGCCATACTACTGTAGGTAAATGTACCAGATCCAAGCCTCTGTAACTCCATCACCCATGCCATGATATTGTTAGCGTGGACCTTGACAGCCAGTGAGTGCTCTCCCAGACCTATGCACAGTCTGGGAGCTGGCAGAGTCTAGAACCATTCACCATTTCTGTTGCAATTAGGAATAAATGTTTATCACTCTCCTGGACACCAGACCCTTTTCTATGTTGTATGAACTATCAATACACATTGGAGACAAAGATTTTCAAATGGTTGTTTGCATTCAGCTGAAGTAGTGGGCTCAAGACAGAGCTCAGCCCCCATTATTTTGAAACTGGGCAATATTTAGAATCCTCTCTGGTACAGCCATTTCTCACAGCCAGGACCCTGGGCCAGAGTTCAAAGACTACCTCATGTCAGTAACATCAGTCTTTCACAGACATTGGGATTCACATGATTTTGCATATCTTCAGGCTAAGGAATGTAATAAAAATAGAAGAGTAATACAAATGCTTGAACGAGACATGTATCATAGCATAAAAGTTCATGGAATTCCCTGGAGGGGAGACCAGCAGTTGACATTATGCTTAAGGATGACAGACAAATCTTCAGATACAGAGAGACCATGCTCTACATGACTTCTAAGGATCTACAGTCCTATCAGAAGTATCCAGCTCAAGATTTCTCTGCTTTTTATTTCTCAACATTGTACTTAAAACTTAGCAAATAGAAGGAGAAAAAAATCTTACGACATTGTAAATGTAGTTTCAATATGTTCCATATAAAAATACTTACAAATTATTATTTCTTAGTTTTCAAAGTATTTATTTACATTCTTGTCTTTACTGGTTCAAAAAACTCCACAACAATCCAACAATCTGTATATTAAGTTAAAAAAGGCAGATGTTTCACTGGAAGTTGATTTAAAAGTGGTTGTTGAGGCAGTTACATATCTTGTCCATGACAAAGATTCCTGGTCCTGGAGATCCTGCGGAACTGGAAGCTGCTCTTGTGCCACACATCCTGTAATCTGTAACACAAGGTGAAACAGGAGCCAAAATCATGCAGGTAGACAAAGAGACAGGGAAAAGTCATGGTCACCATAATACTCAGGAGCTTTAGCAAGAGTTATCCTGGTTATAAGCCTTAGTTGTAGGTCGATTAAAGCAACTGTTGTCATTAGTAACATAATTTGGACCCTATATATCAGTTACATCCATTTGTAACCAGATGATGCCTGGACTCCAGCAAAAACAAGCTTTAAGGAGAAATTTGATGAATATGGTATCTTTAGAGACTTTGACCACACAGATTAGAAAATGGTTTAATGACTCTGGGAAAAGCTAACATTTGGGTGATAAAAACTCATCATATTTGCAAAGCAGAGGGGATGGAAGACTGATATAAAAACTGGAATACCCCAGCATAGTATTTTTAAACAGCAACAGCTGGAGTTTGATTAAAATCAGATCAAGTCCAATTAAAACCAGTCTGGACAGAATTCAGTATTCAGGTTAATAACCTGTAGGTGGAAAACAGAAAAACAGTACAGCCTAAGGGGTATTTAGTTTTTATAATCATATTGTTGTGGCTATAACAGTCTAAAAATATCAACCAGATTTACTTTGAAGGCCACAGTCTTGCATGTTTCAAGGTTTTTAGCAACTGCATGAGCCACTTGTGTCACAAATTTTATTCAGACCAAATGATAGGAGAAAGATTACAAAACAATTTATTTAGAAAACATTGAAAAAGAAGTGCAGCTGATTCCTAAGCACTCTGAATCATAAACCTTAATGAAGATTGTTGTATGGAAAAGGGCAATGCTATTCCTCCACAATTCAGGTGTGCTAGGTAAGCAGCTTGAATTTGCTAAAATATGCCTTTGCTATCTGCTTTCAGATCCTGATAATTTGTGGGAAATTACTGTAAATTTCATCAACATAATGACACATCCATCTCTGTCAAATAAAAATCAGTGATATAATAAATAAGGCAGGTAAGTGGTTCAGATGGAGCAAGCACAGCCTTCTGAACTCTCAGCTAGAGTGCATGGAGGTGATTTTCCCAAATGTTAACCTTTTCTGTAACCTTCCAACCAACTTTGCTGTGAGGGTAAGAATAACAAGATCTTTTTCTAAAATAAATAGACAAATACATATGCATTTATACACACACCCATATTATATGCAAAACAACTGCAATATTAAGGGTTTTTTTTGTTTAAATAAACATGTATTAACAAAATCGACATGCATAATGGGCAGATGAGATGGACCTTTGAAATAATATCTTTTCCTACATTTCCTGAGCAACCGAGAACATCTAAATTATTAATGTTATCAATCTCCTTCAGAGAAGGAGATTTATTTTGCAAATTCCAGCAACCCAAATCAGCTGAATTTTTAAATACCCAGTGTTTCTGTCTTCCTTTACTGTTTGTTTTCAAGTGTTGATTTTTTTTAAAATGCCACAAAAGAGGAAAACAAATCACATCTTATATTAACCCATAACCTTTTAAGCTACAGAAACAGACAGGTCATTTTTTTTTTTAGTGTTGACATTCTGCATGTGTAAGAAAAACTTATGTATGTAGATTCCTCTCACAAGAGCTTCAGGGCATAACCCAGACAGAGAAGCCATCACTTTTCCATTCTGCACCCAGGCTGCTGACAAAAGAATTGTGCAAATGAGCCTTTAAATCCTTAAATAGTCACTACACAATGCATGAAAGAATGCAGCTCGGGACAAAGGGCAATATTCACAGTTTATCTCAGGGTGATGGATCTGAATCGACGCATGAACATGGGTTTGTTACGGGATGGAGTAGCCCGAAAACCCCTACTGAGAACCCAGTGGCCACAGTCTGTAATGCAAACAGTCAGGCTAAGTCCTTCACAATTAGGGTAAATGGAACTGGCCATTATCTGAACTTCAACTTGTTCTCATGATTGATATGGGAAATGAAAAGTTGTATATATCTCCACAAAGACTGCAAGTTTTCTGCTTCTGACCAATGCTAGGAATTGGTAGATTCATATTTTAATGCAGAAATTCCTATTCTATATTTCCATTTAATAAAAGTACTTGCACTTCCATCCACACTGCAATGGATGTTACCAGTTTTGTTGTTTTTCTAGAATTTTGGCTGTAGATGAGACATAAAAATAGGTTCATGAATCTGAATCTATACAAGGACTATTCTGAATCTGTACTAACTGACAACCTGTATGGACAAATACCTGTGCATCCACATCCTTCACACCATCAGTCTGTTGTCACTCTGTATAAATATTCATAGGTAACCAGCAACTGAAGAGTTACTTGTCTTGGGGCATTAGGTGCTTCAGAAAAACCAGGGTCTTCTAAACAATATATAAGCATTTATAAGTATCAGTAAATACATTTTGCCTATATTGTCCATAACAGTCACTAAAATACCTTTTATTAATGTTTCAGGTTTCCTAAAACACAGGAAGTGTAAAATCAGTCTTGACATAATATGTTACAGAGAGGCAAATGTTAAATTTTAGTGCTCCAACAGGGAATGGAGGGCCTGGAGCAAGGAGTTGCTGCACCCTGCCCTCTGTTTATCCTCCCTGTTTTCAGCTTGCAGCAGTAAGAAGGGAAAATATAAAACTGCTACCTGTAAAATATGTGCAAACTCAGCAGTCAAATCATCCACAAAACATCAAGTGTTCATCTATATTTTTGGTGAGGAAGTAATTCTCATTAGCTTATTAAAAACACCTGATTGAAAAAAAATCTCTTTTGATTTATATCTCACCTGATAACTTTTAGGGGTGAATAAATTCAGGTAACTTTCCAAGAAATGTGATCTGTGAAAGGGCATATGATTTCACATAAAGACCTGCACGAAGGCCACCAGGACAGCCAATGAAACACAGAGACTTCAAGAAACCCTCTTCAAAGCAACCTTATGTATTCAAGTATACACTGCATTCAAGTTGGATGGATTTCCCTTTTGTCTATAGTCATCAGAGGCAAGTGACATCTTGAACGCCTCAAGAAGATTAAATAGCAAAGCTCAGTCGGAAGCTTAAAAAAAAGAGAGAGAAAAGAAAAGGGCCAACTTGGCCATTATGGAGCTGGTCCTTTCTTGTCTGTGAAAGAGCTTTCAAGGAGTACTATTGGAAGAAGAAGGCCCAGATAAAGAATACAATGATGTTAGAAAGGGAGAACTCCGAGTGGAACCAGAGGGTGTGGGTTGCTCTGAATGAAGGATTAGTGCAGCTTCACAGCAAAGAAAAGGGGAATCCTAGTCAAGATGAAAATGAGGAATTACTTTTTTTAGACTCCAGTTCACTGAGCAGCGACAATGCATGATGGGAGGTACTTGACATAACACTCTTCCAGGCCATGTTTGCTCTCCATGTGGGACCAAGAAAAAACAACAACAGTGGCACACCAAAACAAAACAGTTTTTAACCTAATAAACTTACTCAGAAATTCTTTTCTGCAAACCTTGTGTTTTATTTACCATTGAGCAGATGCATGTTGAACCAATCACACATGGGAAATTAGCATGCCAGATTTGCAGACAACGTGCCTTTTAAAAAGCCTGTAATTTGGAAAAGGTTCAAATCAGTGCATCCTTATTGCAAATTATGAGAAAGGAAGATATACTGACTGTTGAATTCTTCACAGTCATCAGAAATAGTTACCTTCTGGAACATCTTATAGGAAATTAGAAGGCAAAATGAGTTGGAAATAAAAAGCATTTTGGATTCCTAAGATGTGTGCACAGAAGTCATGTTGATTCTGAGTTAGGGAAAGGATGATGCAGAAGCGAGAAGGTACAATTTAATTGTATTCGGAGATGGGCACATATTTTGATACATGACTATTAATATTATTCTGTGAGTCACTGAGCTACTTTCCTATGTGTGAGGAATCCGTAGTGCCAGAATGACATTACTAGTTGTGACATAGCCAAGGTGGAAAAAAGGGCTGGAACACAGAGTCTCTGTGACAACTTATTTGTTAATATGATGCAAACGCATGCTTCAGGTTAGGGTGAGAAGCAGCAAGTTGGGAGCATCCTGGGGATGTTGCTACATTCACATCTCAAAGGGAAAGGAGCGGGAAGGAATTCCTTTACCTGCTGATGAAATCATTACGGTAATAGAGGAAAAAAGAAAAAAACTGGTTTACTTCATCTGCTTCCCTAAAGTGTCAGGAAAAGCTCAAGCAGCTTAGGATATTACCAAGTATTAATCTAGGGCAGAAACCCCTGCTGTCCTTATGGACTAGGGACCCTTTACTGAAAAGCTTTCTTCAGGGCTTGATGAAAATGCTGAATGGGCAGAAAGAAAAAAAAAAGAGATCATTCTGTTTCCTTGGTTACCTCTCATTCCAGGCAAACATAAGGTTTTATCAGGAACAGGACAGAAGCATCATTTCCCTCCAGTACAGCACCAGTTCATGAAGCTATTAATGAGGAAGTCAGAGGCTACTACTCCAGAGCAGCTGGAACAGCACAGAATAGCTAAAGCAAAAGGATGTTTCTTCCTAAAATGTATGAATCACCTGTGCTTGTGGTGATGTGTCATTTAGATAATCAGTAAGAAGAGAGAATTTGTTGTGTTGGAGCAGCTTGATTTGACAGGCTTAGCCAGAAAAAGGTGCAGAGGGGATATAATTACTCTCTAAAATGTCCACTGGTAAATATCATGAAAACATTAAAAATAAATAAAGGCTGGCATCTGGACAAATGAGCTGTGGCTGGGAATACACTTAGGAAATCAGAAGGCCCTTTTTTGGTCTTTAGACAAGAGTCTCCCAATAGCAACAAGAACAAAAAGCAACTATGGCAAAGGCTAAGCAGTAGGTATTTATGGTATGGCTGCTGCTGTTATTAATAGTTGACTAGATGTGATGACCTAAGGCTGAGAGAACTGAACTGCAGCTTTTGAGCACATGTAGTCCTTGCACTTTCTGGAACTGCCCAGGTTATAGTATGAAGTGAAGGTTCTAGCATGTAGCCTGCCAGCATGCTCCCTTTCTACCATGCTCCTTGTATTTGTTCCCTTTTCTTGTATTCTCTGTTTTTATTTCTACTTACTGACTGCTGAATTCTAAAGGATAGACCACAGGAGCTTGATAGTGATCCCTTTCCATGCAAACTACTGAGAAACAAGAAATCTAACAGTCCACATGACAAGGCAGGTATGTGAGAAGGAGTTATAAATGCCTCTCATCTCCAGTATAAAATCCTGTTTTGTCTTATCATATCTGGCCTCTTCTTGTCCAACTTATGGATGGGAACAGCCTGGCAGTCACCTGGGTCTGCATAGTAAGAAATGGATTGCCTGAGTGTTCAACATGGTGATTGGTCAGGGCTCAAATCTTCCCTCTCATGCAATCATCAATTTGGAGAATTATTTCATCAGGTGCTGCATCACTGGAAATAAATTTTTAGCTGTTTGACAAGCTTAGTTTCACAGTGTTTAGCCATACACAATAGTGGACATGCAGCATATTTGTGGTGCATTGTTCTGCTATGTGGGCATTGCTGGATAAGATATTTTTCTCTCATTTTGGGAGTATATATCTTTACCTTTACTTTGATTGTTATTACTATTCAGAATTAAAATAGCTAATTCTACTACTTGTTTATGCACTACCTTTATATGCAATACTGTTTTTTCATGAAAGGAGTGTGAGATTTTCCTCTGGAAGGGATCCTCCATGTAATTAAAAAGGCATAATATCAAATTTTATGGAGCTGATCTCTAGGCACAATAGAGATAGGTAGTGTGGGTAAATAGTTTTACCAATGGAATTCCAAAAGTTGAGTGGAGCTCCTTTGGTTTACATAGCAAGAGCCTCACTCTGCACTGCAGGGAAGGAGCAGTGAGCTGTGGAGTTCTGAAATAGTCAGGGGAAGCTGAAAGCGCAGAGAGATACCAGCTCTCGACCCTGTATGCTGATTTAAGCATGTAAAAGAAAGATGAGTGTTATCTTGCAAATCCAGATGTTTCTTCTGTAGAGGTTGTTCTTTGACAGTGTTACCTGAATGCAATGATCCTATGTTTTACCAGACTGTCTGTGTTTATTGTTGAGCCAAAATCCCAGGGCTGGCTGACTCACCATGTTCCCCCATGCAGTCTGATGCCTGGCTGCTCTGTCCTTCCCAGAATTATGCTTGAAGGCAAAGAAGAGTTGAAGAGGCACCTGTTTTACATACCCTAAAAATAATTTTTTTTCAAAGATAGCCCAAGATTTCTCTCCCTAACTGGAATGAAAGGAAGTGTATCTTTATTCTTTACAGCAGTCTCAAGTGAGGAGATTCCATTGACTCCATTACTGCTGTGATAACCCATGATACTACAATAATGCATGTGGGAGAATAATGGCTCCTTTTTCTCCTCTCTTTTTTAAAAATCTCTTTTTGTATCATAACTGTCAAGGCAATATGACAGCTTGTGACAAAGTATTAAAAAATAAAGAGCACCTGGTAAATAGAATGATTTTCACAGTGTCTACATTAACATTTTTCTTGCATTTACTCCAGAATGTTGGGTAAGAAAATGAGGTTAATTGTGCAAGAAAATTCTTACAATTTTAATCAGGGGTATCAAATGTCAAGTGTTTTCCTTTGTAGTTTGATAGTTTGAGTGATCTTACAGCATTGTAATGAATGAAGTTTCTCTTTGATTAAGGGAAAAGCAAAGGCGTTAGAGGACACCCAGTTTCCATACATGCCTTTATTGAAGTTCACCCTCTCTTCCAGTGTAGGAATTGTCTTGAACAGGAATTAATGGATCAAAAATTTTAATTAAATTGTATTTTGCTTAGGTGTATTAAATATAATACGGAAAAAAAATTGAATGTTCATTTATGTTAATAGTAATGAAAATGAGGAAATCCATTCTGTGTCATAGTTAACATGCAGACAGGAGAACCATACTGAAGAATTGGAATTTTTCTGGCATTTTATTTGGTTTTGGCATCTGTAAAAGAGGGACAATTCGTATTGGAAGGGACTTCAGGAAATCCAGTCCAGCTTCATTCTCAGAGCAGAATCAGATATAAGGTTACATAATCCTTCTGTTTCATTTGTCAGTGTACTTGAAGAGTAAACCAACAAAAAATTAAAGTATTGCATTGTTTTCACCTACTTTTACTCCTTTTTCTCTACTTATACTCTCAAAACCAGAAATCAATACTCCAATAATATATTTACACCTAAGCAATTATTTCAACTTTGAATAATCAAAATTCTTTAATACAGCTCAAATTCGTCTGCAGAGCAGCATGACAGAAGTTAACATGACCATTCTGACTTCTATTTGGAAGCACAGATAGCAACACAATTGCCAATTAAAATAGAACATATTCAAATTGGAATCATTTTATGGTTGATTAAGCTGCACGATATAACAAGCCATGTGTTGTTATGGATATTACCCTTGAGTTTAAAGAGTTCCTCTGGTTGTCCAAAGAGTGACTGTAAGGGCAAGAACTCATGTACTGGAAGTATCTGCTTTACCATTTCAAAGCAGAATGTCTCCAGGGAAACTGGCATTAAGGAAAATATTTTCATTGGGTTTATCAATTAAAAAAAAAAAGGGTTTAAAAGCATTTTTCAAACGGTGGATTTGACTCATTTCTGTATGCACTGATGACATATCTGTGGCTGTGGGAGGGTGCAGCAACCTTTGTGATGCCTTTCATACAGGTTAGAGTAGGGGATTTTACCTCGTGGATCTAAACAAGACATCCTATAGTGCTACCCCAAGGCCCTGGCCACAAATCTTCCCTGCCTAAATTCCCCTCTATAAAGGAATTAGAAGATCTGGTGGTCTGTGCTGCTGTAACTCCAGTTTTACTTTCTGTCAGTATGGGCATGGAAGTCAATTTCTACTGCTGGCACAGCAATAGAAATCTGATGCTACAAAGCAGAGATCTTCATTTACATCTGCCTCAGCTGGCATGGGGAAAGGTAAGACCAGGCATGATTTCAAACAGATATATTGGAAGAAGCCTTTTAAGTTAATTTTGCATGGAAAATATCAGT
The DNA here is from genome assembly GCA_013399225.1 of Rhipidura dahli. Classification (NCBI taxonomy): domain Eukaryota; kingdom Metazoa; phylum Chordata; class Aves; order Passeriformes; family Rhipiduridae; genus Rhipidura; species Rhipidura dahli. The sequence continues at coordinate 721,485 of VXAC01007637.1, read as the reverse complement.
ACAACTTCAAAAGGGATGAGAAAGAATGAATCAGCTCTTTTGCTTCTCAACATGCTGAATGAGCTCCACTTAAAAAATTTATAACCATTTTCAACTTGATTTTTTTCATTCCATCTCCAAAATTTTACCATGATTTTGCTACAGCTGTCCTTCTTCTGACAGGATGCAGACAGTAAATGTGTCACTTCCTCTGTCCATAAAATCATCCACAGGCAGGGGAAATTCTTGCCAGAGGGAAGAGCCTTGCTAAAGCTTAATAAAAGCTGTTGGTTTTCCCTGCAGGTACTAGCATGTCAGAGCTAAAAATATGTATTTGAAGCAAAAGCCTTAAGCAACAAATTACCTTTGTGAAAACGCTTCACAAAAAGGTACTAAAAGGTATTAAAAGCATCCACATGACTGCAATTGCTTGATACTAACTCTGTGACAGCAGCAATTAAACAGAAAGGCTTAGGGTGATCTCACAAAGCATATATTGCAACTTCATTGACTGGGGTGCTTTAGAGTGACTGCCTCCAGCACTATCTCCATATAATATATTACTGTAATGACAATGTTAGGGAGCAGCATGTTTGCACTATTCATCAACATAAGCAGTTTCCTCCCTTCAACATTAGCTGTAGCTGAATTTTTTAGCAGTTTAACCCATGAGGAACTTGTAATCCAACCCAACTAATCCAGACGCCTCTTTACCGTCTGAAGAGGATGTGAAGAAGTAAGCTAAATTTTGGGGAGAAGATGCTTCTCTCTTTCAAATCAGTAGGTAATTTTTTTTCAAAATAACAACAACAATACAATCATATTTTTAGTCTTTGTGCAGTGCATGGACCTTCTCAGAGCCACAAAGGTCCCCATCCCACAGCATGGAAGCTGAAGCAGAAGTCTCCATCAGAGCTGACAGGCACCAGGACACATGGCATAAGCACGTCACAGTCTGTGACTTTTCTTAGAAGCACACAGAAAGAATATGACAACTTGTTTTAACTGCCTGGTTCTATGTCAGATATGCCAGGCCCTGGGTCTGCACCCAGAATGCACCTTCTACATCGAGAATGCACCTTCTGGCCATGGCTGGTCAACAAGTTTGCAAGTTTCATGGAAAATTTTGGTCTTCAGTGTGACCCTCAATAAACTATCTAAACATAGCTGGCACATTTGGCATGGAAATGAATTGACATTGGTTGTGCCTAAAATGTTGAATTTCAACTCCTAGTTCCTGGGTCTAGGCTCACAAGAACAAACTCTGTAATTGTGACAGTATGTTGCTTTGCCAAAAAACTTTGTGAAAACTGCTTATTTCTCATGTTTTGCACATCCTTTGTCTCTATTCTGGATTTAAAACTAATCATGAGGTACAAGTCCAAAACAGACTGCTGAAATATAATAAACTGAAAATCAAAGAAATAATTTTTATTGTTTACTTTGTACATTTTTAGACACATTCATCACCTAATTTAATTATCCTCTGTCTCACTTCCTTCATTAAGGTATTCACACTTCACACTTGAAAGTGATTCATGATGAGAACATGTCCAGATGAATAACTTTTAGCTAATGGACAAATAAAAATTCATTTTTACTCATATTTAAATGGGGAAAGAAATTATTTTAAATCATAATCTTCCCAGGTGAAACAGATTTGACACAGATGACAAGTAGATATGGAAGGTGTTCAGTCCAGGTACATGTCTGCATTCAGGACAAAATTTCAAAGCATGGAAAAAAAAATGTGAGCCACTTACTTCCCAGTAGGCTGTGAAAAACAATACTCAGAATGTGGGTGCGACCTTCCCACCCCAATGTATGTGGATGGAAATAAATGGATTGACATTTGCACTAATTGGAGGCATTTGTGTCTTGGAAATACATGAATAAAACAGGTGTTATCCACATCTAGCTGTTCTTGGAGCCGTAACAATTTGCACAAGCTGATGATAGTTTCATGAGTCTCTGAATCTTTCTGAAAGACTTCTCAGATGCAAGAAATGTTTGGAAAAAATTAAGGATGCTTCTCTTGTTATTTACAATATCTGAGCTCTTAAAAGAGAAAATCCAATCATGTCTTGCTCTGGTCCTATCAGAAAAAGGAAAGATGCAGAGTGCCAGACCTGAACAGCCTAAATATTATTAGAAACTGAATTTTCCCTTTGAGAACAGTGGTGCACACACAAACACACTCACATCCAAGGAATCTGGTGTTTTGGTGGCACAGAGCAAACAGCTTTTGGTTTATCCAGTTCCTGAAATCTGCCATAAACCAAAGGAGCTTTCTAATATGAATGCAGTAAATTAAAAAAAAAAAAAAAAAAAACCACCCAAAACCAAACCAAACCAACCAACCAAACAAAAGAGTGTGGATTCATAGCTGAAACAGCTGAGGAGAAAAGAAAATTCAGGAAGATCTGTTTAGTACCAAATGCCTACTTTCTTACTGATAGTCCACCAACTCTAAATGATGTATTTCTATTCAAATGCATCACAAGGCAATTTCCCTGCATTAGAAAACAGAGACAGATACTTCTAGACCATTATGGATGGATGTTCCTTCTGGCTTTCAGCTCCTTTGGGGGTCAGTGCTACTATTTTGTTCTTGTGAATCCCTCAGTTTACAGTGAAAGGATGACATTATCATTCTGTTTAAAAGGTAAAATTTTGAGAGGTTCTGTACCTGAAAAGCTGTTCTGAAGAACCTAAAGTTTAAAGATGATAGTGTATAAAAGGGGGAAGTAAAATGTAAGATAACTTCATATACCCATGCTTTTGTTCATTTTAAGAGTGTTTGCTGGAAAACTGTAAGCATTTGACCTGAGACACATTATAGTAAAACACTATTAAAAAATTATCAAAGAAACTGAAAACACTGTCTCAAGCTGACCTTTCGGGATGATATATTCTTCTTTAGGCAGTATTTTGATGATGGTAGGGCTAAAACTACAAACATTGTGAACTATGGCCATGGTGTTTTTGCTCAAATTGAAAAATATCTCATAGTTCCTTTAGGTGTCTCAGAGTTTCTTAAAAGCTCGTTGTTCTATTTCCTATTAAAGAAAGAAAACCCAAACTAAAGCAAAAGTGGAACCATTAAAAAAATAATTATTTATTCTATTGGGTCTAACAGGAACAAATAGTGTCCACAGGCTCTTTTCTCCTCGTAAACTCTATCAGTAAGTATGTTTTTCTAGCTAATTAGACTCTCAAAATGGGTGTTCAGTAGTAGAACAGGAATCTGAAATAGAAATGGCTAAAATTGCCACAATTATTTCATTAACAGCTGTGGAAATAAACCTGCAGTTACCATGGCTCATTCAGCCATCATTCAGCTCTGCAGAATTTTATGCAAGTTTTAAAGAAGTCCAAATTCAGCTAAAACTCCTGGTTTTCCAGGCATGCCTTGATATTACCATGCAAGATGGAGCTCCTTGAGTCTTATACTTCCTCAAGATAGATTGATCTGTTTTGAGTCTTCACTTAGTGTTAAGGCATGCCTAGCCTTTGGAGTCTGATTGGTCCTCCACATTAACAAAGGCTGTCAAAGAGGTGTTTTGAATTCCAGAAAGGGATGTGTTTGCACCAGTTTGTGAAGGTCAGTCAAGCACTACATCCGTTCTGACATAAAAACTTGTAGAATTACTGAAAGTAACATAAAACAAAAATGTTCTACCTCCTAAATACTGTTACTAGGATGTAGCCTCATCCTGAAAAGCAGGATTTCTCCATGTTTGAAGAATGTCACATTTCTGAACATTTCCCTGCAAATGCCTTGCTGGTGGGACTCCACTGGCCAGTTCAGAGAATCACTTCAGATTTTTTCACAGGTTCTGATGCAGAAATTTATCAGGAACAGATGTTCCACCAAATCCCTGAATGCATCTATTGCTCCAGAAGTGATCTTCTGTGCCATAGTACTTCCAAAGTTAATAGCATAGGTAATGAATGGTTTTTGATATGTCCCCACTGGCTATTCAGTGCTCCGTTCCCTTCTGTCCTGAGGCTCCTGGGTATCTTACATGAACCATCCAACTGGTGTCATTTAGAGGGCAAAGAGATAAACCATATGTGAAAAAGAATAAGATAGTATGCCTTTGTCCCTTTCAAACAAAGGAAGTCAATGTATAACAGACCAAAAAGAACTGGTTTTGTGATTGAACAGCCTGATTCCTATTTACATTACTTTACACCTCCCCAAAAATAAATCTTGAAAGGAATACTAAAATATTTCTCTTTTTAAGTGTGATTTTGCTAAAATGCATTCTTAAATGCTTGTAAAACATCCTGAACCACTCAATTTAACTCACATTAAGAACTTATTTACTAACTAAAGAAAAAATTGTAAAGCAATTGCTTAATAAAGCAAATAATTTAAGTGAATTTTCAGTGAAACAAGAATAGTGTGAACTCACCAGTAAGTATCAGAGCAGTTGAGATATAACCTGATCCGTACACTTATATTCTTGGAAGCCATATTTCACTCCTGGCATTGTAGCTGCACCACAATTTAAAGGTATTAGGAAAAAAAACCAAATCAGCCTAAAAATAATTCTAGCTTGTCCTGGATGAGAAATAAGAATGAGAGGATGAGAATAATGAAATTGACTCATGCCATTGCTGTAGTTTTTATTATCGCCTGGTCTTGCATTTCCAAAGCAGACTTTCACACCCATAGCTAGACTACATTGTGGCATCCTGGATTGATCTCACCCCCTAAAGCTTTCAAGCAGCCTGCAATCTTGTCTAACCTTCTGCAAATATATGCGTTTAAAGGTCACGCACATGATGTGAGATTTGCTGGCCAAAGGCATTCTGTGTGCTCATTCTGCAATGGAACCTGACAGTTAACTTCAGCCTGCCTGGTGTTGGTAAAGCAATGCATACTCAACATTTTATGTTAAATACCACAATTTTCAAGCTGCTATAATCCTGCAATCTACAACATTCCTCAGATAACCCCAATGATGTGGTGGGCCAACTGAAGGAATAATAAAGAGCCAATATGTTTAGTAGGTTTAGTAGTTTGCTGCTGTTGTTTTGAAAATGGCCTCCAAAATAATCTGCTGCCAGAAGCTATAAAAATAAAAATGTTTCTTTTTCACATGTCTCCTGCATCTCTTAATACATTTAGGCCATGACATTTCCTACCATTTGGTGCTTTTACAGTGACCTAGTATACATGTTGGTTATGGAGGTGCATGCCTTTTGTTTAGACACCCTTTGAAAAGCAGAGATCCAGCAAGATTAACTACAAGAGCCGTTGAGGATCCAACTACTTGCAAATTTCTATCACTAACGTGTAAACAACAAGAATAATGTCAGAAAAAAAAAATGAAATTAAACAAGCTCATGCAAAAAACTGCCAATTGGGCTCCTTATTCCCGGAGGCAACAGGAAGACAAAAGCAAGCTGCTCTACCTTGCGGCAGTGAGCAATTGATCCTTCTGTGGAAAAAATTCTGCCCTTAAAAAGCATTAGATAATTTTAAGCTGTTTTATCCCTTGATATTATATAAGAGCAATTTTAATTAATTCTTAACAGTTTAAAAAAAAAAAAAAGGAAAAGAAAGAAATGAAGATTTGTGTTTCTTAGGAATGCTAAGCTGTACAAAAGCTCTGGGCTTTGTTTTTGGGCTGTCATTCTAAAGGAGGTGAGGACAGATTATAATTGCACTGTGGGGCCTGAACAGAGGACCCCTGTAGGTAGAGCAGGCCTTTCAATCTTCTGATCAACGGAGCTGAAACAAAAATGCAGGAGGGCTGTGTTCCCACGTTCTTTGACAGTTTCCTGCTGCAGATAGCGTCCTTTTAAACCTCCCTTATGCTTTCATTATGCTGCTGAAATAATGAATAATTTGCCTCCTCCACTCTTTGATATGCATGGTCAGATATTATTGGGTAAGAAGCAAGAGGGACCTTCCTATAACCTTAATCCAGTTCACACTAATAAAATGATTTAGCTGAGCATTCTTGGGAAGCAATTATTTTTCTTGAAGACAATGACTATCAAAAAGTCCCTAATGGGCAGAGGCAGATCAGGTCACCTCAGCTTTCCATTTTCTTCAACACAGGCAATGTTTGGACCCTTAAAGTAGGAGCTCCCTTCTGCAGTTTTGTCACAAATACTCAGTCATTACTGTTGCTGAGTGTAGGGTTAAAAATGAATTAGGCTTAATTTTGAATTATTCAAGTGTGCAGTCATTGGCTGTGAGAGGTTCACTGTACTCTGAGTTCTGTGAGAGAAAATCCTCTACGGGAGAAGTATGCTGGAGAAATGTGAAAAGGTACTTCTGTTTCCTGATGGTAGTGATGAGCAACATATTTCAATGCTTATTCTCCTTTTTGTCATTAAATTATGAAACTGGCATTCTTAAATAAAAGAGCCCCAGGATTATTGTGCTCCTAAATTAATACAGTAATAATAAAAGACAGATTTAAGCACTACTCTTTTTTGGCAAAATTAATGATATCTTAAGCAGATTAGTATTCTCTTTTATATCTCAAAAATCATCAACAATTACAAAATACATTGGCTGTTGAAAAATAATGCTTCTATTATATTATCTGAACTGATCCAAGAGTCTTTGCAGACATCAATTGAATTGACCTCACATTCCTCTTGACACAAAGATCATGTGTATCCCTTTATTACTTGTGACTTATTATGATTGCTGTTATCATTGCTACTTAATATATTTGTTAATATTCTTAACAAAAACTATCTGGCTGATTACATCTTTTAAAGATAGGTAGATATGTGCTGAGATTTCTAAAGACATGTAAAGGCCTTTTGTTCACACCTTCTATTATTGAAATGATATAATTAAAATGAGTAGAGGATACGGGTCACAGATTCATTTGCATATCTAAAGTGTAGCCCAGTCCTGAAAACAGCAAACGTGCTCATCTTAGGTATAAGGCAAATTTATAGTTTTTGATGAGAAAACAGAACTTCTGAATAAAAAATTACAGTGAAGCCCACAATACTGTGCCAGACAAGTATGGCCCTGTAGTGTTGGTCACATGCAAAAAGCTTGATATTAAATAGAAGCATTGTAATAAAATCAAGACAACTTCTCAAGGCTATATAGCCACAGTTCACACTGAAAGACTTGTCAGCAAAGTTTCCCTGTGGTTATCCTTGGCAATGTTTTAATGACCTCACTGAATATTTTTAGTAACAAATTTGGCACAAAATGCAGGAGTTGTGCTGGTTCAAATTGCAAATATATCCATAATGAATCAAAAATGGGTGAACTGTGAATTCAGATTCAGTTTGTTGAATTTCATACATTCAGATGAGGCTCAGATATAAGGGTTATCATCCACCTTTCATCTGAATTATTGTTAATTTAAGGATAATACTATGACCCTGCTCCTAATTTACATGTCTGCGAATGTAATTTTGGCTGTGATCAATCTGACCCTACAGACTGATAAGGATTGCATTGTGAGTTGAAAACAAGTGATAGTTGTGAATCATCCAAGTAAAGGGACTTTTTCCAGTACAGAATTGGAATTATGTCATTTTAAAAAGTCATAGTAATATATCACCTGGAATATTCCAGATAGCCCTGCCTATCCAAAGTAAAACAGGACAAAATAGAACCAGTGCCAAGAATGTATTTTTTTTTCTTCTTAGCAAACATGAAAGACAAAATCCAAGGTAATTTCAATTATTCTGTGACTATAGGAGGTAGAAGAAAAATTAAGTGTAGTCTGATGAGAACCAAAACTTGCAACTTGGCTAAAACTTGAATATTGCTTATGATGGATAGTATAGGGATAACATTTACTTCCTTCTCTCCAGGGTGTTCTCCATCTCTAATTAAGTATACACCATGAAAATGTAAAAAAGAAATTCTTGAAGTTTGGAGCCAGTAAGTCCGTTCACTGCAGTGAACACTGAGTGAAAACACTGCAGTGTTTTGAGAGAATTTATCAGCATCTCCTAGATGGGATGTGACATCCTACTTAGAAAGCCTCATCTGATGTGTTGCCTGTGTGGATATATTTGCACCACACTCTCCTACACTTTGGTAACCAAGATTAACTTGGATGCAACTGTCTCATCCCTGCCTGATGCTCTGAGTGTCTCAGTCCTTCACCCTGTCTCCCTCCTCTCCTGGATCTCTTCCTACCATGAACTGTTCCTAAACTAAGATATGAAGATGCCAATTAATAGGCTTTGGGGCAATGACATGCATTATAAAATACACAGTTTGGATATCCCTTCACAGGCAGCTACTGTTGTCCAGAGTAAAGCATAAACATCACAGGAGGAAAAGGTACCCCTGAGAGAGGAAAGATGCATAGTGATAATTGATTGCAGCTGATGAAGCTCCACCAGTGCAGCAGGGATTGAGAAACACCAACCAGTTGTAGGCTTGACCTATTTTATTGTGTGGTTACTCGAGTTAGCAACACTGAAAATTAAATAGATAAATTAATGCGACTTCTGGTTAAAGAAATGTTTAACATGGCAGACTTAAACACACCATGATAATTTAAATGACAAGGCATAAATACTCAAAACTCATCAAGTTCCGAATTATGGATTTCTATGGCAAATTTTCACAATTAACCACTTCAGAATTGGAAAAAAAAATTAACTGGTCAGAGAATATGGTACAAGAATAGAAAAGTTCCCATATCAGAAATTATTATGGATATTTTGCTTAGCTTTGAGTAGACTATTTGCAGACATCAGCAGCAACACAGACTGTATAAATTCAGGAATCCACAAAACCCCACCATCTACTTTGGAGACATGACATGTAAAGCAGTACATGCTTAGTGTTGAGCACTCTTTAACCAGCTTTTGCATCCTTGTTCAAGGTTAGATTCCCATTTGCTTTCTTCCCAGCAATGAACTGTGGAGTCACAGTCAGGAGAACACTCTGTCTATTGTGATCACTTAAATTAGCAACTTCCAGGAGCCTAGTGGTGCTTATACCTAGTGGTATGACTTGAAGTCAATGAAAAATTTAAAACCTCAAAATCAAGATAATTCACCTCCTGAAAAAAAAATAAACATAACTCTCAGACAGTCTCTTAGACTTACAAAATCTATAAACCAGAAATGGTCACTGCTTATCTTTAATATTAACTGAGAAAACATTTAACTATATTTTTCTCATGAAAAAATATAGTTCTTAAGAATCACTAAGGGAGGTGATGAACATTAGAATACTTCATCTCTTTATATTTGCATTGAATGAGGCATTGTTTGTTTGACTTTTTTTTTTTCCTGAGAGATTTTAAGAAAATAAGTTTCCTTGAAAAATGTGTGAGATCTGTTCTTGCTTTAATATTAGAAGGATTTTTTTTTAATATCAAGTCATAAAGCTCCTCCCACAATGTTACATCTCTGGACAGACAAGTTCATGATGCCAGACACCTTTAAAAATCTGAAAAAATCCCTGTATTGTCTGATCTCATTCCCATCAATGCTCATCAGCTTCAGTAGTACGGTATTTTCAATATCCATACTAGCCATTTGTTTTGGACAGAATCAGACTAAGGTGGTTTATTTTTTCAAAAAGTTAAGGAAAAGGTGCATGAAGAATAAAAGAAAAATATATAATAAATATTCCAATTCATGTAGATCTTATTTCAGCTACTACTGAAATGTTCAATATTAGAAATTGAAAAATTAAATAAAGTGCTCATGTTTTCTTCCATTTTTGTCTATCTATCCATCCAAAATTTTTAATCATGAGCTTATATTTCCCTGTCTCCAAAAGTCAAAATCCTTCTTGGTCTTTTCCCATATGAGAAGCTTCTTCCTGAAATTCTTTCTGTTACTGAGGACATGTACTACCAGAACAGATTTCTTCCCAGCAGACTGGCAACCTTCATCGTCAGATGTTAGATAACTTTTTCCTTTCCTCTTAGGAGCAGCTAAGGATTTTGGGGTTGTCTATTTTGGAGAAAAGGAGGCTGACAGCTTCCTGAGGAGAGGATATGGAAAAGGAGGTGCTGAGCTCCGCTCTGATATCCAGTGATAGGGTGCATGAGGATGGTTCAAAAGTGCTGCAGGAGAGGTGTAGTCTGGACATTAGGAAGCATTTTTCTATTGAGAGGATGGACAAACACTGGAACGGACGTACTTGAGAGGTGGTTGGTGCCCTAAGCCTTTCAGTGTTTAAAAGGCATTTGGACAATATACTTAATATCATGCTTTGCCTTTTGCTCATCCCCAGAGTGGTTGGGTGGTTGGACTGAATGATCACTGCAGGTCCCTTCCCTTTTCCCTTCCCTTCCCTTTTCCCTTCCCTTCCCTTCCCTTCCCTTCCCATCCCGGAAACTTCCCTTCCCTTCCCGGAAACTTCCCTTCCCTAGAAAAACATACATGGCCTAGTACTCTTTCATACAAAAATCTTGACAAGTAGTCATTTCAGTCCAATTCATATGAGGAAAAGGGGGCCCAAGGAAAAAAATAAAGCATAAAAGAATGAGATGATTTAGATGGAATGAGGTACCTTGCCTATAACAAAGTTCATATCTAACCTCCCTGAATATTTATTGTGTCACTATTCCCTTTACATTGATTTAAAAAAAAAAGGGCAAATAACAGCACAAAACATTTGAAAGGAAAATATTGTATGTGCACACTGCACAGTAGATAATTTTATAAATATTAAGTAATCCCCTTTGTCTTCCACTGGTGAGTAAGGTTACATCTTTTAGCAATCTGAAAAAAAGAATGTTTTTGTGTTAGACACTGGTGATATGTGAGTAGTAAGGATGAAATTACTCTTAGGTGACCCGAAGATACCACTGAACAACTGTGTCTATAAAATCATTCCATGCTCTGCTCTGTTCTCCTAGGAGAATTCCTATGTTTCCTTTGTGTTGCTGGCAGCCTGAATGCATCATGCCAGTGGACATATAGGACCACCCACCCACTGGCCCCTGCCATCTCTGTGGATAACCTCATCTTTAGAGAATTCCACCTGTAAAACTCATGGTCTGGGTCAGGGACTTCCTGCCAAACAATTAGAATTGCATGAGCTGCCCCCAAAGCCCAGACCTTACCTGATGGTAATTAATACAAATATTTCATTGCATTTGTTGCCACTTCCTGTGGTGAATAAACCCTATGAATCTTATTTAAATACACAAGTTACTCAAAGGAAATAGATCTAAGTCCTTATGATCTATTTGTGCTATAGACAGAGGCTGGCTGGAAGGACAGGAAAATTGGTGACCTTTCAGCCAAGGAGAAAAAGACAAAAGAACCAAATTCCATTTAAAAGAGATTACTGGGAAAATTTGCAGGAGGAAGGCATAGGTGGTTCACAGCATTGCCTTTGAAGTATGGAAAAGATATATGTGAAATATAAAGCTTTATTTTTTATACATCTTTTCTGAACACGAGTGTATCCATGTACACAAACGTACAGGGCTTTAGAAGAACTGTTATGGGCCCTGAAGCAAACTAAATATTCCCCCTCCAAATGTCATCTGTCCTCAACATTCCAGCCTGCCCACATCTTCTCCAGCTTCTCTGTGCTGGGCATCTCTTCTCCATGTTCTTTAAATATTCCAAAAAACATAACTTGTTTAAACATTTATATGTATATCTACCTAACCCTTTTCCATATTTATGTGCCTCAACTTCCTCCACAGCCACGTGTCACTGTCTCTATTTCCTAAAGCTCCTTGGACTTACCCATTCATCTGCTCTTGTCCATATATTTTCCAGAGCTGGCAGCAGAGTGCAACCAAGAGTTTCCCGCTTGCCCACCGTGTTGCCAACTGAGAAAGAACAAGCAGACCTAGGCTGTTGCTTGAGGTCACAGCATCTTCTGCAGGTCACCTTCTGGTCATCACCCTTTTGCAGAGGGCTGCAAGTCACCCTCAAACCAGGACTGCAGCACTTTCTGCTGTTCATATAGACTGTCCAAGCTGCATCGTTACAGAAAGCAGTGTTTTCAGCCTCCTGCTTGTATTACTCTTATATGGTAGATAGCAGGGTCTATTTAAGAGAGGAAGAATCCAGATTTTAAATTCTCATTTTGTTCAAATCAGCAGCAAACTTCATTAGAGTCCAGGTAATCCAGATATGTAGCTGGACTAAATGAGAGGATTACTGCTAATGACAAGAATGCTATTTTAATTTAGAAAAGTGAGAATCTGAGCCTGAGGTGATTTATTAATTGAATGTGGAAGACAGTTGGAATAGTTTGAAAGCTCTAATGACAATATGATTATCTGCAGGGGAAACATTTGTCAGTGTTTTCTTTTTCACCCTCTTTCAAGCCTGTGTGGGGGAGTGAATATGTTGCATTGGAAAGTATTCCAAATGACAGGCACAGAGGAGCAAGGAGATTAACTAATTACAGTAGATGGGAGCCTGATGGGTAAGGATGAGGGAGGGGGCATTCACTCTGTGGCTACAGTTTCTGTAAGAGTTTAGGGCAGTTTTCACATATTCATCCAAGATGGCCTTTAAAGTGTCTTGTGGGCAACAGTTGGAGGTCTGCTGTCACTGAGAGTGTCAGGGCACCCTGAAGATTTACAGCACAGCTTTTTCAGCAGAGGGTAATTGCTGCTACAGGAGAGTCTGAAACAGCTCTTTATTTTTTTAGTTGGCAAGAGCCAGTATAAGCTGTTGCACTGTTGTCCCAAGAGCTGAAAGAAGCAGTACTTGCACACTCCTTGCACTGGCTGGATGGAGTCTGTAAGCTCCTGCCCACCTTTCCTAACTCTCTGGGAGGCAGAATATTCTATCAGTGCTGAGGAACCAGTTTTAATACCTCTCTTCCTGGCTTTGCAGTCTGAGACATCCCAGAGAAATCAGACACTGAAGAACCACTCTCTAAAAATCTGGTTCACTTCAGATATCTAGCCTAGATGTAGCTTTTTTAACCTTGTTGTGGACATTAGCCCCAAGACTGGGCTCATGGCCAAAACTGTTCAGGGGCCAGTTTAGAGGCGAGTTGGGTACTGGGGTTAGTATAGAAGGATGGGCAGTGGTTCAACATCTCATTTTCCCGTCCACCCCTATGAGTATTTTGTGTACCAGAGAGCTCAAAGGTTATTTTCCAAGCTTGCAGCTGCCATCCCAGAAGGACCACAAAGGTGATTTATGAGCACCTGCACTGAGGTCCCTTCGCTGTCCTCTGGTTAGTCCTGAGTGTGCCCCGTTGTTCTCCAACCATGCTCCCAGCAGGTGCAGAGATGACATGCAGCTTCCCTTAGAAACTGTGTGGGATCAGGGGTGTGAGTAAAGCCCAGCATCCCTGACACTTCCAAGCTCATTTATGTTTGTCAGTTTGTATGGTAAAACTTTGCTAGGTTTTTCTTACTGAGTGATCCTCTTAAGCAAAATCAAGAAATCATCTTCTACAGAGCAAGAGAGGGTCAAGCAGACCCCAATTATCAGAGTGAAGGTTGAATTCTTTGGTTTGGTATGAGAGCAGACAGTGCATGAAAAAAGGTGACAAGGGGTCAGTAGGGGAACACACAGGATAAAATACTTTCATCTATTGTGCTGGGGTCAATAGGCTCCCATCAGGAAATCTTGAGCCCAAGATTAATTACTTGTTGCAGTAGGTATACCATTGTTCTATGGAAGACACTGTGGTGACTTTAGGCATCTTGCAGATTTCTGGTTCACACGATGCAGTCCCATATAAAAAAACAATAGCAACTAAGAAAGTAGTAGTGGGTGGTGGTGAGATGCCTTTTAGCGCATTCTAATCAAACCCTTTTCAAACATACCTCCAGCTTGGCCAGAAATTATGAGAAACTATTTGTTAAATAGTGTGAAAGAATTTCATAGTAATTCAGAATTACATGTCATGGCTATTATGTTATTGCACTTTGAAATTTATATGACAGAAAACATTCTTAAAAAAAATATCATCCCAAATCTGTGTACATCCCACAGAAATTTATTTGAATTTCCTGATTTACCTGTCAAAAATCTGGGAGTCTCACAATCTGAAAATAGCCTTCAATCCTATTTTTGTCAGCATCCAAATATATGGCTCTCTTTAGAGCAACTAGACATAGATTTTGTTTTAAATTAATCCTTTAAAAAAAAAAAAATAACCTGGAGTCAACTCCCATAATCCTTATTTTGGGTGAAATTTTCCATGAAATTTAAGATTGTCAATACTTAAATCTTAAATTATTAAATAAAAGTTTAATTCTGGTTGATATGGAATAGCAAGATTTGGTTTGTATGGTATATATACATTTTAATAAGCATTTTATCAACAGGTTAGGTGAAGAAACTTTGCATCAACTGACTCTGAGTTCTTGTCCCAAGCTGCAGAGCTGCATTTCACTGGGCTAGATCCTGCACCAGAGGTGATAAAATACCTATGACATGCTTAGTTTTGTCTTTTTGACTGTGATTTTTTTATATTTGTAAAGAATTTGTAAATAAGAGCTACATATTTATTTTATTATTGTCTTCCATTGGCAGATTTAAATATTTAAATATAATTTCCAGTAGACATATTGTCTAGTGGTTAATCTACTTAGACTGTAACATGAGTTAAGTAGACTACAAAAATTTCAGTGAATCTCTTATAATGTAGCAATAATTTACTAAATAAACACTTTAGGAATCTACAAGGAAGAGATCATAAAGTAGCAAAGAAAGAAAAAAGATTAAAATTCAAGGTGCTGTACTGACTACAGCTCATAATTTGTACTCTTGAAACTAAGGATGTCTTAAACACAAAATAATCTATTCTGCATGTGATTGTGAACATGTTTGCATTTATATTAAGAACTCCAACAATGAAACATAGATAGCTCTATAAAATACTTGGTCTTCTTGGCTGAATGTAGCATGGTCTCCTATGGAGTTTGTGACTTACTGTTCATTGCAAGCTCTGATTGGAATTTCGCAGTGGCTGGACACTTAGTTTTGGGTACCTGGTGTCTGCTGAGTTATGAGGTTCTGCTGCTGTTTCTTTTGCCACCACAGCACTGAAAGGCTCTCTTTTTGACCCTATTTTCCAGGTATTTTAAGAGCTTTGTAAAACTTTTATTTCTTTATCAGATTGATTGACTGTCCAGAATGGTCAAAAGTTATTGGAAAGACAGAAGCAAAAATAGATAAATTACTTTCATTCACCTATTTTTGAGAAAACTTGCTTAAAAATATATCCATAAGACAGAATACTTTTCTTGGCTTCACAATAAATTTTACACTTCCTTTCTGTTTAGGATACGTTTTTTCCTATGGGAAACATAATTTTTGTTATTGTGCTCAGTCTACTGCAGGGACTAAATGAGGACCTCTTAAAGGATAGATATTGGTTTGCTGGACCCTCTACTGAATCTGAGACCCACCCCGACCTCAGTTTGCATCCAATGGCCCCACCAGACAATCTAAAGTAAGAGAGAGGCAGTGTTGTGTTGCTGGGATTGTGAGGAGCAATAATAGGAAAAATCAGTAAGGATTTCACAGAGATCTTAGTGATTCTGAGCATTCACACAGCCTGGAAATAAAATGTACCTGATTATTTCCTATGGCACAAATGTACCATGTGTGGATGCTGAACATATAATACAAGCATTTCAACATGTGTAAACAATTATTTCTTTCCCACCACTGTGTTTGTTTATCTCATTAACATTAGCTATTCATTCTTCCTTCAGATATATTCCAGCTGTGTGTGGCAATGGATCTACTGGGAAGCCTGCTGATTGACTTGCAGCCAAGCTGAATTGTCCTACTTTACTGTACCATTGCTGGTGAACTCTGGACTATCTGAGTTCAGTGGAAGGAATTCTGTGCCCTTTGATAGCCTTTAATACTTTTTGAAGTTTTGGAGGCAAAGAGATATTATTAGATCAAAATGTTTTGTATCAAGTCAACATTTGCTAGCTTTTGTTTGCTGCATAATCAAAGTTGTGATTGATATATAGCTTAACCCGCCTTTATAATTTTTATTCTTCTGTTATATATTAAATGTGTTCAAAGGAAAAATTCACATGCATTTTTTGAACCACTGACTTTGATAACATTTTTTTTTACTTACAAGCTGTTATTTAGCATCTGTTGTGGGAAAGAACACACACATTCCTAGATATTTTTCATGGTCTAAAGACTTTAAGATACAAGAAAGAGTGACTGTACTCATATTAATTTTTCTGTCGTAATGCAAATCAGGAATGATGTTTGCTGGCTGGAGCTGAACAAATAATCAGTAGAAAATAATGTATTCAGTGAATTCTGTCTCTCTCTATTTCATATTGTTCATGGGCATATCATGGCTCTTTTCTGAAATCAATTAGTAATTCTGAATTATTTACTACAGCCTACATTAGGTAGATTTTTGGCTGCAGGCCTCAAGACACATGTTTGTGTATGTGACTGCAGAAGCTGCAAACTGTGCAGGAGGGCCTGTAGAACTGAGCCTTACAACGCTGTTGTTAAAGCTTATTTTATAGTAGCAGCTCTGCCCAGGTTTACCCACTGCCACACAAGGCACCTCAGGACCTAAACATTAGATAACCCAAATGGGAGTAGAAACCAAAGGTCTAAATAAAGTTCTTAAAAATCCCATACAGAGTTAGGTGAACAATGGCACTGATGTCAGGAGGACATGATCAGATGTCTAAGCCAGATGGCAAAAAGTGCTGAAGAAAATAAAACTGTAAATGTCCTTTTCCTTGATACACTCCTGCAGCAAATGCCCTGATGAGCTTTAAGGCCCTCAGTTGGAAGTTTGTCTTATTATTCTCTATTAAAATAGACAGGGAGAAGAAAAGAATAGTAGTAGCACATGGCTGTTGTAAATTAAAATACTCATAAAAAAGGAAGGGCTTCCTTCAGCGTTAGGGTTTCAAACACATTCTTCCCTCTCATATGCATCCGTAAGAAAAAGAAAGACATTATTTTGCAGAAAGTGTCAGCTACTTTGTCTTTATGGTGAACATAAGTATCAACTCCTTGAATATAATGTAAAGTGATCTATTTAAATAGCAAAGATAATATCAGAAACATGTTAAAACACTGATGAAAGACTAAGTTAATAGTTGTAGAATTATTTCTGTGTTTACAGCTCTATTAAAAAAAAAAATCAAAACAACAAAAAAACCAAAACAACAAAAAAACCCAAAACACCAAATACCAACCAAAAACAAACCCCCTCCAATATAAGAAAAGTCACATTTATGTAGAAATCAGTAACAGGTATCAGTGACACAGAAACTGTCTTGTGACTTTATACCAACCAAGTGAGCTGAGGGAAGGTATAACCCTGTAATAGTGTGTGGAAGAACCTAGTGAAAAGTGTAAGTGTAGGAGAAGGTGAATCTGTCATATTGCATTGGTATGGAAAAGTTTTGTATTCTCTTGCTGCTTGTTTAGTGCTGTAGTTAAGTGTGGGGCAGGGGTTATTTCCCTCTGACCATTGGCTGTTCTGAACAACAACTAATCCTGTGTTAAGTAGATGATGATTTCCCTTTCCACTGAGAACCTGTGAACTGAAGTCATCTGTGACAAAATGAAAACCTGTTTCCTCAGACTGACACTAGACCCTTTATATTTATTCAGCTGTCAGAATTTATTCTCATTCTTTAAAGAGGGGAAGGACCCTAGGAGCTTCTGAATTGTTAAAGCTGAAGGTCATGCTCTAAAGTCTTATGACTTTTATTATAAAGGGCATTTTTTTTTATATTTTAAAGGGATTGACTAAAATCTAACTGGGTTAAGACACAGCTTGTATAAAGACTGTGAGGTCAACTTCTGCTCTGAGTTATGCTAATGTAAATCTGGGATAATTTCATTACAATAAGTGGAGTCAATCCAGGGACGTAATTATGCTGGTGTTTTGGGTTATGTGGTGCCGATGGAAAACAATGAGAATTATATGCATAAACAACATGATAACTACGTTCTGAATAGGTAACTCTTACCAGGACTGATACTTAACCTGGTAAGCATAAAAGATAGGTATTATCGATAGATACAGAAACATAGATATAATGCTATAGAAAAATATGATTTTATGTATATGTGTACAGCTTATGTCAGAAAAACAGAGCTATGGAGAAACATGAAGATTTGATAACCTTAAAGGGTCAGAAGTTATGTTGCTGTTTTATCCCTACCAGTCAGTGAACAAATGGATAAATGGATAAACCGCTCCTTCTAAAAGGAATATGATGATTAAGCAGAGGAATCATAAAGAATTAGAAAATGAACAAATATACAAACAAACTTTATGTCATAGAAATAAGTAAAAGTGATTTGACTTAAAAGATCACTTAAACCTTGCATCTATTGAAACAATTGTTTAGCTGCAAAAGAGGGAAGAAGAAACAAAACTTCTGCTGCTCAGAATGATAATGTGACTAAAGATAACAAAGCTTAGTTTGAAATAATATGATTTTTTTTTCCACAGGCCTCAAAAATCATGAAGAAGCTGAATATGGGGCAAAGGCCCTCATCTAATGCAAACAGGATGGAAAAAATCACACCTCAGATGTGAGAAAAAGTCAAAGATCTCATTATGTTCAAATAAAGAAACAGAATAAGCACCAGGATAACCTCCAGACTGAGTAAGATGTCTCTCTAGAAAAGACAAATGAGAACAAATGTATTTGATAGCTAATTTCCAGCTGAAATAAATAAGCTAAATAATTTTGCAAGGAATTAGAGAAATTTTAACTGTACATTTTGTGAAAGCTGTGTTCAAAAAGCCTGATTTAAATGGAAACAGATACAGAAGGTAGACTAGATGCAGGCAGTAGAGCAAAAGTACTGGTATCACTCACTGAAATGAAGACTGAGAGAAGATATGATTTCTCACCACAAGGATGTCATGGAGGCTAGCAGCAGGGTAGGAAAATTATTATTTCAGATAAATGGCAAACTTGGCATAAGAATAAGTAAAGAGAGAATATTCAAGCATAAGTTTAATCTGTAAACTGAAAGAAATTTTGTTAGAACTAGAGAAGGGAAGTTATTTGATTCAATCATTCAGCAAGAGCACAGGAACAAATATCTACTCGTACAGATAAATATTTAGAAAGGGATTTTGTAATGTCTGTGATTTACCTGCACTGGAGGGGACTGGTCTTAATATCATGAAAGTGTTCTGATCTTACATTCCTACTTTTCTTCTCAAACTCGTCATCCCACAAGTCCTTACTGCTGTGAGTCTAATTATCTCAAACCACAGTTGAAAAAATAACAGCTTCTTTCAGATTCCTGAAAAACCTGTACTGCACACGTAAATAAGCAAAAACTGATTTACACAGAAGCCTTTTGATATCTGAAAACTAGGAGTCAATCTGGATTTTGTGCCTGAAAGAAGCTGCTATCCAAGTTGGTAGCCTCATATGCTGGAAAAGTAAAGATGTTTGTTGGCTATGCATCATCACTAATTTGTTGCTCTAATAATGAGGGAGATTCATTCCTTTAGATTTCTTTATCTTAGTAAGTCTCTCCAGGTTCACTTTGCAGACAGTGAAAATGAATAGACACCTTCAGGGTTTGCTTCATTCAACTTCTTTTACATGACTATAGTTGAAAGTATAGGATGAATTGCACCCCAATTCATTCAAAGTCCATTTCCTTTTCTTTACAAAAAAAACCACACAGAAGTTGCATCCCTCCTGATCTGCATCTATTCTCATAAATTAAACACTGCAAGGCATGTTCTGTGGTGCTGCTACTCAGTGATCTAGACCAGGAAATTGTCAGAATTGTCCCTGTCCTGACTTTTGATCTCAGTCAGCTAGCACTCTCCCCAAAAATTCCTGGGATTTAATATGGGCAGAAACTGTTCCCAATGGGCAGTTTGGTTGCTAGTGGAATTTACTGCTATGTACACAGACTGCTCTATGCCAGTTGGCCTCCACAGCTGAGAACATTCCTGGGTACATTTTGTTTAGTAGGATGGTGGGGCTGTATTAGACAGACACCAATGTGTACTGTCACCTCTTTTGGAAAGCAGAGCAGTGTCAAGCAGCATAGTATTGGGAATTATTTTGTGTTTATTTAAACTACTGATATTTCAGTAACATCAAACAATCTCAATAAAGCCAACCAACATATGAAGACAAAACAGGATCCACTGCTCAAAGGTACAAGAATATTATAGTTCAGTGAAATGTGGCTGTACTGAAGTTGACACTCTCCTAAAAATTCTGGGTTTTAAAAAATAATGGGTTTTTAAAAAAAGCCCATTTCACTTTAAAAATAGTTCATTTTGCTAATCTAGATTTCCTCTGGCTATTTATTCTCCTGGCCATATACTCACAGCTACAAACTGTAGCAGGTTTTTTCCTTATCTATGTTTGCCAAGTTGTACATTTGCAACAGACAGCTTTAATATCCTCCTAAAGAGAGAATGGTTTCGGTATTTGAGAACTACTGTCTTCATTTGTCATCAGAATTAAAAGCAGAGAAAAATTTTAGTGATGTCACAAGCTCACTTGTTCTATTTCAGACAATCGATGTCATTTTGTCTGCCCACCACCGCTCAAAGACAAAGAGTGCAGAAAAAAGCGTAATCATGAGAAACGTTTTACCCCCATTTTGAAGAAAACAGTTACAATTCCTGATGAAAAAGTCATAACTAATGGCAGGCCTGAATGGAATTAATTTCTTTATGCTATTTTATGGGGTGCGTGTATGTGCGTGCACAGCAGGGAAACTATGTGCACAGTACTGGCCAGAAATAGGACTTAAACTGGAAAAGCTGATTTGAAGTCACAAAAATTAATACCAGTTTTAATAGGCATTGTGTTTTCACCAGCCTTCCCTCTTCAAAGACAGTCAACAGAGAAGAGGAAAGGCAGAGGGAAGTTGTATATTCAAGATCACAGATGAGTAAAAATCTGTGCAAATAAATCCCATCTCTCCTGACTCTTGGTCCAGTAGTGATTTTAGTTCTTCAGATTTCTTAAGAAACCAAAGATACCAGCTGTCTACCAGCACAGTATTAGGATACAGAGATGTATAGGGTACATAATAATGCAGATCATACAGGGTACATAATACTGCAGATTGTGTAGATATACCTAATTAAGTTTTAATGATTTACTTTTGGTATCACTTTGTCTATAATGATATAGAGCTTTGTAAAGTTGCAACATTACTTGAAAAGTGGGGTGAAAAGTGAGGCACTTCATCTTTACTCAGTTTTGCATTGCTGTTACCACTTTGTGGTAACACCTGAACTAGATCAGCTACACATGCAAAAGCTGTGATATCTGCACTACAGACAGACCTAGAAAAAGTGGACTCTAGTGAGAAGCTTTTTATATTAAAAATATACAAACTTTTTGATAATTCCTAATGTTGTGGGTTGACCCTAAATTGACAGACAGTTGTCTGGTCAAATCACGCCTCTCTCAATGTTACCTGTAAAACCCCGTGGAAGGTGGGAGTTTGGGGTTTTTTTCCGGTCCAAGGGTGGTGGCCAGCAGAACAGGGACCCAGAGCCCTGGGCCTGCGGGGCCCCACTGGGCCGGGCAAGGCAGCCCTGCTCCTTTCCCCCCACCACTCCTTTCCAGGCTGCAGCATGGACCCTGGGGCGCTGGGAGGGGCGGCTCTCAGGCTCTCTCTGGCACGGTCTCTCTCTGGAACCGGTTCTATTCCACACGGGACCAGCAGGAGACTGGCGGAGGAGCCTGCAGCTTGCAGCTGCCCAGCACACTCCACGCTGAACTGAAGAAGACAGTCCTGTAACCAGCAGCAGAACAGGACGGTAACATTTTTCACCATGGTGATTCCAGAGCCAGAGAGAAAGAGAAAACCTCGTCACGTGAGACGAAGCCAAGATGGCCATGGGAGGAGAAAGGGCAGTGCCGCGTCCGTGCGCGCAGCTTAAAAGACTCCTTGCCTGGCCGTGGTATGAATATTGTAATAGCACAGACTGTCTCTTTAATCCATTTGAAGTGCATGGGGGGATGAACAATTTGATGTGTGGCTTGTAAAGGTTGTGAAGAAATGCCCATGCCACGCTATATCATAAAAGCAATAGAGGCTTTTAAAACCTGGTGGCGAAGAAAAGCCTTGGTATTCAAGCCTCAATTACTCATCATTGAAAGATTAATAACCCCATGTGCTGGCCCATGTTCTACATTTGAACTGAGAAAGGGTTTAAGGAAATAAGAGATTTTACATTACTGCAGATTGTTTTTTTGTAGGTAGTGGCAGTTTGGAGAACCAAGTGAAGCAAGAAAAAAACCCTTTTCCCTTTTCAAGAACTGCAACATAGATTGAGAGAGAGGAAAAGGAGAGGGAGGGAGAAGAAGAGTTTTAAATGTTTTGTTCTGATTGCTTTTTTTCCCCTTTCTTTTTCTCTTAGGTCTGTTAATAAACTTCATTATATTCTTCAAGTTTTGTGCCTGCTTTGCTGTCTCTTAGTTGTCATCTCACAGAAAAGAAATCAGGCAATAATGCATAATTTGACCTTAAAACCACTACACCTCAGCACATCAGTTTATTAATATACTTATTAATTTCTCCCCTTCTATCCCCTTAACAGACTGGAGAATCACTATTGATAACAGCATCATGGATGGTGGAATAAGTCATGCACTATGCCACCTCTGTTAGGCTTTCTGCAGACCTATTTATAGCATATTTTCTTCTGCTGTTGTTCTTCTGGCTCTCAGAAAAGTAATTTACCATCCAAATAAAGGCATAATTACTGGACCTAGGCCAGCTGTGGTTTCTCTTGAGAACTTTACAACAGCCAGGATGGAAGAGGGTCTCTGGTTAGATTCCCCCAGTCCTGCTGCAGTCAGGAAAGCCTAAGGGCATATATCACCTCATGTGTGGCTTGTTCTGTTTGCTTTTACACTTGGCAGGGTCCTAAGACTCAGGAATGCACATCCTTGAATAAAAACTGTCTATACACTGTGAGCAATCGTTACATCTGATTAGGATGCATAAAAAGAAACACACATGTGGTTGACTCTTTTCCTGTGATGTCTGTGGCTTTTTTCTCACAGGAAGGAAATCCTTTTTAAAACTTATTTTTTTAAGAGTTCAAACAGATTTCAAACTATGTGAGCCAAAACTTGCTCTCATCTACATCCTTGCGCTCCTATTGACTATG
The DNA here is from genome assembly GCA_013399225.1 of Rhipidura dahli. Classification (NCBI taxonomy): domain Eukaryota; kingdom Metazoa; phylum Chordata; class Aves; order Passeriformes; family Rhipiduridae; genus Rhipidura; species Rhipidura dahli. The sequence goes on along the minus strand of VXAC01007637.1, from coordinate 698,441 downwards.
CTACAAAAGTGAAGGCTTCTCTACAGACAGAACCATTTTTGCTTTGTTTCTCTGAAACATTTCTTAACCTACATCAAGCTTACAACAAAACATCCAGACTGTTTTCATAAACAATGTCCCTCCCTTCCCTCCTCCCCAAGCCCTCGTTAAGTATGAGTCCCACCTGGATGAGATGTCTGGGTGCCCAACTGGGATGTCCAGAGATATAAGGCTCAGGGGACTATCATGATCTTCGCTGTTGAATGGATTTGTATTGACTGTTTTTTGAGCTATCTCTTAAGCTGTTAAGTATATCTGTGTCATGTAGGAAAATACAGAAAACATGCCTGAGAAGCACCTCAGCATTATACACCATTTGCAAGTGCTGAAAAGTGCCATCCATGCAATGGGTAAGGGCATGTGACCTCTGCATAACACTTCAGCAAGTACAGCACCACAGCATTCGAATCATAGAATGAGTCATTCAAATTGGAAAAGACCTTTAAGATCACTGAATAAAAGTGTTAACCTAGAACTGCCAAGACCACCAATAAACTATGTCCCTAACGTATAACTGCAACCGTATAAATGTTAATTCATGAGTTGGTTTCTCGCCTTGCATCACTGAAACTCCTTTGCAGCCATAGACATGAGGTAAACACATCCAATGACTTGAAAACGCCTGCTGTCTCCTCTATGGGACTTCAGGAGTTTAGATGGCATGCTTGCACAGGAGCTCAGAAGCACATTTCAAAAATTCACCTTAGTCACTTAGGTAACTAGAAAGGCCATAGGATTTCTAAAATTCACTTTCCACAGATACTCAGACCTGGACCTATTCCATGCAAATTTAAGCACTTTATTGAGACATTTTGAAAAGATCTCCAAAGTCTTATCAAGATCTTTTCTCTTCTGGAAGTGCCAATTTCTCTCTGTTAACTACAGAGCAAGTGCATAGGCATTTCACTTCTGGGTCAGGTGTTTCAATGAAATACTTACATTTAGAGCTAAGAACAAAGTTGGATCTTGTCTCTTTCCCATTTAAACTGCCTCCAAAATCCAGTTTTCATGCTGAAAGGCTATTAGAAAAATATGGTATAACAAGTGATAAATTGCATTATTTTCTGCAGAACTGGAACCCCATCCATCAAATATTCCCTAACCTGTATTTATGCAGTTGATTATTTCCCTGTAAGTAAGTCATCTTGCACTTGTCTCTCCTAGGCAGCATCCTGCCATCCAGTTTTTCCCAGGTTAACCTGCTTGAGAATGTTTGCAATTCTCTGTTCAACATTTCCATAGTATTTTTTAATAACACAAACATCTGTCTTGGATTAGAGCTAGAAATAAAATAGATGAGAGGCTGTTTTTGTACTAGTTTTCTGTCCATTTAATTCAGAAATTGCAGCAAGTTTACTCTGTTGATTGCGTCAAGACTTGGCATACATGAATAGTAGGAAATTGCCAATTAATATTTATGTTCAGTAGCCATAACTGCCATGTCTGGCACTTACATAAGGTGATGCTGTAATGGCTAGAAGTAGCTGGCTGATGTCAAGAAATGAATCCAGATATTAGGAGACAAACCTTCATCTAGCCTTTGGTTTCATGCGATTATTACAATAATATGTTTGTGATGAGTGTCTAAAGTTTTGTCTCAACACAGGCAAAAGAAAAAAAAGGATTTTTCTAATTTACTGCACAATCATTTCACACTTACATAATCTGGAACAGAAATTATCAGAATTTAAGAACAACTCACAAAATTACACTGCTTGCATTAGCGATGCACTCTGTTATCATAGTGCATCATACACAGCATATACTGGTCTAATATTAGTGAAAAATGTTTCCAGTACAAGAATAAAGTCAACCAGAAGTGTTAACACATTATTTAACTGAGAAATTCAGATCTAGATTTTTGCAGGATTGCTCATTCTGTCAAACATGTTTCATTAAGCACTTAAAGGAAATGTCCATTTTTTCACTAACAACATGTGAAATCCCTGGGCATTTGTGATTTTTTCATGTGAAAACCAATTCCTTTAAAAAAATATCTGTATTCCTTCACTTCACTCTTAAGGAGACTCTATTTCTCTTCCTAATTTTCCAACTTTCAAGATTTTCTTTGCTTTAAAAGGAAGTAAAATTTCCTAAGTAAAAACTGTCCTTAATTGATCCTCATTTTGGGGTTCATAACAAGAAGAAAAAATCTGTGTGACTTTTGCATATTGCTGGAAATATTTTGCACCTAACTTACCTTGTCTCACAGTAATGTTCCTACTTGATTTTCAGGGAAGAAGGAGAATAATGAATGACACACAGCAGCCTGATTCTCCTGTGCAACGTAATCCACCCAAGAGCTTAGTTTGGGCGCACGATAAAAGGCACCATACGCTGTGACTACTCAGTAAGTATTTGTGACAGAGCAAATTGATAATGCATTTCCTACCCTTACTGCAATTTTACTGGCCTTGATGACTGTGTAGTCCTCATTATTAACATATCATACCCTACACACTGTTGAGTCTCAGAAAGATGCTAAGCAGCTGGAAGCTTGTGCTGAGTGCCAAAGGGAAACAGTCTCCCACGCACAGAACTTAATGCAACAGCAATCCCAATTTATTGGCAAGAAAGGGTGTGTGTGGGTGTGGGTGAGGGTGGGGGTGTGGGTGTGGGTGTGGGTGTGTGATGGAGGTTTAAGAAACTGTAAATCTTTCTCATCTTGTGTCCAAAATGTCACTCAGGATGAAGGCAAGGAGGTAGTTCCAGTGCCAGCCCCTGACTTCTGGGGACTTGATTTGGCAAAAGGACCACACTCTTTGCATGTCCTTTCTCTCCTTCTTCATGCTGTGCATCATTTCAGCTGACAGATTTACACAGGAAAGCTGGCTCAGCAAGGCCTGCCGTAGTTGGTGGCAAACAAGAATATGAGGGAATTAACTTCTGGCCTGCTGACAGTGGCTAAATCTGCCAAAGCAGAGCTGGGTAATTTGGTTTCTTTCTTTTGTTGATTTTGTGCCAGCCCACAAGAGAGGATTAAGCAGCTAAATTCTGCATGGAGAACTCTACCCCTTTTGCTCAAATCCTATTGTCTTAATAGAATGACAGTAGCTAGTTGTGCCAATCTCTAACATCTTGCTGGCATATCCCCAGAACATATCAGCTTTTGGTCCCTGAAAAGAAGGATTTGTTAAAGAACTAATGTTAAAAAGAAATGAAAAAGGACAGAAGAGGATGAGAAGCCATGGAGTAAAAGTTTTGCCTTGTATTAATTAAATGAACAAAGTTCTCTAATCCTGATGGAGACTCTACAATGAAATGTGGGTAAGTCTCTAGCACTCCTGTTGTTGTAGCACATTAAGAGCACTCGTTCCCTGTTATCCACAGTATTTGTTTAATGCAGGAGCTATTCCCTATTGAGTTCTGAGTAGCTTTGCATTCATTTCACTCATTAACTTTGGGTAGAGAAGCCCCCAAAATAAAGTATTAATTTTTCTGTTTGCAAAGTGTATTTACATTACAAATAAATTAAGAATGAATTTTTTTCCCCAAAGCATCAAACCGTCTCTGAAAGTGAGACAAGCTTAAGTGCAAAGGAGAGTAGGCAGCAAGGACAGTGAGGTTTTTGATTTTCTGTCCCAAAGCCAATATTCTCTAAGACTTAGGTTTAACATTCTTCCAGACTGAAACCATCTGAACTGTTAAGATCATCTCATCTGACTTCCTGTGTAGCACAGGCCTGAGGACTTCATCAAGAGATTCCTGCCAAAGGCCTTTCAGGGAGTTGAGAAAACCTTCCAAAAAGACAGGCCTAGACACAATATGGTCTTCAATAGGCAGAAGAGTCTTGCAATCAGGACTAGATTATTCTTCTGAAAAGTAGGGAGAACTGGACTTGCACCTATTGCAGTCCAGCAATTTGTACACTTGAGCATGAAGAAGATTGAAAACAAGTTTTAGTAATGTAATCTTCCTATGCTTTTGCAGCTTACTTTTTAAAGAACCACACAGCTTCTGATTGAAAGCTCCAGTGTGAGAAAGAAGGAACCTAATGATACTTTCCTTTTGACTAAGTAACACCTATGTAAAACAAAAAAACCAAAAAAAACAACAACAACAAAAAAAACCCCAAAAAACAACAACAACAAAAAAAAAAACAAAAACAAAAACAAAACCAAGAGAACCCTGCAGTATTTCTTGCCTTATAGTTCTCAGTGTGCCTTCTATAAGCCATAAGCAGTTTCACAAAACTTAGTCTCGCATTTCCTTGTCTGCACTCATACAATAAGAAAATAATGGGGTAACTTCCAGACTAGCTCTTCTACTGAATGCTATATTTAAGATGAGACTATTCTAAGCCAGAGCATTATCTTTAGAATAGAAAATTGCCTAACATCTAGGCAAGAAAATTTCCTTTGATTAAAGCACACAAATGAAAATCACAGTTCCTAAAGCTGATATTTTCCTCTATTTAATTTCCTCTTCTTATTTAATATTAGTGGCTTATCAATTCTAACGAAAAGATTTTGATGAAGTCAAAGAAAGCAGATCCAAATCTAGATTTGATTGGTTTAAAACTGACTTCATCTTCTCTGTTTTATGTGTCTTATTTATCTATAATACTTACTTTATTCTAGAATGTTATGTATACATATTTTCACACAACTATTTATAAAATTCTGATTCCTAATATTAATTTCACAGAATTTCATAGAATTTCACAGAATTCCACAGAATTAAGCTTAGAAGGGACTACTAGTGGGATCATGTGGTCCAACCTCCCTGAACAAGCAGGGTCATCCCAAGCACGTAGCACAAGATTGAGTCCACATAGTTGTTGATTATCTCCAGTGAAGGAGACTCCACAGCCTCTCTGGGCAATCAGTTCCAGTTTGTGGTCACCTGCACAGTAAAGAAGCTCTTCCTCATGTTCAGGTGGAACTTCCTGTGCAGCAGTTTCTGCCTGTTGGCTTTTGTCCTCTTGCAGGGCACAACCAAGCAGAACGTGGTCCATCCTCTTGAAAACCACCCTTCAGATAATTAAACACATTGGTGATGTTGCCTCTTAGTCTTCTCTTCTGCCAGGCTAAACAGGGCCAGTTCTCTCAGCCTTTCCTTACAAATGAGGTGGTCCAGTCCCCCAAACTTCTTTGTTGCCCTCCAGTGGACTCCAGGAGTTCCATGTGCCTCATGTGCTGAGGAGCCTAGAACTGGACACAGCATTCTGGATGCTGCCACATCACCAGGCACAATCATCTCCCTTGACCTGCTGGCAATGCTCTTCCTGGGTTTAAGAAGTTCTAATCTTAAGAATGCTCTTCCAAATGTTTAGAAAGTGTTCACGCAGGATTTCAAGATATGTTTTTGCCTTTGCTTTTCTCATGAAACAGTTCAAATCATGTTTTTCTGAGGAGAAAGAAAGCAGTTGCAGATGTTTGGAGCTAGGCAAGTAAGTGAGGGAAAGTAATGCAACACTGACAAAATTCCAGTCCATTTAAAGACAAAATTCTTGTTTTCTTCACTTTGGTCCCTTTTTCTCAGCAGTCTTGACAAAGATTTCATTTCTTTTGGAATTATATTATTTTTCAATATTAACCAATACCAGAGTCTCAGGAAATAGTGCTCCACAAGGGAAAAAGACCATGGCAAACCAGATTATTGATATTATAATCAAACCGTGGTTGTGAAAACCTGAATATTTTTACTAATTTTTCCCTAAACTTTCAACCTAGCAAACCTATCAACCCTCATTAATATCTCAGGAGAAGCATATACAGGATACTTCAGTCATGATGTGACTTTGTTACATTTTTAAGTTGTAAATCTGGGTTTGATCTCTTATTGAAAACAATAAGTCACAGGTTGAATAAAGTTCTGCTGAGCCAACACTTCGGTATGAAAGATGCCTTTCTGAGCAGTTTTCAAAAACAATTCAACTGTTAAGTACAGAGATTAAAAACATTTTTAAAAGGCCTTTCAGATATATTGACTTGAAAGTAACTCTAGTTTTAATTTCACCACTGTCAAATTTTGAAAGCAATATAATATTTTTTCTTGAAAATAAGGTCATTACTCTTAGTATATCTTCATCAGGGAAAGGTTTTCTCTATTCATGGACTGTTATTACATTACCGGTGTGAATTAGATCAGACAATAGTATAAAATAGTATAAAAATTAAAAAATATGTAACAACATATGTAAGATATTTCAGTATTTTCAAATTTATTGTACACAATCTTATAATTTTCTGCTGATTCATAAAGTTCAGTGACTATGAATTAACCGTATTTCATCTGAAGCTTATTTACACAGAAATATTTACTATAAGCATAAGAGGTAAAAGTCTTACATAGAAGACAGTCTGTCTTTTTCCACAGGGGAAAACTGCATTCTGGCACATCTAGTTGCAATTTTGGCAATTGCACCAATTCCATTCAATATAACATGTTAAACCTTTTGGAAATTGTCATCAGATTTTGGAAACTTGTGTTGATTCAACACAGCCTGGTTTTTGTTGGGGGCAGGAGAAAAGCTGCTTGAAACTTCTATGCCCAACACAGAGCCAATCACTGAAGGCTCTGGCGATGAGCAGGTTACCAGCCCAATTAGACAAGTTGGTAACACCTCTGTGATGACATATTTAAGAAAGGAAAAAAAAACATGGGAACCTCTCTTTTCTTCTCCAGAGGTGTGGTGAGGTGTCTGCCAAGGCCCATCCCAGCAGGGGCTGCCGTGGGCCACGCGACTGGGGCCATCCTGAGGCTGGGGCCGCGTGGCTGGGGCCGCCTGTGCGGTGCGGGCAGAGACCATGTGGCCAGTGACAAAAACATGGCAAACAATTCCCAGATATGGAGCCCAGATATGGAGCCCAGATGAAATTAACCTTTTCAGTGCAGCAAAGCTCTGTAAGAACTTTTCAATTGATGGAACTTGAGAACAAACCAACCTACAGACACCAACTTTCTTCCAAGTCAGAGAAAAAGGAGAAGTGAGGACACATGAGGAGAACCAACACGGCAGCATTGAGATCAGTGAAAAAAAGGAGAGGGAGGAGGTACTCCAAGTGCCAGAGCTGAGATTCTTCTGAAAGCCTTGCTGAGGACTATAGTACACCAAACTGTTTCCCTGTAATTCATAAGTGCATGGGAGGATGCGGAGATCCACCCACAGCCCATGAGGAACGGTACTCCTGCTGGAGCATGTGGATGCTGAAAAGCTGTAATCTAGTAAGAAACTTGAACAGAGACAGAGAACCTTTGCTTCCAGAGATAAAGAGAACCCTTGCTTCCAAACTAGAACAGCTCATCCTTAAAAGACTAAACCCCATGAAGTAATATGACCCATTCTGGGCAGTTGTGGGAAGAGTGCTTGGCCCATCAGAGGGACTTGCATTGCAGCGGGTACGGGTGGGATTGTTATATGTGAAAGTTGAAGCCACATTGGAAAAGTTTGCAGAGAACTATCTCCTGGGGGAAGGAGCCCGTGGCACAGCAGAAGAAACTCTTTTCCTTAAACATACCGAAGGAAGGTTTTTAAGAAGTGACTAAAACCACCCCAAGTATTGTCTCCTTACATGGTTGATGGTAAGAGGGAGGGACTGGGAAGGAAAGGTGTTCTAAAGGTTTATTTTAGTTCTCATTAACCTTTTAATTTTAATTCTGTTAATAAATTTTCTTTATACTGTTTAAGTTTTAAAACTTTTTTCCTTAAAGTGCTTTTTCCCCCTAATACTTATCTCAACTCAGGAAGTTTTCGATTCCCCCTCCTCTGCTCAGCTGTAGCAGAGGAAAATAGGTGGATAGTTTTCCATGGGAGCCTGGCACTTAGGTAGTGTCAAAACCTAACAAAACTGTATTCATCTGGTCCTGCATTTGAACATATATGAGTGAAGGCATTAATCATATAAACAGCACAGCCTATGGGAAGCACATTATCATTATAGCTGAGAATCCAACAGGAATGGAAGGACTGTAAAGGAACTATAAATTCGCAGGAGACTCAAGGACATCATCTACAAGTCTTGTTTCACTCTTTTTCTTGTATTTTCTAATCAGGTTGGTTTGTTTGATTTCATAGAATCCAACCTGGTTAAAACAGAGTAAAAGAATCAAGGGAACTTCAGCCAACAATGGACTGACTCCATGAGGATGTGTGGCATGAACATGAGCAGAATTTTTGAAGTAGCATGGAAAGGAGCTGTAGAAGACAGAAGGAGGCTCACTATCCTTTGTCTTTCAATCCAATGCAAAACAAGGGAGATCTGAGAGGTCCTGGGTATAGCAAACCCCACAAGTTGAAGGTACTGAGAGTTACTGCCTCACTGAGTTGAACACACATTATAAGATTTAGGAGCAGCTGGTGATTCATTATGTTGTTCTTTATGTCTTAGTCCACAATTTATTTATCATTTTGAGCCTTACTTTCTTGAGAAAACTGAAAAACCCAAACAAGCAAAGTAAGTCAAAGCAACAATACCCACAATTTTAGAAGTTATTCGACTCTGAAAATACAAGATCAAAAATCTCAAGTCTTTTGTTGGTCTTAGCTCAATCTGCATTGGAGAAATTACATTGTCTTGCATATGAACCTTGTCTTGCAAAAAAAAAAAAAAAAAGATAAATTCTGGGAACACTGCTGTGGTGTATCACCTTATCAGGATTATGGGTGGAAATGCTATTGCTTTGAAGAATTAAATGGACCATTAAACAAACCGTTATGGAGACCTGGATGGATTGACACTCTGCAGTGGTATTTGAATTAGCCACTTTGCTGTCTCTGGCAAATGTTTCCAATTTTTTTTCTGACCTAGCCTTAGGCTGATAAGAAAAGATAACATGAACTTAAGAGCCATGGCAAATTAGTTTATCATCACTACTAACACTACCCTCAAACACTCCAGGAAGCCTTCCAGCAAGGATTAACAGTATAATAAAGTTGCATCTAACATTTCTTGTGTTCATTTATCTAGAATGTTTGCTGGCAATGTTGAGTGTATTTTGTTAAAGGTATCTGCACAATTACCTTGAAGGAATAAAACTTAAGCCTATTAAATCACTAAACATCCAAGTTCCATGGTGAACTTAAGAGGCTTGTTTCTGTTTGGAGGGATAGGGGCATGGATTACCAGATGCATAGATTATAAACTCATTATTGCTCTTTCGTGCAAATTCCGGTTTGAATCATGCCTAACTTCAAAACCTATCAGAAACTCCCTTTATCTGAAAAATGTGAACTAGAACCCTGTGAGAATAGTATCCAGAGGGCTTCCTGTCACAGCTGAACTGATAATATTGTAATGAAAGGCAGTTTCATCATTCCATGTCTTCAAGGAACAGTAATATTATACAACAAATTACATCAACTAGATTTGGATCAGGGTTGTGCTGTTGTTTTCATCTTTTTATTAATTCATATTTTCTGGATCCTCATTCAGCAGTATAGGTACAGTTCTCTGAACACATACATTCACTCAGCAGATGCATTTTACAGAAGGGGGTAGTGCTATCAAATGACGATTCCAAGGCATTTCAAGGAAATGCCAGAGACATGAGACTCTTGTTTAAGCTTCGTGCTTCTTTTCTTTTATATACTGCAGCTGACCTCATGGTTTATAGCATTATAAGGACAATTTTCTTTTGCACAAAACATTTTCTTGTTCATGTTAAAAAACTTGCTAAAAGACTATTACTTTATCAAGTATAGACACTCTGAGCTTGCTCTTAGAAGAGCAGAAATTCCTTATAACTGCTGATTTCAGTTCTCAGAATTAAGTCCTGTTTCAGGAGAAGTAATCTGTAATTTACACTTTGCCAACTCAAATCACAACCTCTCTTTTTCCATTCATCCTCTACCATTAACTGTCGTCAAAAGTCCAAAGAAAATGTTTTGGCCATCCCTTAGAGGAAACAAAAACAGCTTAAGGAGTATTAATAACCAAGTCGACATAATTTAAAGCAGTATTAGGAGAGGAATGGTAGAGCCAATAATAACATCATAGAAAGCTGGTATCACTGTACTATTTATGATCAGAGAGGGTAACATGTTCTGTTTCTTAATCAGTCATTCATATGGAAATTCAGTGAAAAGATGCTGTAGAAAATGTCATATCCTCAAGATCCTCTCCAGTGCTCATGTGTTGTGTGTGGAGGGGATGGTTCTCCACTAATGCTGTTTTCCTCAGGAAAGTGTGATAGCCCCCAGCCAGCCTCTTTCTATTCCTTGCCTCTCCTTCTCCCCCTGCTTTGGCCATCATAAACTGACACTTCTCTCTAGGTTAGCAGGCCAGTGGACAAAGGTGCTCATGTCCCCTTTGTGGGATGGAGCCACTCTTTCTAGCAACCCTCACTTCTTAAAGAGGGTACATTTTAAGTTGTTGGGGCTCAGATCAGATAGACAAACCATGTATTCTGTAGTCTGGTAATTCAATTTGGATAGCTCTAAAATTAGTATATTGTTTAACTGTTTGGTTGTCTTTGGGGTGCTTGCCTTAACCATTGTGTGAGTATTTTTATTCTTATGTAAAAAAAGGCAATTTTGAATACATGTTATTACTATTTTCAGCTGGCAAACTTTCCATCTTACTTTCCTGGATATTAGATGTTATAAAACAAATTTTTTCTGCAGTTATTCCTGCTGCCTTCAACATATGCAAATGTTAAGACAGATTAGGTTTAGAATTTTCAGCATAGAATGGGACAATGCCCTTCAAACACACTTTTCCCAGCAGTTCTGAACAGTACACACCAGATTCTCAAAGGTGATAGATACAAATACCTAAATTCTGGAGTTTTTGCCTCTAGATACCTTTCTACTTATGAACAGTACAGTCTCCATGGAGTATTGTCTTTGAGTACTCCATACACTCATATCTATAAAAATATCTTCAATTTATGAGTCAGGTCATATAGATAAATTGAAGCCTCCTTCCTAAGAAATATTCAAAGGACATTTGACAGGATTGGATTTCCATTTTCACTTGGAGATGCTGGCATCTGAAAGTCTGGTCCATTTAGAATAATCTTTGGGAACTTCCTTTCCTTTCATGCAGGTAAATCAGGGATAATTTAAAAGCAAAGTACATTTATAAAATGCAAGTCAGATGCTTTCATCTTCATGACCTCATAATTAACTTTCCATTGTGAGATCTTCTTGGGTTATGGCTACTGATTAAAAGGTGAAAGGTTGAGGAGAAAGTGAATGGCAGGGTATTACATGGTCCCTTTCCTTTTAAAGGCACTTCCTTTACAGCAGTTATGATAAATACCAACCCTTATTCATGTTACAGATCTGAATTGGTGCCATATGATGATGAATTCCTATACAAAGACAAGGCAGGACCTGATTAAGAGTTTAAAAAAGTATGAACACAGATGGAGAGAGAGAACTTGAAATTGGAAGATGGCAGGGACAGCTGACAACATTATGTTTCCAATAAAGAGGGGTAAAAAAATGTTTGGGGAAAAAAAAGGAGAGAGAAAAAACTGTTCTTTTAGCCCCCTGACGCCCACATTTCAATCTGGAAAATAAAGAAAGCTTGTTTTTACCCAGTTCTGTGTAATGTAACAGAGATGGATGAATCACATGCAGGAAGCTGTTTTGACTTCCAGCACATCAAAATAGATTTTATTCTTTCACTATCCAGAAGGGATATAAACTGCAAGGTCTATATATGAGCATGTACCTCCTCAAAATCCTGTCTTCTGTGTAAACTCCTATGAACCTCTAAGAGAGCTTTCTGAGGGTTAAAATCTGAGGGTTGGAATCTAAGGGTTTGAATTCAGTGTTTTCTGACACCCATGTGAAGCTGCTAACAGACTCTGATTTGCTCAGACACAGCCTTTAGCAAGGATTACCGTAGAAGTCCTCCTAGCCAAAAAATAATCCAGATTTTACCAAACCTCTGAGATTAATCCTTGCAATGCAATGTCTTTTCTGGGTTTTCCTGTTTGTTTGGTTGGTTGGTCATTGTTTTTATAGTTTCTTTTTCCCCTCCCCAAGGATACCGTTATAATCATGATAGAAGCAGAAAATAAAAAATTTCTGTCTTGCCCTCAATATTTTCTCCTAAATGGGCAGTAAGGACATGGGGCAAATGGTTTTCCCAAGACTAAAACAAAAGAACTAACTTTAAAAAAGGAGTTAAACAAAGGAGTAAATTAACAACTGGGCATCTTCTACCTTTGTGCACATAGGTCCAGAGTTGGGATAATCTCTACAGAATAACTCAGGAATTTCTTAAGTTATGTACAACCACGTGGTTTCAGTCAAAGGAGTGGTCTACTGAATTGTTTCAGACATGCTGAGTAATTTTGTTTGAAAATAAGTGATGAAGTATTTGGGCATCTTATCTGCTTGGTGACTGAAGAACAATGGAGCAGAAGCCATTTTTCAGTTACGCTGGTTAACCTAATTTGTCTTTCAGTCACTATCTGCTATTTATTTTACATGGTTAAGAAAAATCCTCAGATATATAAATGTAAAAAATTTTTCCCTAAAATTTATATTAATCTTGACTTTACTGAAATACATTGTATATAAAATTTACCAAGGCTTCTACATAAATTATTGAATTGCCTGCAATGCCTGGTGCATCAAAATTCATCAGAGACAGCATTTTGGAAGAATTATTTAATTTCAAAGGTTTCCTAGTTGTGTTTGTTTGGTTTTGTTTTTTTCCAGTGGTCCTTTGTCATTTCCTTCCCTCAATATTTTATGTTGTGGTACTATAATCAATAGACATGAATAAAAGAACAACCATAAAGATGATTAAAGTTATTGATTCAGAGACTAAATATGCAGCTGATGACAATATTAAAAAGGCTGCAACACTAGTAGTAAACAGTAGGATTTGCTAGTAGGGAAACATGACAGGTGGCACATCTGTAGTATATGGACAAAAAGCCCCCACAATTTAACAGCAGTTCAGATAACATGGGTGTTATTACAGGTGGGCTTTTTAGTATTACCCCAGGACTGTTATAGCCTTCATTTATGTGTTGTTCTTTTTATAAAGTTTACACCTCAAAAGAGGTGCAACAGAGAATACTTGTGAATGGATTTGAGAATCCATTGTTAAAATGAAATTATTCTATATAAATTTTGTCTTGGAGTTCTAGGCCCTGACTTTGAGGAAGTCTGGCAGCTTTACTGTAATTTATCTACTCTTAATTCCAACACATTTTAATTTATCTAGAAAAAGTCCAATGAATTCACCACCAGTAGCCGGTGAATTAGGTTAGAGAATTAAGTACCTTCTGTCAAGAGGACTTGTTTCAACCTTCTTTGAAATGCTGTTACTCTAAATCGACCCAGTGAATAAAATTAATCTGATTATGGTTTAGCATAGAGTGATTGTTCTGCACCTATAGCTTGTTTTTGCTGTAGGACTGGTTCTTAAAATCTGTTTTTCTTTCTTAGCTCTGTACACAGCTCATGGCTTCTGTCAGGCTGAGGGGCCAGCACTGAGTTTCCATTGCCAGGGACAGCATCCTCTCCTCATCTCTTTGATTGACACAGAAGGCACCATGTGAAACAGTGCTTGGAGCTTAGGGGGAAACAGGGAATCTGAGTTATGTTGCTTCTGTTTGTAGTTTTTTGTGGGCTTAACAAGAGAAAAGTTTAAAATAATGTCTCTTTTTATTTCATCAACAATTTCACAATAAGAGGCAACTAAATTTAAGCAAAAAACCTAAGCCTAAGTTTTATACAAGAAAGCTAAGGGAGAGCATAACTCTAAATTATGTTATAGATTTGATAGTGTTGGTTGGTAAAGTTAGGTTATTTATTGTCTGACAGAGAGAAATGAATAGGAATCACAGCTAGAAAAAAAAAAGTATATTTGCATATATGTGTAGTGTGTGTGAGAGAGATCTGTTAGATTTCACAGGAACTGATTGTTATATTATTTGTAAAGGTTTATTTTCGATTTCCATAGGCCATCTGAATTAAAATTACGCACATATATACACACCATGCTGTCTGCTGCCTTAGATATGTTCTCATGCAATTGGGCACCTAAAATTCTCATTTAAAGCTTCACTTTTCTTACATTTAGAAGATGAAAAGGTTCACATAGCCTCTTAAAAAAAAATCCCCTCTAGAGTCCTTAGAGAGGAGATACAAATTTTGAAGGTTGCAATGTCTAAATAGACTGGTCCAGGAATGAACATTTTTTTAGCATCTACCTAATTAAGTTAAAAGTTAATAAATTCCCTTGGTTGCTCCTTTCTTCAGGAAGCATGCAAAAAATGCATTGAAGTAAGGAAGTTCAAGGTTTCAGTATCTGCTGCCCTTGGTCTTTCTCAGGAATTCTTTAGCTGATTACATGCTTCTCCTTTCAACAACATAAGCTTTGTATCCCATGTTTTGTAAAGGATCATTTCCCCAACCACCTCTCTAAGGCCACTCTTGGTCAGTCAGAAAAGTTAGCATCTGGATGTGAGTATTTCTACCACATACATTTAAAATGCCCAGGGGAATGAATTTTCCTTTGATTTTTTTTTAACAAAAGTAATCTTTATAAACATCCTTATGATCTTACAAATGTTTTTTCTTATGTACAAGAGTTGAAATTCTTTCAAATTTCAGTGTTTCCTTTGAAATTTTTGCTTTATTTTCTGAACCAATACACTTTTCCCTATTTGTTAGTAATGACAGTCAAAGAATAACAAACATTTCATGTAACTGAGCAATAGTTACCTATAAGATGGGTTCACTCTGGCATATTTAGAATATTATACTTCATAATAAGATACAAGATCTGGATTTATCCTTGTGTCAGCTCCACACTGGCGCAAATCCATTAATTTTGATTAAATTATGCCTTATGCCTAATTTATGTCAGTGTAATTGAGGAGGATTAGGGCTTAATTATAATTATACATAATTATCCATGATTATCATAAATGCCAACATTAAGTCAAAATAGTAAGGCTAAACTGTTGGGGATCCAAACTGAGATGATGAGTCGCAGTACTTAAGAGATGTCAAGCACCTGCAATACATAACTGAGGGTAGAATGAAACTCCTAAATGCTGTACTTTGGAATCCCAAAATTAAAAGTCCAAAACTGGTGAAAATTTTTTATTATGCAAAGAACACAAAACTATTTCTTCACTAATAATTTGGGCACTCAGAAGGTACAAAGGGTCAAATTAGGTTTATAAAGGCTTGGAGTGGGTGGAAACATTTATTAAATTTGAAGCTCCTAAATTGCAACTTCTGAACACTTTCTTACAAGTTTTCCCTATCCTTCCCTTTTTAGGTCATTTGAAAACTATCCCAAAGGTCTTTCCCATTTCCTCTGCCTGAGGATCTTCATCTTGACTTGATACCAAGCTTACAAATACATAGTTTTTCTTTTATATTTTATACTCTTAATAGTGTATATGAATAATAAACCCATTAAAATGCTTTTATTACTCTTGAGATTAAAAGACAGAACAGTTCATTTCTTTTCATCACTATTTTAAAATATTCCAAGAAGAATAATTAAAACCAAGCCTGGCCTAAAGATTTTTCAGAGATTCATCCAACAGCTCTTTTGCATTATAGTAAGAACTGAAAGGTAAAGGGAAGGTGAAATTATATAGGCTGAGAATGCAAGACAAGTCAATGGAATGACTGAAGTCCAATGGTTTGTTATAATTTTCATAAAAATTCTCAACTTTCTTCTTTTACCATTGGGATAGAATATAACACACAAAGTGCCCATGGAGATTTTCCTAGAAAATATATCTTTTAAAGTGTTAAGATGACATTTTTAGAACATTGAAAGTTTAATTTTTAATATGGAACGGCTACTAAGGTTTTCTCTTTCTTTGGTGTTTGGTGCCATCAATTCCTTTATCTTTAGCGCTGAATTTGCTTAATATGCCACATAATCACTGATGATCTGAATTCTCTTGTTTTCTCCTGCACCTCTACTTCCCTATATTTTAAGTGTTTTCATATGTTCTCCTCCCTAATATTCTGCATTGATATATGTATTTTAAGAAAGGCAAAATACATTTCTCCCAGTCTTCTGAGTCAGGTCACTTCCCTCCCTCCCTTCTATCACTATGATGTCTAATCACAGAACTAATATTATCTTAGGATATTAACCCCTAGACTGATTCTTTGTGGCAGAAGATACCAGGAGGGTCCCACTAATAACTAGGATGATCTGTGAATGTTTGAATAAAATACGTCTTTTATGCATCACCTTCTTTTTCTTAATACAGGAAATTACAGTGCAGAGTGGTTGCAGTTTGTGCCACCTGTGTAAATTAGCCATAGCTGGGGTACATCTGATGGATGTGGTCCTTCTGGGGACTTTAATTCCTTGTCAGCCTCTTCAAAGTCCTGGTAACTTATGTTGAATGCTTCTCCTGAGACAGCACTTCCTGAGGAGCCTGTATCCATCTGCCACATTATCCTAAGGCAGCTTTTGGGGCAGTCCTTTGTTTATGCTCTAGAACAGAGGTACTAATTCCTTGTATGTGTTTTTCTAGGGGACAAATGGTGCTGTCTGAGACCTAGAGATTTAACTGCTCTCACGAATTTAGGACAGGTAAACATGGAATGAACTGACTGGGCAAAAGCCACAAAAAAATATCTCATGATGGAACCAAGCACTCAGCCTTGATCTTTCAGCTGGTAAAGCCCTCGTGTTTGGGTTACCCATCCTGATTCAATCTTCTTTCTTTCATTCTTATGTTGGGATGTAGAATACAACTTAAAAGAAACTAACTTATGCACTTTTTTCAATAAATTTGCTTGTTTGTCTTGATCCAAGAATAGCAAAACCTCTTAAAAGCTTATGGATACATAATGAGTTTTGATTCACAAATCTATAACTATTCTGCTTTTTTTTTTTTCCCTGTCTTTTGCGATAATTTCAACCTGGATAATTAATTTTAAGTTTAAAAATTACCAAAATGCCATATTCTACACATTTAACATTTAAAAGACATTTGGAACAGGATCTCCATATAAAGTTCTAGTTTAAAAGAAAATGCTTTTTCAACAGGAATATGTTCCTTCGGAAAATCCAGGTCAGTCCATCTTAAACATTTTCTTAATATGTGACACTGGTATTCCTCCCATGGTTTTGGAAGATCTATCTCCATGAAATATTTTATCTATGAAGGCCTGGTACCTCTTTTCATGTAAACCCATTTGCATTTGAATACTCTTTGGAGGGAAAAATGCTGCTGAGTTGTTGATTTTTTGTCTGTTTATTTATTCATTTATTTATTTTTAATCTCATTTACTGTTATAGAGCTGTATGAACAGCAACAAGTTCAACTTGTTGCTCTGGCCATTTCATAAAAATAAATATAGCTAATTTCCAGCAGTAGTGAAAAGGTTAACCTTCTAGTAAATTGGATGGATAACAAGGGAAGCCGATTAGCAAAAAGAGGAGCTCAGTCACTGACCTTACAATGCTTCTTTATCTTTTACATTCATCTCTCAGGCTCAGTCTGACTCTGCAACATAAAGCCAGAGCTATGGAACAAGTATTGTATTCCCTGAGGAACAGCATATTACTTGTATATGCTTGGTTGCTTTTTTGCTGTGAGCTTCTGAATCATATAAGAACAAGTTTATTCATACATTTACCCCTTATTTAACATGCTTATTGAATGGGCAGGAATCTTCTTAAAGGATAGAAGTATTAAGATGTAGCTGACACAGAAAACAGATGACAATCTTAGCATTATCATTTTCTAAAGAAATGGTCAAACATATTGAATGACTACAGAAAACAAGTGAAAGATGCACATTTGAATACCTTTGAGTGTTGATGCAGCATCATACTAAAAATATGAAATAAAACATTTTTAAATAATCTGGGTTATACCACTATGACTAAGGAAGATGACAATATTGTTTAAGTGGGATACTCAACTTTTTACAAGAAAATAATTTCCTGGAGGGATATTTGTTACTGGCTTTTTACCCTAATTTCTTTTATTGTCCTGAGACATGTAGGTAAAGCCATCTGGATTTTGAATCTATTACTCTGGGATGGAAAACTACCTTTTCAGTGAAAAAAGTATTTCACCCATCAGTTATGACTTTTTTTCCCCAGAAAAAAAAATGTGCTTTTGTAGACAGAATAAAGGACCTGTTGCCACGTGCTCCCTGCACTATTCAGCTATAACCTGCACTTGTTTCCCCCTTCTCAGAAGGTATTATAGAAAAATGTACATATGATCTGAGCCTCTCATGAGCCCTGTTTATTGTGTCATTTACATTTTACTAGCTGGTAGTTAGCTCAGTGGGAAGCTCACAAGCCATTACAGTCTGAAGCTGAACACTGTTTCATGCAGGTTCAACAGTTGTTGGAATCCTGCAGTTATTATTATTCTTTACTTTGGAGAAAACCAAAATAAAAAAGAGCAGGAAAGCAGGAATATAAGCAAATATTTTTGGGAAAACCTAAGGTCAGCTTCTGTTTTGTAGTCTGCCTTCATGGTAGATGGTTCTTTCTTGCTTTGTGTTCTGTTGATTTTTCTCATATTAAAGGCCAAAGATTTTTTTTCAAAACAATACTAAAAAAATCCCAATACTTCTGGGTTTCTTCATTAACATTATTGTTCTCTTTTCCTCTCTTTTCTTCTACTTTGCATTCTACAGTTCATAGTTATTATCTATATTTGCTCTTACAGAACATAAAAAGGACCATTGCTTTTTATGTATGGGATCTTATGTCTGAGTGGGGTCTCTGAGCAATTCTCCAATATTAACTAGCAGGAATGAAAATCCTGATAAATACAGTGATGCTTAGTCAGCAGGACTTACATCTGACCAACATGCCTAAGTCATTAATAAGCAGAATTGTCAGAATAAAATAATCTCTGTAATACACCAAATCAGGGCAAGAGTATATGCCTATACTAAAGCCTTAAACTATGAAATTGCCTATTAAAGTGGATTAAATAAAATTGTTCTTTCCAGAATTGAGGTGATTTTTCAGATCCTTTGAAGTAGCTGACATGCTGGCTTCCTAATGTAGCTGGGCAACACTGGCATGAGGTGAATTCAATTTAACAATATTTGCCAAATGTATGTTCAGTCCAGACTTTCCACATGGTGCTCACAGTGTGCATTTGACACAACCCATGAAGACCTGGGCTAGAAACCAATGCTATCTGCATACAAAGATCAACAACAAGTTATTTTTTTTTTTTAGAAGATATCTCAATCAGCAGGGGACTCCACTAACTTTTTTTTTTTCCACAATGTGCCCTCATTGCCTGTGTGTTTGAATAATCAGACATTTGACTGATCCTTTCATCTCTTACAGGGGGTTTGCAGGGACCCTCTGAACTAGGATGACAGGATTTGGAACCTGAGAGTTGGTGCTCTTTGTTTGTTGTGGCCTATCATCAGTCAAATCCAGTGTGTAGGTTAATAAGGCTTAAACTTTAAGGGAACGGTGAGCACCTGATTGACAAGCCTGTGAATAAAAGTGCAGTGGGAAGTTTTGTGTTTGTGAAGTTAGTATGCAGGGAGACACAACTGAAGTTTAGAGTGAATTGCAATCAGTTATATAAAGGCAGGGAATCTCGTTTGATGACTTAACATCAGTTTCGGAACTTCAAATAAAATTTCAAAGTATTTCATAGAGTTCCAATAAAATTCTAAGACATTATTTGAATGGTGGTTTGTCTTTGGTTCTTTGGGGCTTTTTTTTTTAATTTTGAGATACAAGTGTATAACAGAAATCACAAAGAACCAATATATAACATATATTGAAATTCATACTAGCTATGAGTAGGAATAATCTATCTATTAGGATTAAAAAAAGTAAGTATTGTTCTACAGCTCCTTCGAAGTTAAAAAGGGCATACAGTGATTCAAGTTTTCCCAGACATGTGCTTCCAACACTTTTTATTTTTAACAAGTAATAGGCAGCAAGTACCTGCTGTGCTTGAGACACTCTTTCAGGTTTTCAAGAGATCCTCTGGGAGACGGTACCCAAATCTCAGTAGCCTTCATTAGGATCCATACAATTTTCATTTCCTCAATTGGTTGAAAATCACAGCCTCACTTGTCTTTTCCTTTATGTATAATTCTACAGCTGACTGAAAATTTTTGATCTATGCTGACTTCCACCAAAACATAGAATTCTACAAAACCAGAAACATTTGTCAGGAATTTATCAATGCTGGGATTTTTAAAATTTATAATTATTATAAAATAAGAAAGTACTGTGGTTTTCATTTGATAATGTTAATAGAATATCATAAATCTAAAATAAACTGGTTTATATAAAAGGAAACATTAAATATTCCAGACAATTTTTAATATTATATCATTCTAATATAATCTAAGCAAAAATTTGTGTAAACTTTTTCAGACTTTCTGTCTACAGAATGTTTGAACTTTTTTTTTATTTTGCATCAATATTGTGAAAAAACACATGGAAGAAAATGATTCAAGGAATGTCCCCTCTTGAAAGGATATTTCTATTCTTGCTCAAATTAATACCCATAACATTTGACCTGAAAAATCCTATGTTCACCATATTAAAAAATAAAAAATGCCTTTGTAAATAACTTAAGGGGGCCAGTTGGGGAATTCCAACCAAAATGAGATTGTTAGAAAATGAATTTTTGTATGTGTCATTTTGACAACTCTTTCAACCAGGCAGGTTACTCAGACTTGTAATGGCATTTATTGTCAAAACCAGAAGGAAAAATCTACTCGGTGCATATGGAATACCAAGTTCCAGAGACTAAAAAAATAGGGGGGTCTGATTTCAAAGCATTTCCTTCTCTTTATTCACTTTATGGTGTGTATGTAACTGCACAACAAATGGGGAGCTGCTTCTGGATGTTTGACAGGAATGATGTTTTCTCTCTTCGCATTGAGGACCATGGAGCTTGAGGAACCCAACAGACAAACTGAGTTGGAAAGCTAGAGCACAGCATCTGCTGTGGACAGCATCTTCTTGTACATGCTATCTTCTGGGAGAGGGAAGGAAAGGAGGAGAACAGGACGCTCTCTGTTCTTGTAGGATTGGAGAGTTCATTAAATTTAGTGTCTCTGGAAACTCACCACTTCAAAATGTGTCACTGAGATGGAATCTGAGCACTGATTTACTGAATTTTGCAGACCATTTTAATAATGATGTGGGTCAGGCTCCATGTTCATGCTGCTAGGTGCATATACATCCACTTCTATCCAGCACACATTATATACAAATAAAGCAACACTGATATTAAACTTAGACACCTGCACATTGGATTACTTTTAAGATAAGGTATGAAGATTGTCTAATACAACATTTTGTCTTGTAGGAGTTATGGAATTTAAACTTTGGAAGAAACTGGCGTCAGGTCTTCCACTTTTTGAATAAGTAGCCCAAGCAATTTGCTATTATTAAAAGGGCTAAGGAAATACTGATTAGATATATATGATTTCATTGGACATTGCTAACACAAAGTCCTCTGTCCTACTGTTTGGGACCAATCGTTTGAACCAGATATTGCTTGTGGTGTGAAGTCAGGCAATCAGGTTTCCCATGGGGACTTCCCCCCTCAAAACTTGTTGGGAGAGGAAGCCAATTTTTTCAGCAAGGTAGAGATCAGCTATTGCAGTGAACCACTTAACATTCTATATATGAAATGCCAAGTTAAATTATTAAGATCCTTATATTTGTCTGAAGCTACAAAGCTATGTTCACACTTTTCTTTATGATCACAAAAGTATTATGCAAAACTTTTGCGGTCATCTTGTTTTTTAGCTACATTTTTAAGAGAATGAAAAATTCTTGATTACACACCTCTGAGCAGAAGGGGATTCCACATTTTCTTTCTGAGTGAACACAGGCACATAATTTTCAGCCCAAACTAGGAATTTCATTGAGAGTGACAACTCAGACGTCACCCTGCTTCTAGAGTTTAATCTAATGCTGCCTCCAGCTCTGTTGTGGATATAGGATAACTGATGATTTTCCATGGGTGCCTTGTTGTCTCCATTGCATATAGCATTTTGACTTAGACTAACCTAAGCAGTCTGAATCACCCCGCTGGTGAATGTCAAGTGTCAGATGCTCACTACTGGAGATAGCACAGAATTATCCAACATCCCTATTACGGGCCAAAATCTGCTTCTGGTGACCTGCCACATGAGCATTTATGTTGCACTTGATCCACTTGCAAACTGTGCGATTTGACATCCACAGTTTCTTCTTCCAATGCTGCTTTCCCCGGCCCCCTGTGTTTTAGAACAAACCACATGAGGCAACATCAGTTTTTGGTAGAAAATGGCACAGAAATTTTTCTGTTTTTTCTTGTTTGGGAAATAAGCCCACATCATTACCCTAATTTCTTTGCATAATATCTATAAATAAAGACTCTCAAGGCTGTGGGATACTCAAAATTGATTATGTTGCATTTCTTTGAATCCACAGGATTAGTCTGGGGCATTTCTCTCACCCTAAATTGGCACGGGCTGGGTTATCTGCCCAAATGTTGGCACTTGTGCTTGAGAGTCAGCGCCTTTGATTCATAAAGCTTTGGCTTTGATACAAGCATCCCTGTTACCTCTTGCACTAAGGGTCTGGCACAACCCCTGTTGGTACTTCCATGAGGACATACAATGTTCCAAGCCTCCCCCACTGCGTAGACAATTCCTTAGCGGGGCAGGCTTTCCAAACACATTGTTTCAAAGAAATGAATCACTCATTCGTGAAAGATGAAAAAAAAGAGCACAAATACCATCAAAGCAAATTCAGGGGTTTGCCGCCCACATCACTGACATCATGCTGCCAGCCAGAGAGCACTGAATAGGACTCCTTACAGAGTCCATCAATGCCACTCTTTAAATGGCAATTGCCTGAAGGGGCTGCTGGTTTGTGATATGAGGTACTTCTTCCTTAGCAGGGCAAAGGCAGCAAAGGCTGGGATTTCAGTGCAAGTCCCCTCAAATGGCAACAAAACACACAGTTGCTTGTCCTGCCAGGATGTCTCTTTTAGAAAGGACTTTCTTCTGGGTTTGGAGGGCAATTAATTTATACTAGGATGAAATATTTTTTTAAAAGGAAAAGACCTGTCTAATCATCAGAAAGAACTTCCGTTATTAAACTGGAGATTAGTAGAATAAGAGAAGAAATGTGGTCTTCTTATAATTTCTGGACCAATTGAAACAGACCCAAGTAAGGTCTCTCTAAGTTAATCCCAGAGCTGGTGTGCTGGGGCGTGTGATACAGGGATGCACTGAGCTGTCTGGACCTGAGCCAGTTCACATCTGACGCGCTGTTCCCACATCAGACAGTGCTGTGCCCAAGCTAACAAGCCCTGCAGAGAAAATACAGTGGCAGGTCACTGTGGCACAGGGCTGTGTTACATGTACAGCCTGCACTTAATGGCACAAGTTCCCACTAGTTCTGTGATTTCTACCGCATGACCATTTCACGGCATAGACAAATTTCCAGTAATTCTGCAAATGTTTTTACACATTCTTCCTTCCCATGACATTGCCTTTCCACTTCTTTTCCTGTGATAGTCTGTCTTGCTGGATTCTAAGACAAATGACTCAAGATTTCCTGTGGTGGTTCTTGTTTCTGGACCATCCCTTCTGCATTTGTTCACGGGCAGCAGCTTCTCCACACACCAGGTCTGCTGGGGTGCTTGTGAACCTTCAGCCAGCTAAGGTGTTCTGGTAAGCAAACCAAGATGATTTGGTTATAGTAAAAGAACAGAGAGTAAAGCAGGAAAGAATTCATAGCCTTTACATTTAGTATCATATCACCTTGGCTGCAGTTTCCCCTTGCCTCTGAGTACATCTGCACATTAGCTGCTCTGTATTTTCAAAGCAAGCAACACTTACTCTGATGTGTGTAATGCACACAACAAGGGGACACTGACCTGCCTGGGGATTTGGGACACTACAGTGATGCAAATAATTAAAAACCAGAAATCGAGACTGGCAGTAATGATCTTTCACTGACCCAGAGTGGATAGATAAAATGATCAATGATGTCTTTCCCTTCTGTAATGTCTGCCAGACAGTCCAAATTTATAATCGGCATAGGAAAACAGCTGCATATCACAACCATATGGCACTGAGAATACACATTATTGTACAGTAGCACTACACTAATTTAAGGTCTGTCACCACTTCCATTATGGGCCTCTGTTCCCAGCAATAAGAAACTCTCACACAAGCACTTACCCCAAGCTGTAGATGATCTCTGCCAGGAAAGATCTTAGACCTCTAGATGCTTTAAATAATATTTTATTTAAATAACTTGCCTATTTTGACATTATCTAAGTTAAAATAAGTTTCAGTTTTCCTCCTCATTAATCAAAATTCATTTTATTTAAGACAACAGAACTCCATGATTTTGGGAATGGTTAGGCATATTCCATCTACTATGGGCCACTTTTCAGATTGAAAGCAGTCATTAAGCATCTGGTGATTTTAAAAGTTTTTGTATAACTATACATATATACACAGAGAGGGAATTATATTTAAATTGGAAAAAAATCACCAAAAATGAAGCCATATCTACTTCTATGTGAACTCAAAGTTTTCACAAAATTATTCTAGATAAGGCTGGTCAGACCATATGACCTTGCCAGAGGAAAAAAAATATTCTTTATGTATACTTTTTTGCACATCTTTGCATCCCCCATAGGAATAACTGGTATGTTTCCAAACTGGAAGCAGCTTTCTGGCACTCTAAACTTAGGGAAAAATCTGCAGTTAATCCACAAAGGTTCTACAACCTGTCAAAGACATTATGCACAGTGCAAAGGTGGCATCTCCTGTGGAAAAGGGATTTCCATTTTGGATAATCTCTCCATGGCTGACATAAGCATATCTCAGTCACTGCATAATCACAGGTTCCATGCTGATGTGAGAGTAGCCATCACTCAGAAAGGTCATGCCAAGGATAAATTAACCCAAATTAATTGAACAAGTTGATTGAAAATTTTCTTCTGAAAGTTCAGGGGACCAAATCCTGTTTTGATTCCCGGTGGCACAGAGGCTGCTACTACTGAACTCAGGGGAGCTGCACAGGCAAGTCTCTGGAAAGCACTGGGAGGACGAAGGTGCTCAGCCCTAAGACTGAAGGAGGCTGAAGTTGACCTCAGGGGAGAAGACCACCTTTTATCTGTCCTTGAGCAGCCAGAGAAGTGGTCAAAGTAGTGATTAGAAAACAGTAAGAAGAGAGCAAAGCTAGATAGCTTGCCCATCCCCCTCACTGTTCTCCCAGCCTCCAGCTACTTTCAGCCCAGCTATTTCCTGAACTAGATGTGGTTTTTATGCACTCATTAATTCTCAGTGGATTTCAGTTCCATGAACTTACAGTGTCTCTCCTTTAATCCATGCAAAATTGTAACCTCCAAATTCATTCCCTTGCTGTGAAAAACTTCACAGTTTTGTTAGTAGTTAGTAAAAGTGAGTGCTGGCCCACGACTTCAATGTGCCTCAGTAATGCAAACAACAATGGCATTACTTGGCAATAATTTTCCATGTCCCTGAGATTATTTGCTCTGATGGTCACGGTCATTTTCCTCCCAGCCAAAACTTTATTCCCATGAGGGAGCTGCCGGATTCTTACTGAATTTTTTCCCATTAAAAAAAAAAAAAAAATCCCATCAAATTTGGATATCTTTCTTATCAGAGCACATGGGATTTGTTCATACGACCCTTAGCCTGTGCAGAGGTACCTGTGAGCTACATGACCCCATGAAGCAGATCAATAGGAATGAATCTGTTGGAGAGAAACACTTGGTGCTGAGGCCCTACATCCCAGCCCTGCAGAATGTGGGAGAAGGAGGGAGGAAGGGAGGAAGGGAGTGATCCCGTGTCACGACTGTCCCTCGGAGCAGCCGTGCACAGGGTGGGCTGCTAGGGCATGTCTACCCACTTACTGACAGCCAGCATCTGCAGCTCTGCTCTCCTTCTCTTCTTCTGTTAATGAAGGAGATTGCACCACCTCAGCTGGCAAAATCTTGCTGAGTTTCATTGAAGTCAACAGTGTCTACCTGGAGTATCTCAGATTCTATTCAACGAAAGGAAAAAGCTCAAAGTTTCCTAGGAAAAAATATGCAGTATGTTACAAGAAGAAAGATTTCTTCAAGGAAGCACATCACGAGATGGTTGACCAGATTTTTCTCTTCTGTGTTGTTGAGTGTCTTGATGAAACAGAAGAGTTAACAAAGCAGGAGAGTTTAATAAAACCAGCAACAAAAGAAATACACAGAGAGAACTTAAAGGTTCCACTGAAAGATGCAGTCTCACACCAACACAGCCACAGGCTTATAATAAATAAGGAACTAAATTCTATGCTTCATTTTACCTCTGCTGAACACTACCCTACAGTGCAGTTGTGATGATTTAATCTCTTCTCCTCTTTCACTTTAAAAAAGGGAATCAAACAGCATAAGTTATCAAAGATGAAAACCTGACCCCCTGCAACTACATTACAATGCAGCACCACCTTCTGGCTATGGGGAAACTCTTAGTGGCTACTTTACCTTTTCTGTTCCTCAGGGGCATCTGTTTCTTAATTCTTTTGTTGCAATTTAAAATGAAAATATGGTGATTAGTTTTCACGGCTGCAGCTATTACAGCTATAGATGTTTTTAATAGCAGCTGCTATTTTTCAAATAGAAGAGACATTTCTAACATGGAGCATTTGGAACCGTGCATCTCAGCCTTTAGTGAAGGAGCAACGTGTATGTTCATTTTTTATGATCTGTAATCACATGCTGGTCCTGGGAAACATGCCACAAGGGCCCACATATGTAAGTAGTGGCAGCTGAAAGTGCATAATTCATGAAGGAAACATCAGGATCAGAGGAAATGGCATAAATAGCTGATTGACTTGACATATCTTATATTTTTTTCAGGATTTATTTCCTTTAAAAGATGTGAGTTGTCTTTTAAAAAAGAAATGTGTAGACTGCCAAGTCATAAGGTTCTCTAGGTCGCTTACTTGTTTCTCTGAAAGCAAAGGCATTCTTCTGTTTTCATTCTGATTTAATTAGAATGGCTTTTTTACAGTATGTGGTCTTTGTTCTTCCAGGTCTCCACTCCTCCACAGTTTTATTCAACCCTATTGTGGGTCCACTTTGAAACAGAAAGGGCAGTCGAAACAACTTCATCTCAGAAGAAAATCCTATAAATACTGTAATTGCTGTGGAGTTTAATCTGGTTTCTTAACCTCTGATTCAGTTTGGATAGGTCTTAGGGCACAAAAGGAACAAATCGGCTATTTCAGCTAAAGGCTTCATTTGGCACAAATCTGGACAAGGCTTAATGATAAAAGAAATGTTTAAAATGAGAGACATTAGATGCTGCCCAAATTTCAGCTGGAAGAAAGAAAAAAACCCCACGATTACAAAGACAAATTTAGTCACATACAATCTCCAAGAACATTTTGTAGAAATATCACAAACAAAAGTATTCTCAGGGTATTTCTACTAGAAATAATGTGAGAAAGAACATTCTCACATTACTTCCAGTCAAAATGCCATAAAAATGCACACTTGATAGCAGGAATTCTCATAGCATTTTAACAGCAAAGACCTCAAGAAAACATTTTCTCATGACATTTCCTCTGGAAGAGGGTGGAGCTGGAGAGCTCTGCACTCCTCTACGCTCACCAGCATGGGAATGTCTCAGGGGTGAGCTCTCCAGTGAGAGTGGCAGGGCAAGGATTGCAGAGGACACAGAGAGGCAGGAAATCTGATGGTCTTCCCTCTACAATGAGAGCACTTGCAAGAGACGAAAGACTGCCCCATCTGAGAGAAAATGACAGAAGGAAGGTCACTGATAATTGTATTACATAGCCCAGAGTAACTTGAGGATGAACTTTTCTATACATCTGTATTTTCAATATAATACTCCCCATTAAAGTATGTATATGATATGGAAAGTATGATATGGAAAGGGGAAGGAAAGGTACTTGGATTTGTTGTTTTAAAAGGTTTTATGTGCAGACCCTCCATGGGGAGTTTCTATGAAAATTTTATGTGGAATCAAGTTGTTTGCACTGTCACACTGCCAGTCTGAAAGAAATGAAATCTCAGCTTACTCAGAGAAGAGATAGAGACGTGGTCCCTACTAGGTCAGCGGGATAAGTCATAGGACAGCCACACTAACTTCTCTGTCTTACATCATTCTGATGATGTGAGAAGTCCTCAGTTCCCCCTTTCAAGAGTCCTCTTCTTCTCAGAGGTTTTACAAAGTCAGACTAAATGGGGCTCTGAGCAACCTGGTCCACTTGCAGATGTCACCGCTCATTGCAGGGAGGTTGGACAGGATGCCCTTTAAAGGTCCCTTTCGACCCAAACCATTCTGTGAGTCAGTGATCCTAATTTCAGATGCCTCTGAGAGATATTTCAGTAAGCAGAATGGTCAACAATAAATTCAGCTTATTTCTCCCAGCTAACTATGTAACTTCAGCTGCCAGATGGAAGCAATGAACCCAAGAAAGGACAGAAGAGCTTGGTCTTTTTGAATGCTTCTGTCCATCTTGAGAGATTCACCTGCTAGACATATAAGAACAGAAGGAGTTGCTTCCCCTTGAGGCCAGTCCATGAGGTAACCCTGTGTGAATAAATATGAGAAGAATAATGTCATGAACTGAAAATCAGGATCCCCATTTTTTTATTGACCACATAAGAGAAAATACAAATGAGGCGCTGCTGTGTGAATTTTCTCTAGCTATGTCTTACATTGTGTCCAGAGTCAGTGCATCAAAGGTTCTTTTTTTAACTCAAGCTTTTTCAGAGGTTCTATATTTTCCCTAAACTTTTGTGGTTTCTTTGGGGGCACTTTTTAATTTTTTTTAATTTTATTTATTTTGTTGTTTTTCTTTACTTAAATCACTGTGTATGCAGTAAGCAGAGGGCAGTGTCTGGATGTGGGGTGTGGAGGAGAAAGCTGCCAATAGCAAGACCACATAGCCCTTGAAGAAGAGTAGAATAGACTGAGCTGGCTGACCTCTCTGTCAGACCTGGTCACTAAGGTAGTAGACTGTGGGGTAGGGGAACATCACCAACTTATTTACTTACCCTGCTAGATGTTTAAAGTCAATATAAAAAAAAGTATCCAACTTAAAATTCTCCTAAAACAATGAGGTGGAAGATTCACCCCTCTGAGTATTTTAACTCTGACATGAGCCCTGATGCATTCTTCAGATGAAAGTAAGGATCTCCTGTAGCTGGCAGACACAAATGATTTGCTCTGAGAAAAAATTTATTCTAACGCCTAAAATTAAAGATTGGTTGAAATAAAAGCAGGAAAAAGAGGAATTTCATGAACTAGAGGAATAACTTTCCTGGATGAAAAGACCTTTGAGATGGAAAATGAAAGATTTATCCATGCTATATATGTACTGACACACATGTATATCTCAACTGGTACTTATGCTGATACAATACTCTATTTTTATGATGAATAAGTTATTTATAAAATAATAGTGATCTAAAATGTTGGCACATGACATATACACATCATACTGATTTTCAGATTTACATTACCTTTCCTTAGGATTCAGAGAAAGAAAATGCAATGTACAAATTTGTAGATATGTCTAACAAGCAATATGACACCTCTTTAAACTAGAAATAAATGTCATTTATGGCTGTTCATGGAATCATAGAATGGTTTGGGTTGGAAGGGACCTTAAAGATAATTTTATTTCAGTCCCCCTTGTCATGGGCCAGGGCACCTTCCACTAGACCAGGTTGCTGTCCAGGAAGCCCTGTCCAACCTGGCATGGAACACTTTCAGAGATGGGGCATCCACCACTACTCTAGGAAAACAGTGCTTCACAACCCCCACAGTAAAGGATTTCTTCCTATTACTATTAATAACACAGAATTTATCCCATAGCCATGTAATTAGTAACCACACCACTACTGGAAATTACATTTGTTTTAATATTTCAGATGTTCAACTGAACTGACGTGAGAATAATTGGCTAGCCTAAGTTTTTTTTAGAAATAATAATATTTAACTTGTTTGCTGCATGAGCAAAATTGAACTGAGAGTAAAAGTTCATCATGCTAATACTGTGTATAGGATCAGGCAGTCCCCAGCCATTCAGATTTACAGTCCAGGCTGTAAACAGTGATTGCCAAATCGAACTGCACTGTTCTAGTTTTATAGCTGGCAGGGGGAGAGGAGGAGGAGGAAATATAGACAACAACACAGATCTAAGGGGTCTTTTTAAATCTAATGGAGACTCAGAGATCTGGGGTTTGTGGGCCAAGAGTAGTTTTCCTTCTCAGTAAGTGGTTTCTTTCAGTATGTGTAACTTAAGAAAAAGAAAAAGTGTGGGAGTACACGTAGCATTCAGTGACCTGAAGTGTTCTTTATTTGAAAGTATTTGAAGCCTCAGCAAAATTGTATAAACAAACAAACAGAAGAAAACCCTCTTGCCTCAATGGTCTCTCAGATTTAGGCGCTTCTTTCATACTTATATGTTCAATTAAGAACAGACCAGTAGAAATCTTTCTGTCTTTGTGCAGAGTATAGGAACCAGATCTTTCCTAGGGTTTCAAAACCGCTTTTTGAAACCTGAGTTTTTTTATTTGCTTTTTGTTTTAAGCAAATCTCCATATATTACATGACATTTTTTCCTGCTCCATGAAGTAAGGGATTTAAAAAAACAAAAACAAACCAAACTGTTCCCAACAGTTTTCCACCTTTGGTGTAGTAAAAGCTAGTGTGTCATTTATAGAGGATTTGAAGCACAATCCTTCTATTTATAATTAAAGTTGGTGTTAGGTAATAAAAGTATATGTGTTTAAAGATAGGGGTTTATACCTCCTCTAGACTGTTTCAACACAAAATTCTCTGTCTTTGTAATAAGGGAACAATCCTTATGGCTTTTCCAGCATCCCATTTGACTTTACTGGGGCTTTGTTACTGTACTATCTGCGTGGACTTTTAGGGATGGGGTCCTAAAATCATCTGCAAGGTGTTTGAGAAACCTTCACTTCATTTTAAAAAGCTGATGTCATCTCCCATTCATTTCACCCACATATCATTAAAGGAAAACCACTTCCAGAACTGCCTTTACTAAAATATAAATCCATTCTTCAGTAATTCTTCAGTAAGCCCTGCCTTAAATTTAAAGCACCAGGTGTAGCTTGATGTTGTTGATACTGAATATCTGGAAGTCCACAGAAATTCCTGTTTGACTCTACAGTGTAAGGGTAGTTCATGAAAGAGTCAGCCTTGTTCTGTAATGCTACTTGAAGTGCTGCTCCACTGAATGGCTGGTAATTTGAAACCATTAAAAAGCTGAGATAAAAAAAGAACATTTGTGAGTGAACATAGTTATATTAATAAGAAATAGAAAGACATGAGGAAGCTGTTTGGAATTTAAACTGAAGTTCTTGAAAGCTATTTCTGCATTATTTGATGAGCTCTGATTAACTGTATAAAATTATCAAATGGAAAAAATCCAGCTGGAAATGATGACTGTGAATTTAGTGATGAATCTCTCAAGGATATGTTGTCTCCATCTTTCCAGGCATAGAAAAGCTGTGAACTGTGCAGCCAGTGATCTATCTATTCAGGAATTCTTTACCCCTTGTTTAATTACCTAGAACATTTAGCCACAGTATTTAATATTTCAAGTGCTGCTTTTCATATCTCTTCTTGTAGTCACTGAAAAAGTCTTTTGTGCAACATCCTATGTTCCTTGTCTGTTAGACTCATAACTGCAGTGAGAATAATTCTCCATTAAATTTTTGACAAGTCTAAATTTTATGCCCCCATGGCCTCGCTGGAAGCAGAGGGGCTGCTCATGGGAATGTTTTCTCAGCAGTGTGAGGGAAGGCTCTGTATCCTGGCAGTGCCGATAGCTTGTCAGGATGCGGCTGCTCTCACATGATTAATACAAGCTCATGTTGCTGAGCAACCTTAATGAAGCTAAGGATAATCAACCCACCAATTGCACAGATCTCTGGACTCGTACTTCCCCATGTGTTTTCTGTCATCCAAATCCTACGCTGTATGAAGGTATCTGAATTAGCCCTGGAATGTGACATAAAGGAGCCAACGGAGAAAGCTGGAGAAACTGATTAAAGGATTTAAGATTTCAAAGGCCATGATCCATCTGGATGGGCTGTTGAAGAGGGTGAGGGTGTCCAGAGATGGCAGAAGAAGGATCCCCGACCTTCCTGACCCTTTAGTGAAAAGAAGGGATGAGAAAGCAAATGTTGTGTTCATTTGTTTATTTTTCTTTGTGTGATTTAGACAAGGAGAAGGGAATAGAGCTCTCTGGGTGGTCCTGAAGCTGGTTTCCCCATGAAACTGGGAGAAGGTTCTCCTTTTAAATATAGCTGTGAATGGGTGATGGGGGAAAGAATTAGAGATCAACGTTTTTCTGCCTTTCAGAACAGTTTTTCTCTACCTTTCTTCATGGTTACTCCAGGATTCTGGCAAAATAATTTCCCTTAGCTCAGGAATGAGCTTGCTGGAAAAAGCTCCCACTTCCATATTTGAGGAGGATCAGAGACCTATCACTGAAACACAAGGAAGACCTGCAATTGCTGGCCTTTCATCATTTTGCCCAGGTATGCCTGGGGTACAATGACGTGAGATCATCTCAGTCCTCTAAAAAGTTTTATATTATATTGACTAACAAAAGAGAAGAAAAAAAAAATTGCATAGGATTAGTTTCCCCTTCCTGGGAATTTTTCTTCCATTCATGAAATGACTGCAGCATGCCTGTGTCTCTCTCACCAGACAACCAGATGAGCAGTACTGCTCCACTGTCCCATTCCTGTCCAGTATCCTTTCCAGAATCACCTGAGTTCTCCCTTTTCAGTGTTTTTCCATTTCATATCACTCAGGAAGGTGGCTTGGCATCTCCCCCAGGTGAGAGCACTGCTGGAGTGTGGCAGCCTGGGGGAATGAGGACAGCCTGATGGACACACCAGGCACTGTCACATGCAGAGGGACTAGGATGGATGCCTACCTCTCCTAGGTGAAGCCAATAACTGCATATGTTATGGATGGCCAGGACCAGATGGAGCATGCTCATCCCTCTGATTACTCAGTGAGTGCCCTGTAGATATAAATGCTGCAGAGCCTGGCTCAGCCCTGGCAGATTTTCAAGGACAAAGATATTCCCCATTAAACCTGTGGGAAAATAGCCATGTGAATTAATGCCTGGATTCCCAGGGGAATCACTGTAAATATTCCAGCTCTTTTTGTTCCAAATGTGGATGTGTGATAGAAACAGTGGCATGTTTCCTTAGAAAACTGAGTGCTGCCATCCCAAGAAGACAGCCCAGTGGCTCCATTTATTCTGATTCTTCTTACGCTTGGGCTTCTGCTAAACACTGAGAAATGAAAATATTCTGTATAACTTCATCACTCAAAGGTTTTGGTGTGGGAAACAACAATATGCCATGAATTCTTTTTTGCATATGTGCACATTATGTATCCTGCAGTCAGGGTTCATACTGTGACACGGGTCTTTTTGAGGTGAAACATGCTTATTGAGATTATTGAGATTTAAACTTTGAAATTTGGTGTCTCAGGTCTTTTTCTGGAGTGCTCTTCAAAAACACTTTGGGATTACAGAGGTTTCAGAACATTGGTCATATGCTGTGGTGGCAGTGGTCTGAGGCACATTAGAATACATTCATCATTTTTTTAATCCCATGTGAATCCATTGACTTCAGTAAAATAACAGCAATTTACAGCAGGAAAAAATTTGACCGTCTGTAATAAAAGATTGCAGATAGCAAGTAAATAATTTCATGAAGAGCCATTGTGCTTGGGGTTGTATATACACATGATGTCTATAAATCACTGTCTACTATACAGCAAAAATCTTGAGCATATAGATCATTATGACACTGTGAAACAGCAGAGCTGCTGTTGTCTTGGTAGATGAGTCAATGTTGGGTTTTTAATTCCCTTCTGCTGCTGGCTAAAACCTTTTCCAGGAATATAAATATCAGATGGCTACGTGTGGAGATTATGAAATGCAAAAATTTGTGAGTTACTCTGATTAACACGAAAGAAATATTTTTAAATTCACCTGCAGATCATAAAGGACTATATAGCTGTTTGGGTTTTTTTTTTAATGAAACAGTTGTTCATTGGAAAATAAAGGTAAATCTTTCATATTGCCCTCTCCCTGGGCAATAGAATCCAAACATCTTGTTTAGGGTTGGGGAGTATTCAAACAGCATTGCTGACAAAGGAGTGCAGGTACCACAGGTTCTTCAGGTCCACAGCAATCAGGAGAGAGGGCAGGCTGCTGCACAGGAACTGAGACCGCATTTGTGGGTTCTGTTTAATTGCAATTCAGATGAGTCATGGACACTAGGTCCTCACTTCCTAACTCTGGAAGCAAAAAATAAGCACTTGTTTGAGGCCACTCTTTAAAAGTAGCCTCAAACATAGTAACCACAGCTAATTGTAAATGACTTTTATTTATTGACAGTTTGCATAGTTCAGTGAGGAATTACTAATATATCACAGACCTTTTAACTAGAAATAAGCATGCTCGAGGCAAACAGCTGTTTTCGGTGTCAGCTGGGAAAAATGCCCCAAACACTCTTGTTTGATGAACAAACATACTTTCTTGATTGTCTACACTCATATCCATCTGTGGGGATAGCATGATGCCCAGGCAGGAGCTGGGCAAAACTTTTGCCTTGGGCATTAGCAGTGAGCAACAATAGGTTTAGATGGGCAGTATGAGTAACACTGCATATAAAATGTCTTAAGCTTCAATTTTGTGCCAAGCGTGGCACAGACACTTAGAAACAAATGTCTCCTCATACATCATTTGGGATTACTGAGTCCCCAAAAGCAAATATTACCTAGAAAATCCCTGTTCTGGGGTCACCAATGTATCATATACAAGTTGGTGTTCAGCTCAAAGTGATTACCTTGTTAGGGGAGAGCGTTGTGGCTGGTGCACACTGTGTGACAAGGTGGGGATAGCCACTGCTTCTGTGGACAAATGTGAACTACACAGCAGGGAAATCCACTTAGAGGCATAGGACCAGCTGCTGCCTCAAGCAAATGGTCTTCATTTCCTGGAAGACATGCAGTCAGCAAAAGGATAAAAACCTGGTTATTCAGCAGCTGCAGGGATGTGAAAATAAGGACAGCCTGGAACACAAAATTTAATGCGTGAGAAATAACTAGAAGACAAAAAGAGAGGAAAACTTATAGAATCATAGAATCATTTCGTTTGAAAAAGACCTTTAAGATCATCAAGTTCAACCATTAACCCTGCACTGCCAAGCCCTTGTCTCACTCAAGATTCTCTTTGTAGGTAGTTTTAAAAGGAATCAGATAAAAGCACCAATCAATAAAAAGAGAATATATAGATGTGAGGCTAGTGATTTAGATGAAACTATAAAGCCTTTTTCTCTTTCAATAAACCTATGGGGCAGGGCTATTAAATTTTAAAGGTAGTTTTACCAAAATCTAGAAGTAGATACTTTCAAAATATAGGGACTCACACAGAGTAAGGCAGGGTGAGTTCTTTCCTGTAATTGTGCTCTATGTCTACTGACATTTAATGTTTTTTCTGAGATACAACAGAGTCTATAGAAAAGAGCTTTAGCTGTCTCCTTCTTCCACCACCTCCTCCATCCCTGGCTGTCTGCACGCTGTTCTCAACAGTCTTTTAATCTCCTCTCAAACATCAGGCTCTTTGCAAGCTGTTGCTGGCTTTATTCCTGCCCCCTTTTACCCTCTAGAAGTTTCTTCTAGATTGTGCTAATAAGACTCAGCTTTAATAGTCTATGCACATCCTATCACTCATAAAGGAGACATAATTTCTTCCTTCCTCCCTAGAACAGGAAAAAAGCCCTCCAGAGCAGCCATAAAAATGATTTAGGACAAATCAGAACACATAGATGGCAAGCAAATAAAGAAAGTATATTGAACGCTAACATATTTACAGAGCTCTAAATAATTTAGTTAAGTTAGCAAGGTACCTTTCCTTATTCATGTAGTTCTTACATCTGTTCAATACATGTGATGGGAAAGTAGTTTGTGTTGTGTTTCCTGGAGAGACAAAAGTGGTGAAAAAGTTCTAAAAATGGGTTCTGAGTCCAAATTCAGTGTCCATATTTGCTTCCTATGTTTTTATTTAACTTATTTAACTTCTCCAAGGTTTACACATACTCTTTCACAGCATACATGTGGAACTATTACTCCTATTCTGAACTTCCAACAAGCTCCAGTTTCAGTTTTACTAATTAATTGAGGACTGGCTATGTGTAAGTGCATCTGGTTGCTAGGTTGGTCGTCAACCTGATTTGTTTGAAGAAATGTTAAAAAAAATGCAAAGAGCAACATGTTCACCAGGCTGTTTTGCAAACAATTTTTTCAGCTCAGTTATATTTTTTGTGGATTTCTGGGATCCTGATCTCCTATGGTGACAGGCACAACATAATGTTTTGAATATTATTTTAAGAAGTTATTAAGTATTCCACTTCATTATGTACATATTCCTGTATTACAGTTCATTTTCTACCATGTCTGAGTGCTTCCTCTCTGCATTACATAGTGCAGGAGCATTGGCCACCTGCAATTCTTTCACCCTATCCCACAAAGAAGTGTCACATGCATAATCACAAATTCACTCTGATATATAATGTTTTTTTTTTTCTCAGTTTCACATATAAATGTCTGTGGACATCTTTGCAGCTACACATAAATAATTCTCTCTGGACTGTGCAGAGATGACTATTTCTAATAAATAAATAAGCTTTGCATTTGAAGGCAACTGTGAAATTAACACTGACCTGTACACTACGAGTTGTAGTAATTTTGTTTCACAGATCTAATTTTTTTTTTTATTGCCGTGGTTTCCATGGCAAGATATCCTACTAAAAACAAAGCAATGCCCTGAGCAGCCTTTAACAAAAATCACAGATCAGCAGTTTGACTGTACCTGGCTAGGAAATATCTGCTGGGTTCTGTTTGACAGGAGCAGTGCTGCTCTTGGAGAGCTGTAGACGAGGACATGAGCCCAGAACACCTTGCCTTTGAACTTCAATTGATACAAAATAGGAGCTGACTATGCAGTGCAGTTCCTTCTGCCATGTGGGCTCTTCTGAGCCTGCAGAGACAGTGCTGAATCTTTCCAAGGAGGCTCCTTGGAAACAGGTTCTTTGGGAGCAGTTTGTGCACAAGCAGGGTGATTGACTTGGTGAGGATGTTGGGTGCTGAGAGAAATCAGCTCATCTTTCTTTGATGAAGATCTAATTTACAACAACCTGCTTGAGCTTAGAGGCTCTTGTGAACTTTGGCTTAGTGCAAAGTTGAATAATGAAGCCAAGCTCACTCTGAGTTGCATTTTCTGTCATTCCTGGCTTTTAAAATAAATTAACTCATCTTTTACCATAATGCAGTACATATACACATAGAAAACAGGTAATTTAAATCTAGATGATGTCAATAATGAGACTTACAAGCCTCTTATAGGCACAGGTATCCATTAGCTTGTTCAAAGCCTTAGGGTTTACAGTAGTAAAATCTTCTTAAAAATTTCTTATTGGCTTCCTCTACAATTGAATTAATTACATGGACACTCAGATTTGTTTATATGGAGATGTTAAAAAAATGCACTTTGGCTAAATTGGAGTATATCTTCAGAGTTTGGTTCCAGCATAGCTGGGAAAAATGATGAGTTAGTGGCTGTTCAGTATAGAAGACAGTAGAATAATTTTGTTTGGAGAATGTGTTTGTTAATACAGAAATAAATCTCGTTCCATAGCTGTGAAATAAAGAACAGAAGTGCAATCTCTTGAAATTACACTACCAACTATGTAGTCTTTCTGTAGCAACAGCAGGCCCATTTCAGGGGCTATTTAGAAGAGACGCTCATGAATCTTCCTGATTTATTGTATTTTTCACCACATACAAGACTTTCCTTTTCTAAAAAACCACGAATTTGTGACACAGAGATGCCAGCTGCAGCTCTGAATGGTGGATTTGGATCTGCAGATCTGAAAGCCAGATCGGTCAGCCCCAGGCAGCTTCACACCCCAGTCTGGACCTTCCCTTTCCCCCCTCCAAGTAGCTCCAGCTGCAGTAATCAGAGCTCAGCTTAACTCTTTCAAGTCTCCTAATTCTCCACAGAGTTTGTACCTGAAAGTAAATAATCCAAATTACTTTTTTGGAGATTACAAGTCTAGAATTCTCCATATTCAGATTTAGTTGGATTTTAGGATTTTAGGAATAAGAAGGTGACTTCTGAGTCTTGCACTGGACATAATCAAGATACTAATTATTTGTATCACCATTAGTGCAGTTTAGTTTCAGACAAAACAGCTGTGTATTTTTAAACTACAATGACTACAATAAAGTGAGGAATTAAAACATAAATGAAAAGTGTAACTGAGAACATTCTAAAAAACATTACCCCATGACTCTTCAGTATGTGTGTGTGTGTGTGTATCTGTGTGCATGTGTGTGTGCACACAGAGATGATACCATACCTCACACAGAATTGCCATTGTCTATTCATTCATTAGAGGTAATTATTTTTAATTTTTGTCCCCACTGACCTGTAGGCAGATGGTTAGCATGAATGCCATTTTTATCTGGACACCAGATCTGGCCAGACCGCAATCTGTTGGGTTTGATCACTAAACTGGCAGCTGCATTACAGACCTGCTCTTTTCTCTTATTGTCTCCAGGGACTGCAGATTGGATGCACTGAATGTGAACTTCTGCAAAACATGGGGCTTTTTGTCATTTTCATTTTGCTTTCTTTTTATGACCATCCGGAAAATATCAGCACAGTTAAAAGCTGATTGAGTCAAACTGTACCAAAAAAGCAATTTTAGCTACAAAATTATTTTTTGCTTATATAAAAAGCAAGAAAGTAAATGAGGCTTTAAAGAACAAATATACATGTGCATGTCAATATGAAAAGGCAGTTCAATGAATTCTAAGTTGGAATTTAAAAAATCTATATATGAACACTCTTCCTAGCTAAAAACAGAGGTCAGGGTGTTGTGGGACACATTTCTGAAAAGGACGAAAGGACCAAAGGTTTTTTTATAATTGTATGGTTTGCACATGATTGTATGGTCAGTAATACCAAGCATTTCTATTTGACATAATTGCATGATATACAAAAATAGAGACTTTTGTTCAACCGTGCTCTCACTAAGTCTCGAGAATGTGCATAACTTTAAACATATGAGCATTATCCATATTAAAAGTCATCGTGTACACTATATTGATTGCAATTTTTTCTTAGTGTGTGTGTCTAAATCTCAGTTTTATCAGAGTTATTTTTATGTTCTTTTGCTATTTCTTAGTTTGGCAAAATGATTTAAAGTATGGTGGAAGTTCTGTCATAGTAAAGACTGAAATGTCTTCTTCAGCTATTTTCTACTCAGATTAAATTTAAAAAATTGTATTAAATATACTGATTTCTATATTTCATTTAAAACTGTTCAAATAAATTAAATAATTTGTATCTTAATGTAAAAGGTATCTATTCATCACAGACAGCAATTATCCTCCTTTACATGATGCAGTGATGTCTAATCCAGATTTGTTCTATGGTGGCTGTCTGATGTTTATCACAGGACAGGGATGCATGTCAATAGTTCTTGCAACACAAGGAATTTCACTTGTTAGCTTCAGACTGTGCCACAAGTAGAAGTCAGAGACAGGGTCTATAATCTTACCAGTTTAGATATACTTAGGCAGGGTTTAACTTTTATCAGACTGTCATTTATCTTACCTACTTTTAAAACTTA
Organism: Rhipidura dahli; assembly: GCA_013399225.1. Classification (NCBI taxonomy): domain Eukaryota; kingdom Metazoa; phylum Chordata; class Aves; order Passeriformes; family Rhipiduridae; genus Rhipidura; species Rhipidura dahli. The sequence goes on along the minus strand of VXAC01007637.1, from coordinate 658,724 downwards.
TCCCTTTTGCATTCCAGTGTAGCACACATAGGTAGGGAGACACAAATGAAATAAAATTACAGGTAGTTAGATGCCATCAGAAAGAGTAACTTCTCAGGAATTTTTTTTATTTCCACACTGGCGAATAGTCTACTGAGAGCCCAGCAGGCTGTTTGGGTTCCTCTACTTTAACCTAAGAAAAGCAGAGGGAATCTTGTCTTGTTCAACAGACTCCATATGCATTTTTCATTTTACTATAATAGAATAAAATGAATATAAGCAGCATAAGGAGCAGCACCCTATAAAGTCTTTTTTGTGAGTTATAGTCGGACGCACTTTCACTTGGTGCTCCCCCTGATGCTCTCCTGGCCAATTGTAGAGTAGGAGGGGCAGACAAGATGCCAAATTCAGATCTTGCACTTCCCAGGTAATCACTGAACTTCCTAGAGAAAAGATTATTTTTCTTCTCTTAGACATCTGTCTCTGATGGTGAACCAGTTTGACATAAGCTGGTGAGTAAACACTTAAGAAGAAAACAGTGAGTACAGGTACTTGCCTAGTAAGTTTGACAACTTAATTTTGTACTCCTGGCTCTCTCTATGTCTACTATTCATGCCTTATTTAGAAAATTTAGTTGCCAGAATTACTTCCTTTACTGCAAGTAGAAAGAAAGAGATAATTTTAGAAGATGATTTACATCCCTTGACTCTCCACTCTGCAAATCCAATTCTCTCTGGTCCTGTTCCATATGAGAGAATTAAAGATTCAGTGGTGAGATTTTGCCATCCTCACTAACAATCCAGTGCAGATTGCTGTGTTGCATTGCAAAAGTGTGTGTGAAAAGACATGCAAAAATAGATGACACGATGGGATTTAAGGCTACAAAAAGCATCAATCATTGGGGTGATTTAACAAGAGAGCATGTATGACAATGGTTAATCCTAACGATAATTTTCTTTCCGTGGTGGTAGGAATAGGTCCATGTGGAAGGTTACTCACACACCAGTCAAGAGAGCACACACCTGTTATGCCCTGAACAACAGAACTAGTCCTGTGCTTTCAGAGCTCTTTTTAAGGTCAGCAGTCAGCTTTAACAACCTGTTTCTAGTGCTGGGAATATCCAAGGTAGACCTGTTATGAGAGAAGTGTATTTTATATTTTCAGAGATGGACATTAATGCCAGCAGCTTGTGCAGGTGGTACCAGAGCAGCGTGGCTGGGCTCTTCCAGCCAGGTCAGTGGCACACACAGGCTTAGAAGGAGATGCAAAGACCCTGCCAAACACACTACACTCACCCACGTGCTGCTTACATGCTTTGGCATTGAGAGCCAGCAATCTTTTCCAGTGTTTCAGCAAATCTATCATGCTTGCCAAATTTTTAAATTCAGAAGTGGACCCTGCCTCTCCAGCTGCCATTTTTTAAGCAAAAAGAAATATCTGCCAGAGGACTCCGAGGACCACCAGTGACTGTGGAACAAACACGGACTGAGGGGGATGTGCTGTGCAAGTGCAGCTGTGGTGGCTGGTGTGTGGGCTGCATGTCCAAATGCACCCTGACATGTCAGAGTCCCTGCACGTGTGAGACAGGATTGCTCTGTGCCCACACCTTAGATTGCACCCAGCATTCAGAGGTGTTCACTACATAGGGACAAAACATGCAAATGTAACAGAGTTGGCAAGAATACAGTCATAGCAGATCACACAGCAGAAGCTTTCTGAGTATTTCTGGAAACAGGAGTTTTTCTTTTCTTCTCCTTTTCCAGGGGATGGAATGGCACTCCTCAAAATAGAAATTTTCATTGCCATTTAGGATAATAATTTTTTTTATTCTTTTTGACTCCCAATATATCTAACAAAATGAAAAGTACCTAAAGACACAACCTTTGTCTGGAGGTTTTCAGCCTGAGAAGCCTGAGAAGCCATATTTTCACAGAGTTTGAAGTCACTTCAGGCAAGAAGAGAGAAGACGAGACTGTATTCAACCTTAGGTATAGCAGCAATGATTTCTACTCTTGCACCGTAGTAATAAGCCTTATTACTTGTCCCAGGATATTTCATGGGATGAAAAAATATTGGTAGGGCTTTTGCTCTAAACCACATCCCTGCTGGCACTGGGGGGGACTGATACCATTTGTACCACACACCTCAGCAGTGACAGGCAGTGACTTCCAGTTGGACGCAACTGAGGATTTCCTCGGAGGCTCCTGCCAGGAGCACCTATCACTGCCCCTCCTGGCCCTACAATGGTTCTCACAGCTCCTATTTTAAAACAGCTGGTAAAGTTTGACTTGCTGTCACATGAAAGGGAGCAAGCACACAAGAGCAAGGGCAGCAAACTGAAATGTGGGGGTGTTCAGGAAAAAGGGGGGAAGAAAGAGGAAATTCATTAAGTGAAAATCTGGCTGCTGCAAAATCTCTTAGTACATTAACCCAGCATGGGGTCTGAATCTCTGTTGCAAGGCTCCGGCTGTGTCCACTGTTGCTTCATTACTATTTTATTGATTTCAGAGGGGAATATAAATCCAGAGCAGCCTCACTGCCTTAGCAAAACACAGGGCCGACAAAGTAAATGTGCTAAAAGAAGGATCATTTTGGAATCAAAACTGAGCAAAAGTGAGTTTTTAATGTACTGTAGTTTGTCTAAAAGGCATCTCCATTTAAAATTACGGTTTGTTATCATTTTCACCTCTTCCAAAGAATTCAAAGAACATGGGACAATATAAAACTTTGTTTAAGCAGAGAAAACAACACCTTGAAGCCAAAGTGATTTCACAATTTCTCTAAAAAAAGGTTTTAGTTCTAAAATCATTTAGCACTAGGGGACTTTATTCTTACTACCAAAATCAGTTCTGTACCAATAGAGACCTATCACAGAGGTCCTTCCAATGAGCAGTATTATAAAATGACATTATAATTGGTATTGTTCAATTAACTAATATTATAAACAGGACCACTTAGAGGGCTGATTGCCAGTTTTGGGGGATGCAGTTAAAAAGTGTTTCTGCCAGTTTATCGCCTTTGCACCCCTGGGACTGCTGAGCTCCCACTTCAGAGAACAGAATTCCTTTGCCACTCACTAAGCACTGCATCAACCTTTAAGTCACTTAGCTGGGTCCTACATGCACAAAAAAATTTAACATCCAGATTGTTACAAGAAAGTGAAGGAGGTTTGGCATTTTGACACCAAACACTGATAGTTTTGTGAACACGTGTGTGAGTTTTTCCCGTGGAAAGGAATGCAGAGCTAGAGGAGTTCTTGTGGCTACTGAACTGGAGGTAAGTACACTATTTTCCATCAGTCGTTAACCTCTTTACCCTCTGCCTTTGCTCCAGATGTTTCCTTTCCTTCCTCAAACTTCTAAAGTGAAGTAGCAGCATATGAGAAAACCTGCAACAGGAGAAACTGGAGGAATCCAGTGTACAAAGAGGATTGTGTTACGTTAGGACCAATGCTCACATCTCAGCAAATACATGAAATTTTACGTATTTATTTAGATATGAAGCCCAGGCACAGCACAAGCCTTGATTATGGCACTGCACCTCTTCCATCAGGACTAAAATGTTTGCTACTGTAAGGCTTAGCAAAATCCTGTAGCTAGCATACATGGAATAAAACAGCCCCTGCAGCACCTCATTCTATCTTCTAACAGGTTTAAGAATACTTAAAAAAGCCTTTGGAAATATTTATTTTTCTTAATTGAGGTCCTAGCACTCATACAAATGCACATCCATTTTTTTAACCTGGACAAGAACTTGGTCTCATCTACTTTCTAAGTTCCACTGCTTAATCACAAAGCTGAATGGAAAAAAACCATTTTTGTGTTTCTGTTTTGAATTTCCCATCCTTTGTACATCCTTGTTCTTTCTTCAGAAAACAGAAGTCCCTATTCATCTTCTCTGAACTTTTGTTTTCAGATCATTTTGATTTTCTGAACATATAATTTCACCATGTTCCCCCTGATTTGTGTCTATTTAAAATATCTATGCTTTTTTATTACTTTTGGTGAGAAATATTTTTTTAGGCTTTTGACTACTACTATTGATTTTTTTTAGGCTCTCTTGATTTTGCCATAATACTTTCAGGACAGAGGAGGAGGAGAGAAAGAGAAGAGAGCCACACCTTTGAATTGCTCCCTGAAGGACTCTCTTTTTCTCTGTCCCCCCTGTAGGAAAACCTACTGAAATCTTATGAGATTTCATCCCTACAGCTGTATTGAACCCAGGTTTGTATTGTTATGTGTAAAATGATGCCCAAAAAACCCCAAAGTCAGAAGATAAAAAGCCAGACAAGCCTTCCAAAAGTGACAGGCTGAATTAACCAGATCCTGAAAAGAGTTGTGCATCAAAAAAATTCCAAATAAAAGTAATGAAAAGAATCTACATAAATTTCTTCTTGCATATTTTAATTTTAAGAACCATTAAAGAAAATGAAACCATGCAGAATATATGTATTCAAAACCCCATAATTTAATTCTAAAAGTCTGTAAAAATTAAAGAATCCTAAATATTAAACCAAATGAAAATTACATAGCAAGCAGTAAAATAATGTAGCAAATAGTTTTGTTTCCACAGAAATCACACATGTAATTGAAAATACAATTTAGCATAGCTCTGTAACTATTCTGGTCCTCATTAATGCATCATGTGATATGATAAAATATAGAGAGTTTTATTGATTTTAACCAGAAAAATGTACTTATACTACATTTAATTCAGCTATTCCTCTGTTATCCCTGAGTGCCCTCCGTGTCCACTGTATGTAAAAATACATGTAGTGATGGTTGTAAAAAGTGTAAAAAGAATGTTAATTTTTCAAAATTTAAGAGACGTTTAAGATCTAAAATATCTGCAGAAATGCATGCTCTGAATATGTCTTCCTATTCTTTCTTTAAATCCTACTCATTTTCTTACCCTTCTTCCCCCTCTTCCCACAGGATAAAAAAAAACCAAAACAAAAACAGGAGCTGGGTTTTTCAAAGATCATCACAGAAGAGACAACTCTGCTATTAATGAAATAAGTAAGTGATTTTGAAAATGTCATTCTAAAATCGGGAGGAAAACCCTATATTCATTAATATATAAATATGTCTGAGTAAAGAAAAAGTCACTGGAAGCCCAAAAGAATTTGGATATTGAATTTTATTCTTAAGAACTCACATTATCAGACTGGCTACCTGGAGAAGTGGAAACACGTTTTTAAATTTGCCTGGTTTTCCTGAATATATATTTCACTTGTTTAAACCACACAGAGTGGTGCTCATTAAGTTCTGATCTTATTCCTATACATAAAAACATCAGCATTTTTTGTTGCTGTGGTTAATGAAATCTTGGTGATACCTCTGGTCAGGGTCAGTTGCCAGGATAAAAATTCTGTTTCCAAAGTCTGTATGTGCCCAACAAGATCCATTTCCTTGCTAATTACATGAAAACTGCACACAATGGCGCTCTCCTGTGTAACTCACACAACATTGCAATCCATCATCATGGACATTGGCTGTGTATTTGATGCTTTCCAGCATGAAGTGTGGTATCTGAGACCTAAAAGAGGCAGTGACTGAATGTGGAATTAAAACAAACAAAACTGAGCCCCTCCCAATTCTGCATCAAGCTGTGAATGCACAGCAGGACAAAATCAAATGTTAAAAAGTCAGTGCAATGAAATACATATGATCCCAATAAGGAGAAGGATATTCAACATTTTTTCATAAGTTTTCTCCTTCTTTTCCACTGGGAATCATCTGAGCAATTCAAGCCCTCGAGTGAAGCCTATAAACCACTGGTGTTTAGTGACCATCTGCAGCAGTAGTTCCATTATCTGTGGTTGGAGATTGATTTTCCTTTACCTTGCATGTTCACTTACCCTTATGCCCCAGAGTCTGCAATGGAGCCAGTCACATATAATGCAAAGACAGCTTTTAAGGCATCAAAAGTGAAAGCATCAGGAGTATCATTATATTCTGAATCTTTTGTAGTAGCTTTTTGTGTAATCCTCTTGTAACAGGAATCCACTAGTGGTGGCTAGGCCCCTCCTTTATGAGGCTTAAGTGTAGAGCTCAGAAGAGCTCTGCTTTCCTCCGAGGAAGGTGCAAAAGTCTGCTCTATGTGGCTCCTTTATGAAGAGGGTTCCAGTCTTATTTGCACCAATTTCATATCAATTTCATGCAGGACCAGTAACCCAGAACACAACAGAGGACACTCATTCGGATTTGGAGGCTGGGAACCAGCAGAAGGTTGTTTAAGAGCTCAACAACTCTTTTTAGTGGTGTGAACAGCACATTCAAAGTTGGGACAAGTACTGTGGCTACTCCCAAGCCGAGGTCAGTGATTGCTGTAACTCCTCTTAGGAAATGTTTCTTTTTTTCCCTCAGTGACATGCCAAAGGCTCCCATAAATAGCAGGGAAAATGAGCTCATTAAGTGACCACATAGGAGGAGAACTGAAACTGGTGGGGCACACAGACCAGGCTGCAGAAAGGGCTAGGCATGCAGCAGCTGCTACTGTTCCCAGCAAACTGGTCTTAGCAGGACCTGATGGATGCAGGATTTTAAGAATCTGGCTGCATGTCTAGGTATCTAAATGGGATCCAAAGCCAGCAAGTCTGTCTCTTTGTATTTAGTCAGTTTAACTGTTTAGACATTTCCTCTTTCTTCACCCCCAAGAAAACCCCACAAAAAAAAAAAAACCAAAAACATCAGAAGAGAGGAAACGTGGCCTTTCAAAACGTTACACAATGCTCCTCCTGAGAGACCCATAAGAATGCAAATCTCATCCCTGCCTGTGCCTAGAAATTACCTCCTACACACCTGAGACTCAAATTGCTTCTCAGCCCTTCTGAGATTATAAAGACACTTGGGTGCCTATAAAGACTCTACATGGAAGAACCCACAAGAAAACAGGTATCAATTATTATGCCATTGATCATACTGTGTATTCAAAGTGCATTCTTCATCCATGGTCTCCTGCTCCATGAGAATCACACCTTGAAAATATACTTTATCTCTGTATAGGAGATGTATGATAATATTTCCATTTTATGATGGAAACTATAAGACTTGCTTGAAATGCAATAAAAATGTGACTTTATTATTGCTCAAAATTTAAGGTATAAATAAGAGTTACAAATATATATATATTTACAATTAGGTTTTCCTCCAGTTTTCTCTTCACAGTGTGACCTAGTGATGCTCTCAGAGAACAGGGAACCGAAGTTTATTACATTCTCTCACCTCTAGATTTAGAACATACCTTTTTGCATCATCTGCTTGCTTTAACCATTGGTACCAAAGGACATTGCTGTCTGGACCTTAAATTTATATAATTTAACAGAAGTAGAGTGATTGTAGTGTACAAAACACTCAAAAAGTTAGTGAGAACCTGAGTTTCTGGTCCAGTAATGGCTAAACCCTCCTACATCAAGAACAAACGTCTAAATCAAATCCAGATTGACCACTATTGCCTATGCCAGCAGCCTGTTTTCTTGATGTTCTTACTGCATCTTAAAAACAAAAAGGGAGTGCACTTAAACATAAAGACTACTTTTCTTTTTTTGATAAAAAATAAATATTTTGGTTTCAGCATATATAAGTCATCTGTGGAACTCATTGTCACATGTCAACACTGGGTACATAACAGGATTTTTAAGGAATTTAAAGTTCTTAATGGTGACTAGGAGCCTCACAGATGCATCAGACAAGATACATTATATATATATTAAATATATATATATATGGGACATAAAAGAGCAAGCTACTGCTTTCTAGTAACTAATAAGGGTTAGAGGGGAAAAAATCTTTCCGTTTGGGAGGATTGTGGTGTAATTGACCATTGATTTTCTTCTACCTTTTTCTGAAGCATTGGCCACTGTTAGAGAAGAAATGCTGGGCTAAGCTTGATCATTTAGTTTGATCATTACTTTGGCAATAAAATAAAGAAATTACTTTGCAAGCAGAGTAAACCAGATTTCTTAAAAATAGGTACTTCTACAACAAAGAAAAATAGTAGCTACACAATGCCTAAGTCAACAAAACAAAATTCCATATACTTGTGAAATTAAATATTTTTATTTTGTTATGAATTTTTACTGACAGACAAGGGACGGGAATTTTTTTTTATTATGTTTATAATTTCTTTCATGGTTTTGAAATATAAGAAAATCAAGAACTTTCAAATATTTAACTTTCAAAGGTTTTTTAACCAACTGACTTGGAGTGGATATTTAAAATTAGATCCCCAGTGTCCTGTGTGAGTACTTTAAGTACAATCCCAATTTCTTGTGTTAGAGCTCTTCTCTTCCCATAAATATTTAAACACTAGCATACAATAGTGAAATATTTATGATAAATTTCAGTGATAAAATGTAAAACCGTCCTTTAGTTGAATAATAAAGGATCACTTATTTTTATAACTGTATTTAGTGCCAATTATCTACTGATTATCAGTGAGTTTATTAATTTTAATCAAATTCTAAGCTTCTGATATTTTTCCCTTTTCGTGTTTGCTGAAATTTGCACTATTTTACAGCACATTTCTTGCAAAAACAAAATATCCCTTCAGAAAAACACCTAACAAATTGTATTGCCACACATCCTATATAGAAATCATGTGCAGAATTTTATAAAGGAGAATCAGGAACTGCTTTTACATATTCATCTATTTTAACAATGTAAGAGGCAGTTGAAAGAGAATAGATTTAGGTTAGGTATTAGGAAGGAAATTCTTTACCACAGGGGTGGTTAGGCACTGGAACAGGATTCTCAGCGGAGTCCTGGAGGCCCCACCCCTGGAAGTCAAGGCCAGACTGGAAGGGGCTCTGAGCCAGTGGAAGGTGTCCCTGCCCACGATGTGGGGGTTGGAACAAGATGATCCATTATGTTCCCTTCCAACCTGGGCCATTCTCTGTATCTTCCCAAATAATGTTTTCTACTTAATACTGTAGAGATTGATAACTTGTATCTGAATATAGCACAACTTTTGGTGAGGTTTATAGCCTTTATTTGATATGTCCAAGAAACACAGAAACCACTAGGAGTCTGTTTCAATAGCTAACCACCGTCAGAAATGTGCCTTCTTTCTTGTGTGGAAGGTATTAACACATGCAGAAGAGCTGAGATAGCCTATTGCTATGGTAAACTTCAAAACCCATGGAGATAGATAATAGGATTTTTATGTGTGGAAATAAAAAAATCTGAATTCTGTCCTCTTAAAATGTAGAACACATGAGAGCAAGTGGTGTAGAAAGAATTATTTTTTCCCCTGAAACAATCTTTTACACTAGAAGATGATTAATGAATTAATAGCAAGCAAATGGCTCTTGTGGCTAATGAAGTCTTGGGAATGCAGGTAGCACTGCCTGACTCACACCTATCCACTGTCTGCATTTTCTGTACTATGGACATTGATGAACAGCAGGTAGGAACTTACCTAACAGAGACCCTCACCCACACCTGTGCCTTATAGGCATTCATTAGCACGGGAAAAGTGTCATACATGTTCCACATCAGATTCTTCCCTCAAACACAGGGCCCTGAGAAACAGAGGGTTGTTACCCAAATCAGCCCACCAGAAGGATGCATCCTTTCTTCATTACAAAA